>CM050170.1:193367966-193397966 GCA_027410445.1 Discoglossus pictus
CTTCTCACTCCCTCATTCCTTCCTTCCTTCTCACTCACTCCCTCATTCCTTCCTTCCTTCTCACTCACTCCCTCATTCCTTCCTTCCTTCTCACTCACTCCCTCATTCCTTCCTTCCTTCTCACTCACTCCCTCATTCCTTCCTTCCTTCTCACTCACTCCCTCATTCCTTCCTTCCTTCTCACTCATTCCTTCCTTCCTTCCTTCTCACGCACTCCCTCCTTCCTTCCTTCTCACGCACTCCCTCCTTCCTTCCTTCTCACGCACTCCCTCCTTCCTTCCTTCTCACGCACTCCCTCCTTCCTTCCTTCTCACTCACTCCCTCCTTCCTTCCTTCTCACTCACTCCCTCCTTCCTTCCTTCTCACTCACTCCCTCCTTCCTTCTCACTCACTCCCTCCTTCCTTCCTTCTCACTCACTCCCTCCTTCCTTCCTTCTCACTCACTCCCTCCTTCCTTCCTTCTCACTCACTCCCTCCTTCCTTCCTTCTCACTCCCTCCCTCCTTCCTTCCTTCTCACTCCCTCCTTCCTTCTCACTCCCTCCTTCCTTCCTTCTCACTCCCTCCTTCCTTCCTTCTCACTCCCTCCTTCCTTCCTTCTCACTCCCTCCTTCCTTCCTTCTCACTCCCTCCTTCCTTCCTTCTCACTCCCTCCTTCCTTCCTTCTCACTCCCTCCTTCCTTCCTTCCCACTCCCTCCTTCCTTCCTTCCCACTCCCTCCTTCCTTCCTTCTCACTCCCTCCTTCCTTCCTTCTCACTCCCTCCTTCCTTCCTTCTCACTCCCTCCTTCCTTCCTTCTCACTCCCTCCTTCCTTCCTTCTCACTCCCTCCCTCCTTCCTTCTCACTCCCTCCTTCCTTCTCACTCCCTCCTTCCTTCTCACTCCCTCCTTCCTTCTCACTCCCTCCTTCCTTCTCACTCCCTCCTTCCTTCTCACTCCCTCCTTCCTTCTCACTCCCTCTCCCTCCTTCCTTCTCACTCCCTCTCCCTCCTTCCTTCCTTCCCTCTCCCTCCTTCCTTCCCTCTCCCTCCTTCCTTCCTTCCCTCTCCCTCCGTCCTTCCTTCCCTCTCCCTCCGTCCTTCCTTCCCTCTCCCTCCGTCCTTCCTTCCCTCTCCCTCCGTCCTTCCTTCCCTCTCCCTCCGTCCTTCCTTCCCTCTCCCTCCGTCCTTCCTTCCCTCTCCCTCCGTCCTTCCTTCCCTCTCCCTCCGTCCTTCCTTCCCTCTCCCTCCTTCCTTCCTTCCCTCTCCCTCCTTCCTTCCTTCCCTCTCCCTCCTTCCTTCCTTCCCTCTCCCTCCTTCCTTCCTTCCCTCTCCCTCCTTCCTTCCTTCCCTCTCCCTCCTTCCTTCCTTCCCTCTCCCTCTGCCCAGCCTTGCAAAGCTCATGTGCAACTCACAATTTTGCGAGCGTCGCACACACACTCAGCTGCCTACACCTATATTAGTGATATATATATATATATGCGGTTTGTAATAAAACATTTAGCTTAGTGTCTGCAATGTTAACATAACAGGAGTTTGCACAGAGCATAAATAACACATTGTGAGATCTTATAACTCTTCTGGAGCACCGAGACTCCACCGAGACATGTCAGGCTCCTGGCTGTTACTAGGTGTATAATACTTCTGTGTATCTACTTACTTTTATGTTCTTTGTTTTATTAAGAAGTGCTTATAGGCTCATTTTTACTGCCTAAGGGTCTGCCCTCTGCAGCTCATGAAAACAGACTCTGGTTAGTATGAGAGACCAAGTACTACAATCAGGGAAACCTCTCTGCAACATATTGGAGACGTGCTCCCTGATAGACTAGTACACTACACGGCACATCCATCTACAGATCTGTGAGTGCATACGCTGCAGTGGGCAGACCCATTCAGGGACTATTTATTTGATTTCATGGAGTAAAAACAGAGCTTATAAGCAAGCATTTCTTCATGAAATAAAGTAGAAAAAAAGTAAATTGCTACACAGGGATAATATACCTAGTAACATCCATTAAATGCATTAGAGAGAGTTTGGGACTGCAGTGTCCAAACCCCAGCTTTAAAATGACTTTGAAAATAAGTATTTTTTATAGAATCCTAAAACGCTGCAATCAATGCAGGAAATCAAATACCGGTGATAAATGATTCAGAGGCTGAGATCAGGAATAATATTGAATTTTAGATTTCGATGCGATATTCCCCTAATGGGTCTGAGCTTTATCATCTTCGCAGCCACAGATTTCAGATGCAAAGTGACTGATGAACTGATGCAGATCAAAAATGAAAGGTCACAATAATAGAGAGGTGTCAAAACAGGAAGGAAAGGAGTGAAGATGATGGGCGCCGTGTGGCCGGGTCATGATATCACTGCAGGGGCTAAGTGCCCAGCGAGAGCGCACATGAGACCGTCACATCTAATGGATCTACATGGCTGCAGCACAAGGCATCTGTCCGTCAATAACCCCGGGACGGTATCAATGGAGATCTGTCAAGCAGTGATAACCGCATCGATCGGACGGCTGGAGTCATGGGGAGTGGGCTCATAGGGTATTAAAGGGACCCTCTCAACATGGCTGATGCTGAACGTCGAGCGGCATGGAAAGTTTCAGGATGTCACTAGGTGTATCATATATCTATTTACTGTTATGTACTTTATTTTATTAAAAATGCTTATAATGCATTCATATAAATAGTCCCCGTATGGGTCTGCCCTCTGCTATATCAGCTGTGCCTCATACTAACCAATCAGTGACAACGTCTCAGCAACATACTGCTGAGACATGATCAAGGATTGGCTAGCATGAGACACAGCACAGGCAGTGCCTCAGAGTCTGTGTCTACATGAGCTGCAGAGGGTATTTTTAATTTAGGCAGTAGTAGTAAGCACTTCATAATTAAAATAATGTACATAAAATTAAATAAGATTATTATACACATAGTAAAATCCATAAACCCTCCTTGCCCCAATAAAGGACCAATGGATTGTCATATTTATGGTCTTCACATTTCAAGAACTTGATAATGTACAAGAAGCATTAAATTCAACTATAACAATAGGTTTAGAAACCTGAAAAAATGTGGATTCAGATAAGGTCTCAAATCAGTTCTGCAACTCTAAATAGCCCACCTTTAAGAAGAACTCAGTGGAAGAGTAAGCCCCCGGAGGATCCTCCTCCTTTTAAGTTAAAGACAGACTTTGAGTACAAGATGGAGTCCCCCAAGACACAAGCAGAGGCAGCTGATGTTACAAGAATGTCACGTTTTTAGCAAACTATAAGAGCCCTTAAACCAGCATTATAGCCCTATGTTATGTTCAAAAAAATAGTATTAATAATGGGTAAAAACATAAAAAAATAATTTAAAATGTTAAACCTATCCACGCACCTGCTGTCTTCTAATATCTCACCTGTAACTAGAGGCGTCTTATTAAATAGGCAAGTAACTTGGAGATGCTGATTATCTCATTGACTCTGTTAAATCAGTTTATTATGGAATAAAAGTGCAAATAGCAATTATCTTCCCTTCAAGCAAAGAGGAACCGTGGAAGTTGTTACATATTGGACATAGGAAGTCTTTTAATTGCATATAATAGTACTTCAACTAAAAGTTATAATGTTCTAAAACATAGTTACATAGGGCCTCATTCAATTGTGATTCAGCCAATTGAATAGGGCTCTAAATAAGCACATAGCATTTTTTTTAAAGAAGTTTTTAGTTAGTGAATATCTTGCTTTTGGATAGATGTTTACTAACTAAAAAGTTATTTAAAAAATATATGTTATGTGCTTATTTAGAGCCTTATTCAATTGGCCAAATTGCAATTGAATGAGGCCCATAGTATTTAAGGTTGAAAAAAGACTTTCAGTCCATCAAGTTCAACCTTTTAAGATCTCCTCTGATCTGCAATATACGGATTAACTATTAATTAATTAGCTGTATAAAAAAAAAAAATCTAAATAAAAAAAAAAATCCCTCCTGATCCCAGACACCGGAGACCGGACTTCTCCCTGGATCAATACTGCCTCTCTAATTATCCATGATAACCCTGAATTCCCTTTTTACTTAGAAATAAATCCAGCCCCCTTTTAAAGTTATCTATCGAATCCGCTGTCACCACCTCCTCATGTAGCCTATTATTAACTCTATAATGGAAATATGGGACTATGGTGTCCCATTAAAGGGCCACTCTAACACTCCTAATTTCATAACTTTTAAGGAGTAAAGATCAAACATTGTTTTTGTTTTGTCTACTTTTTTTGTTTTTAAATCCCAATAAATTAAAAAATTGTTTATATTGATCCTTACTCCTTAAAAGTTATGAAATTAGGATTGTTAGAGTGGCCCTTTAATGGGGCACCAAATGAAAATGTAGGAACATAATGTTCCGATAAACGATATAAATGACAGAGCGAGGACACGGTTTTACTTTATATCATAATGAACTTACAGTAGCTATGGCGCACGTTTTACAAACATGGAGAAGAAATAAACTCACCCATTTATAACATTTCTAATTAGCCAGAAAATGAAATATCCGGCTTTAATTAGGAACGATTTTGGTGCAATTTATGGATCTATCCCATTTCAAATTCTCCACCAGTGACAGCAGCAGTTGCGGCAAGTGGGCGTTAGATGGCACGGTCAATATTTTGCAGCAACGCCAATATTTGAGACAAGTTGCAAACTTAGGTTACCCAAAGGCTTAAACTAACACTAACCCTCACCCTACCCCTAACAGTCTACCTAACCCTATGGTATCGGCACTGAAAATCAGCAGCGCCATCTAGCGGTTGGATGGCCACCACTTCTGGCAAATTTAGGGCAAATTTAAAAAGGGAAAGGACCCAGTTTATGGATATACATCTTCCAATTACATTGTAGCCAAGGTCTAGAAAATTTCTTGAGCAAATAAAAAAAAAAAAAAAAAAGAGTGAGGTAGCAATGAGTGACCGTGAGTATTGCGGTATATAGTGATACATTTTTTATTAGACAAACATATTCATAAACATTATGACTAGTTTTCGAGAGCGCACCTCTCTTTGTCAAGTCTTTGTCACAAGAGTATTGCTCCTGACTTGACAAAGAGAGGTGCGCTCTCGAAAGCAAGTCATAATGTTTATGAAAATGTTTGTCCAATAAAAAAGGTATCAATATATACTGCAATACTCAAATTATTCATTTATGGTAAAAAGGAATATGCTACCAAAAAAATAGTACTTGATATTATTGTGTTAAAGGGACACTGAATTATCAAATGATCATATACTTATTGTTATCTTATTTATATGGTGCCAACATATTCTGTAGCTCTCTATAAATTAACATGGATGTTGTATTCATTACAAACACAGGGAAACATGTTAAATGTCATTCAAAATGGTGGTCTGTTTCTCTACGCGCCATAACTAGAGGGACAAAATGGCAGCAACCTGTCAAACAATAATAGGGGGCGCTGAACCCTGTTTTTGCTTCAGTTTAAACAATTTCTTTATTTTATACTATTTTTTCACTAATCAAATGGTTTTGCAACATTAAAACATGCACTTTTATATAATTTATTGGGTTCCGAGTCCCTTTAATGACTTGTCATCAAATGTGGGGGTTCAATTTACCTTTAAACTTTTTATTACATAAACAGGGGGAAAACAAGACAAAATGGCGGCTCCATGAGCTCACAATACTTTCAACATCAGGATTTTAACAGATTACAGTCAATCCAGGTAATCAAAAACTAATTAAGGATTCTCTCACAGCGCTAAGCAATAATATTGAATAGTATTTTTGAAGAGAAATTCCCTTTAATGTATAAGTCTCTAGAGCTGATAGCTTTCCAAGGAAACCTGTTTTTTTTCTTCCCTTAAAGCCGATTAACTGAAGAAAAAAATATCTAATTCTTGCTTTTTCTTGGTAGCTTGATCCCGTGACCAGCCTGAATTATGGCCTCCCCCTTGTGAGCAGGCAGGATAATAATGATTTTCACCGCTTTGTGTCATGTGTATTCATACACTGCGCGCCGAGTCTGCACGGGCCTATATAATTGTATCCTGTAGCTGAGGTCAGGGGTCGGTGCTCTCACGGACACGCTTTATAGCACATTCACCTGCATTTTATGGCTTCTTACATTCGCACAAGATCCTGACTGATACACAACCCTACTTTATATGCCAAACATCATGATGAACATATTTGTACATATTTGAACGTATTTGTAATTATTGTAGTTTTAAGAAAGAAAAGTAAGAAGAAGACAAACTGGCCGTCTGATGAGGCTTTGAAAATAGTCCGGGAAAAAAGGAAAGCGAAAAGGTAGTGGAGATAAGACAAGATGTGTCCAACTGAATGCAGAATTCCAGAGGAGCAAGAAGAGACAATGAGTGATGTAAAGAGATTGAAGAAGATAACAGAATGAGTAAGTCAAGAGATCTCTTCAAGAAAATTTCGAACCTAAAAGGCACCTTTCATGCCAAAGTGTGCATAATAAGACAAAAATGAAGATTGTATAAAGAAGAGGAGGCAGGAATACCGTGAAGATCTATATAGAAAGGAACCTAACAGCAGTGATCACCAGTGATCCAATGAGTTGGAGCCACACATCTTGGAGAGCCAAGTGAGATGGGCCTTAGGATGTCTTGCTGATAAGGCTGCAGGAGGTAGTGGAATCCCAATTGAATTATTAAAAATTCTACCGGATGATGCTGTGAAAGTGTTACTTGCCTTATGCCAAAACATTTGGAAAACTCAACAATGGCCAATAGACTGGAAAAGGTCAGTCTACATCCCAATCCCAAAGAAAGGCAGTGCCAAAGAGTGCTCCAATTAGCAAACAATTGCACTAATTTCACATGCCACAAAGGTAATGCTTAAGATTCTACCAGCTGGTATCCAACAATACAAGGACCGGAAACTACCAGATGTGCAAGCCTATCCCGCAGAGGAAGACGCACAAGAGATCAAATTGCTAATGTCCGATGGATAAAGGAGAAAGCAAGAGAGTTCCAGAAAAAAACATTTACTTCTGCTTCATAGACTATTCTAAAGACATTGACAAAATATGACAAATTCCTAAAGAGATGGGAGTACCAGATCATCTCATCCTCCTCCTGAAGAATCTGTATGTGGACCAAGAAGCCACGGTCAGAACCAAACATGGGACAACAGAATGGTTCAAGATCAGAAAAGGAGTGCTACAAGATTGTATATTGTCACCTTATTTATTCACCTTATATGCAGAGTACATCATGCGTAAGGCCGGGCTGGAGGTATCCAAAGCCGGAATCAATATTGCTGGAAGAAATATCAACAACCTCAGATACACCGATGATACTACTCTGATGGCTGAAAGTGAGGAGGAACTAAAGGAGTTATTGATGAGGGTAAAAGAAGAGAGTGCAAAACCTGGCCTGCTGATCAAATGGTAAAAAGATGAAGATCATGGCAAGCGGCAATCTCACTTCCTGGCAAATAGAAGGGTAAGAAGTGGAGGCAGTGACAGATTTTATTTTTTCTGGGATCCAAGATTTCTTTAGTGACTGGACTGTAGTCCTAAAATTAAAAAGACATTTTTCTTCTGGGGAAGAAAACGAAGGTAAGCTTGGACAAGATAGTCAAAAGTAAATATATTACACTCAGCAAAGGTCCTCATAGTTAGATCTGTGGTATTCCCAGTAGTAACATACGGATGTGAGAGCTGGATCATAAAGATGTCTGAGCACTGTAGAATTGATGCTTCTGAATTGTGGTATTGGAGAAGACTGCTTAGAGTTCCTTGGACTGCAAGAAGATCCAATAAATCATTACTTCAGGATATACAAAACAAACTGTTCACTGGAAGGTTTGATCATGAGGCTGAAGCTCAAATATGTTGGCCATATCATGAGACGGCAGGATTCTCTAGAGAGGACTCTGATGCTGGGAAAGATTGAGGGCACAAGAAGAAGGGGACGACAGAAGCAGAGATGGATAGACGAGGACACTGAAGCAATGAACATGAGCTTGATGGAGCTCAGAGGGGCAGTGACAAAGATGTATCTGGTGTGCTCTGGTCCATAGAGTCACGGAGAGTCAGACTCGACTAAACAACAACAGTTTTAAGTACCATGTTAATACAGTAGAATATAAAATGAATGAGTACGGCAACATATAAAATATATATTTAATGCATAGTGTTCAACAGACCTTTGTAAGGTGCCTCCCTACTTAAGCAATATTATATTTTAAATGTAAACAGCAGAGCCTGGAAAAATAACTAAAATGTCACCTGGTGGGAACAACATATAATTATATTATATATATATATATATATATATATATATATATATATATATATATATATATATATATATATATATATATATACACATGCAGGCACAAATATGTATTCACATGAGCATGAGGTTATCCTGTGGTTTGATGAAGCCAAACTTTTAGGTAGATATAATAGACAGATCATAGGGGCATTTTTGTCAGTAAAAAAGAGCTTATAAGCACTTCTTAAAATAATGTACATAGAAGTAAATACACAATATAGTATATACCTAGTAAAATTCAGAAACCTTCCATATCCCTTTAACCAGGATCACTTGAGCAGAGATAATCTCAAATTCTGGCCTGTTAGTGGCCACTGCTCTTAGGTGTCCAATAAAATATCAGTGCTACTGTGTGTGATTTCTGCTAAATGTGCACCTTGGGCCATTTACAGTGACAGATGAAGCTTGGTGTCCTTTGCTAGCCCCATCTTCCCCCAGCAAGCCATAATTGCCTTCTCATTTTATGGCCGCAGAATATAAACCTGTAGGATGAGCTCTGCTCTCGTCCGTTCAGCTGAGAGGAAGATGATCAGTCCTCAGCATCACATGCAATAAGGTCTGATGGGCTCAGCCATCATCACTGAGAAATGGAAGTAATTCCAACATTATTCACCAAGAAAAAGGAGCTTCATTTAAACCTAGTCCCCCAGTGCTTGTCCATAGATCAGCGGAGTGGCTGGAAGGCACCGTCATGGGGGGATGGATAGAATCACCCTCCCCCACACTGAAATACAGGGTAAGATGGGACTATATATGTATATAAATAAAGACAAGCGGTCTGAAGCGGAGAAAAAAAAAATACATTTTTTTTTTAATTTAATGCATATTACTAGGTGTATAATATCCCTGTGTATCTATTTACTTTAATATACGTTGTTATGAAGTGCTTTCAAGCTCTGTTTTTACTGCCTAAAATAAAACAAGTAGTCCATCAATGGGTCTGCTCTCTGCAGGGCACACATGAGCAAAAAGAGGCTGCTCTCCGAGTGGGCCATCATGCCCATAGAACTAACCCTCTTGGCTTAGTTTGTTCTCAGATTGAGCGCCTTTGACTTTTTTTTCACTGTTATAATACAGACAACGGACTTTGTTCATCTTACAATAAACAGGAACACACCTTGGAAGGTGAGACATAACAGGTAAGACTGATTGTTTGCAGTTTGCCTGAACTGGAGAAAGAGACAGTGAGATAGCAGCTTGAAGTTTATGACCTCTCGGAGCAGAGTGGAGACCTGGAAATCTGCTGAAGTATATAGGCCAGTGAATTTTAAAACAATTGGACGTTTTTTTTGTTTTGCTCCACCCAGGTTTAGCTGGATGAGAGCTGGTTAGTGAGGAATCTTTATCAGTTAAGGTAGTGTGGATGGGCATATTATAGTTCGTGATTTAAACATTGCTTTTACTATTTAACTTTCTAAAAACATTTTGTAGACGATTTTGAATATAGCAATGAGAGTTTGGGACTACAGTGTCCCTTTATAATGCAAACTGTTATCTAACAAGGTTTTGGAACAGACGTGCAGGGGTTAACACGGGACCAGTTTGTACATATTAAGTGTCAAATAGTACTGGGTTTAAAAAGAAGATGAACAATTAAAGCCTAAAAATTTAAATTTAAGTCAGTATTCCTTAGAAACTCTGTAAACAGCCGCATGTTTGTGGAACAGAAATAAATCTATTCTAAAATCTATTTTACCTTTCGCTTTCAGATAATTTACATACTGGAAAGTAATGCAGAGGGAAAGCCAGTGGGATGCTGGGTTGCGTAGAAACAGGCATTTGCCATAGAAAGATATTGAATAACTCACATAAAATATTATGTCCGGCTCTGGGGTCAATATTTCCATAACACAGAAATAATTCAAAGGAGAGCGATGCAAATTTTACATGGCTTAAAAAATATGTATAAGAAAAAAATGGTGACAGAGGATTCAAGGGTCCTTTTAAGAAGAACTATTTTGATTGGTATATAGGAACAGCTTCAAATATAAGTAGCAGGTACAACTCCTCTATGGTTATACCATGTTCAGTGTCTCTGCATGTTTTATTAATCTCCCTCCTGGAGTGTCATAATCTCCTGAAATGTTTAACGTCGGTGGTGGGCAGCACGGCAATGTTTCAGAAAGATATAAGTAGTGGATAAGGATCTTTGGAAGTTACCAATCTCCTCTGGGTTTGTGCCCATGTTTCCGGCACTTTGATGGAGGACACAATACAAGAGACTGTAATATTTTACCAAATGTTACTATTATTATTATTGTTTATTTGTAACGCACCAACATATTCCGTAGCGCTATACATAAGTTATGTTCAAGGCAACAACAAATTCAAAGTTAACACATTGCAAAGATGGAGGGCCCTGTCCGGAGCTTGGAATCCGGTGTCCATAGCGCTTTCCACAAAGCGCCGATGCAGCATTGAAACTCGCAGACTTTAATGTTTGTGTACGGTACAGGAGGGAGAGAGAGGGTCTGTGCGTGTTATGATGGAAGGGGATATGCTTTTTGTGAGGTTTTGAAGGGATTTAAGGCAGGAGGATAGTCTAGTGGAGCGAGGTAAGGAGTTCCAGAGAATAGGGGCAGCACAAGAAAAGTCCAGAAGGTGGGAGTGAGAGGAGGTGACAAAAGTGGTCGTTAGCAGAACGAAGAGTGTGTGTGGAGGAGTATTTGGAGATGAGAGCAGAGGTGTACGGGGTGCGCTGTTGTTGAGGGCTCTGTAAGTTAGGATCATGATTTTAAATTTTATTCTGGAGTCTACAGGTAGCCAGTGGAGTGATTGACAGAAAGGTGATGCCGACACTGAACGATGTGTACGGAAGAGGAGTCTGGCGGAGGCATTCATGATGGATTGAAGTGGGGAGAGGCGAGTGGTGGGCAGGCCAACAAGAAGCGAGTTGCAGTATCAAGACAAGAAATGATGAGCGAGTATTAGGATCTTAGTTGTGTCTAAGGTACTAAAATTGTATCCAGGGATACAAAAAAAAGAAAAGAAAAAAAAAAAAGAAAGAAAAGAAAGTGATAGGCCTAGTTTCCATGGAAGGCAAACACTAACTTAAAGGCATATCTAACTTTCCTGGATAATGAAGCATCTGAGGAGAATCAGTAGTGTATGAAAACATTTTTGCATGAAAAAATACCAAAAGAAAAAAAACACATTTACAAACACGCCCTGGTGTTTTCTAAATGTCTTGAGTTTGCACGCAGCAGCTTTTGTGAGTGGACACCCCTGAAAATCCCTGCTAAAATTAGCATAAAATTCATAATTTTTTTGGGCTAATCACAGGCAGCTAATACATTTTAATACAATGTAACAATCAATGATGGCAGTTTGTGCAGGAAGGAATCATGGGATGTATAGTCCCCTGTAGAAGGAGATTTCTGCATTGAGCTGCTGCAGGCTTGATGTTAGTAAAGGGTTAAAATCCGTACCCAAATGACGCCCCTCTCATACTTCAGGAGCAGCCTTAAATCAGGTCTGCCCAGGTACAGCTAATCAACTAAGCAGAAAAGTTAACCACTGCAGTAAGCTTTACAGAGTGTGTGACTCAACGCTGCCTTGTATGACTGTCAGAGCACTACTATTTGCACTGTGATTAATCAAAGCAGTGCTGCCAACCCTCAGAGGTGAACAGTGCAACAGATTAGGAGAAAAATTAATCAAGCAGAGACCCTAAATGACCCTAGAGGCAAGCAATTTAACAATAAAAAAAGGGTGTATAAAAATATTAAACTTATTGAGATGGCAACAAAAGCAGCTTTACATTTTTACAATTTATATTCAGATTGGAAACAGCTTCTATTACAAGCATCCCTTTAATTAAACATTAGGGCTTAAGGTAAGGAAGAGATTTAGTAGACTACATGGGTTTATCAGTCGTCAAAATGTCATCACTTCCAAATACTCTACAGAATAATGGAGCCTTATCATCAGTCTGCCCTTAATGTGCGCTGCTTGGCCCGGACCCATCGTTTGCAATGCATGCTGGACCGAGAGACTTGGACTAGAGTTTCTATTGCAGACTGGGATCATTATTAACAACATTATAAACCACTTTGAGTTTGTTAATTTGATGCTTTACCTTCGAATAAGTCAAGTCCATAAAACAAATTACATACAATATTAGTATTGTTGGTGCAGCTCTGGATGTCTTTCCTCCACTGTGGTTTGAAACATATACAATCCTGGGCCATTATCCCATTAGTCTCTGATGACTTGGCTCCACACCAAGATCTCCAGATAATGGAGAGAACCTTGTGAGAGCGAGGAGCGTATGGTTTTCTGAATGGAGCTGATGGAGGAGAGAGACTGGGAGATCTCAGGGTGACATCCCCAGTTCCGGAGAAGAGTAGGGAAGCCCTTCCTAAGCTAGAGGTCTCTAGGGGTTTGGAGACCATGGCTGATAAACTGGGAACCAGATCGAAGAGGAAACAAAGCCAGTTGAAGCAGCAGGATGCTCTAATGGAAGCCATAAATAATAGATCATCATAAGTAGCCAGTTTGACTGCTGCAGGGTAAAGAGAGACATGTTGCTTGAATAATACAGACTATGAATAATGGCTGCTAAAAGGGAAGAGGTGTGCGAGCCGAGAGCTAGAGAAGATATATAATAGATACTGGATGGACAGGGAGAGAAACCTGTAAATATCTGTTAATGGAAACTTGGCCTAATGTTGGCACTTGAAAAACTCAGAAATATAAGGAAGCCACTCGGGGATTGTTTACGGACAGAGGTGAATTTATTAACAAGGTTTTAAAGGGGAAGTTTTACATTACTGTATTAAAGGGATATGAAAGGTTTTACTAGGTATATTACATACCTATGTATTTACTTTTATGTATTTTGGTTTGTTAAGAAGTGCTTATAAACTCTGTTTTTCTGCCTAAAATCATACAAATATTACCTGCCCGGGGCTCACAAAGACATAGCTGTGTTGTCTCATACTAATCAACCAGTGACCATATATCTTCAACAGGATGCTGAGAGTGGTTCCTGATAGGCTAGGACAGTACACTGCACATCTAGCTCTCTGTGTCTGTATATGCTGCAGAGGGCAGACCCAAACGGGGACTATTTGTTTGATAAAATAAAAGTACATAAAAGAAAATAGATACACAGGGATATTATATACCTAGTAAAACCCAGAAGCCATCCAGATTCCTTTAAAAGGGTCATATGTAGTTTTAGAAGAAAGTAAGGAACAAACTAGCAGACTCATGTAATCCATGTGGAAAGAGAACATTTATATAATACAGGGTTTACCATGATCTTCCTTCTTTCTGAAATACTTCAATGAAATATCTCGTTGAGTCTCTTGAGATTCTCCATAATCCGTTGGACTACAGGTAAGACCGGACGTTTTGGATATTTATCAACGTTCTTACTTTATTTCCAGTTCCAATTACTCAGCATTGTAAGGCTTCATTAGATACCGGAGTCTTTAATGTTTAAATATTGTATTTAATTTTGCTTTTATGGCAGCAGATATTTTGTCTTTGCTTCTAATAGAATTAGGAACCTGTGCGGAATAGGAAGAATTGTGGATTCAGATAAGATCTGTATTCAGCTTTGCAGAAAGACTGCCGTTGTGCATATCCACCAGACAACAGAACAGAAAAGTAAGCTCCAGTAGGATAACCTCCATACTACAGGAAAACCAGAAGCCAAAGATGGAAGCCCCATTACACAAGTCAGCACCTGGCTTATACTAACAACATTAGCGGCCTTGTGTTATAGGGTAATACAAAGCATTTTTTTCTTTGTTACATCTGACAAAGTACATTTGGTAATGTTGAACAGTAATAATGAGGCTCCTGGAGCAGAATAAACTGCTTTGAATGTATAACTGTTTTGGGGGGCTTGCTCCTGTCAGCCAATGAGCAAAAATATAGCTGTATGAGTCATAAGTGTCTGCCAATGAGATCTAGAGTCATGCTGAGGTATTTCCTATTATTTTCCAGTAAGTTTATACAATTTTACAAATAAAATGTTTAAAATAGGCTCTTTTAAAGGCATGATAGAAAATGTACATTAAAGCGTCCTTTGAGTTTTTCAGTAGTGCTTTAATGGATGAGTTGATAGGAGCAGAGAATTATAAAAGCACTCATATCCTGCATTACCTGAAGAACCTCACACAGACTGCGAAACACGTTCATCTCCTCCTATCCACAATGTCACAATGTCTCCAGACCCAGCACAGGGCTGGCCGAGCTTTATCAGACCTGTAGCTAATAGCAGAAGCTGCCACATTTAACCCACGGAAACATTCTGTGCAGCAAGCGCCAATTTACATTAATGAGCATTTGATTCCACTGCACTGCAAATAACACTGTTATTACCATGCAGCCCGTGTGCAGCTTACATACTAGTCCTAATGATGCTTAATGGCACAGATAATGAGTACAAGCTAAATAAAAACAGACTTGATCTCACGGCAGCATCTGATTGGCTCCCTGTACATGCTCCTGCAAGGAAGGTATTGATCCAGATAAAAGATGTTCAGGCCAAAACAAACAAGGGTATTACACAAAGCACAGCTTGTTTCTGTACAGTGGGGGTAAGGAACCTGGGTGTGACCCCCCTGGAGGGGATCAAAGCAGGGACATATTAATATAAAGGTATAAATACCAGCGCCCACTGCAGAGACATGTTTAGGGGTCTGTGCTAGGATTCTTATTTATAACAATTATGTGTAGGGCTGGGAAGGGTCCAATAAAGAGAAGAACAAGACCTCCATCTAGGGCTGCCAAAGAAAACGTAGACGAACAACAAAGTCACAAATATGGCGTAATGCATTTAAGAGAGCAGATTTATATTTATTTACAGTATTTATGTTTATGGAGACTTCAAAAGCATTACTGGGAGGGTTAAAAAAGGTATTGAACTCAATAATTTTGGAGCAAAGTCAGGATCTTCTTCTAAATAAGTCCAATAACAAACTGCACCAGCTGAGTTATGGAGCGCTATGCAATAATATGCTACTCCCTCTAGTGGTTGAATCTGAAACAGCTGAAAAATAGTTTAACAAGAGGTCTCGACTTTGTTCCAACAGCAGTTTGTACGGGGATTAAGGGAATCATGTGTAATGTTTAAATATATTAAACACAACAGCAAAACAATTATTTAAAGAAGGAACAAAAAAATGGATACTAAAGAAAAAAGGATGAATATACTGAGAATAGAAGCTTAGTCTAGGGAGCAGCATCACAGGCCCCCATTTGTTTACAGGTCTAGTAATAAGGGCTTTGTGAAGTCTTCATTTTCTTTGTTCAGTCGTGACTGATTCTCCATGACCCTGAAGGTTTTTTTGGCAAAGATACTGGAGTGTGCTGCCAATTCCTTCTCCGGTGGTTTTGTCTGACCTCTCTGCTATGATAGCTCACAGTTTCTTTGAGATACACAAGCCCTTCACCAGAGAGGTTATCACCATGGTATAATTTTGGCGCTGAGAAGAAATGCTGTTTCTGATGCATTTTCCCCAAACTTGTCAAGTTCGGCCCTGCACTCCGATACATTGCACTCACTCCCCAATGAGTCTCTTTAAACACAGTCTTTCCGGAACAAAACATGAATTCAAATGGAGCGCCTGTTTGGGGTGTTTAATTCATAACCTAATTTTTGTTCCCTTAAACGCATCTCGTACTTTCCCTCGCCCCGTCATGTCGGTCTGTGAGAGCGTTCATGGAGACTTCAAACATAATGCCAGGCCACAAGAATATATAAATAAGTGTATTGTGCTGACTGGAGCAATCCGCGAGACGTGCTCATCCTCTCCCTCCGAGCCGCAGTAACTTTCCTGGCTTGTCAGGGGCAAGGCCGCCATCACACAAAGGGCGACACCAACTGGGAAGCAACCTTGGAATGGAAATATTTAAGAGGGGAGCTGCATTTTTTACAAAAGCCCATGAGGCAAAACTTATTTAAGACTTGCTTCACTAATAAATTGTGATGTGAACGTGTTCGGAGGCACTGACGGTCAGCTGCTGCCAAACACAGATTTATGTCCGGGTCAGATCAGCAGGTTCTCACACCAGATTGGGGTGGGCAACAACTCTACTGCTCCATGAACTTTCTTATAATCTTTTTAAATCATCAAAAAGTATATTTAAAGATACATTATAATTCAGAAGTGTGCTATCTTCTAATTAAAAGGGCCACTGGAACGGCTTTATTTTTCTTTAGTCGTCAAAAATAATATTGAAAAATAGGAGAATTTTTGCATATAATGGAGATTTTTTTTTTTTTTTTAAAGTTGCGATTCTGTTGTTTTCTTACTCTCTCCATCCGGGCTACCTGTGATTGGCTGAACAAATCGTGATTAGGGAATCAGAGAATTTTATATGGGGAGGAGAAACACCAATGGAGGAGCTATACAACAGATTAGGGGCCCTCTGCCACTGCCAATCAAGGAGGAATCTTAATTTATTAAGTAAGAACGGTGGATAATTACCATATTTATACAAATCTAGTGCGCCATCGAATGTAATGCGCACCACAAATTTGGAACCCATGAATCAAAAAAACGTTTTTGCTGGCGAATGTAATGCACATTTGTCATTTGTACAAGAAGTACCGAACAGTGAGTTTATGTGACCAACTTATGGTATGTTACCAACTTATGCCACTGTGCTGGGTGCCACGCTCCGTGTGCCACTGTGCTGGGACTCTCTGGGCGCCAGGCTCCGTGTGCCACTGTGCTGGGGCTCTCTGGGCGCCAGGCTCTGTGTGCCACTGTGCTGGGGCTCTCTGGGCGCCAGGCTCTGTGTGCCACTGTGCTGGGGCTCTCTGGGCGCCAGGCTCTGTGTGCCACTGTGCTGGGGCTCTCTGGGCGCCAGGCTCTGTGTGCCACTGTGCTGGGGCTCTCTGGGCGCCAGGCTCTGTGTGCCACTGTGCTGGGGCTCTCTGGGTGCCAGGCTCTGTGTGCCACTGTGCTGGGGCTCTCTGGGCGCCAGGCTCTGTGTGCCACTGTGCTGGGGCTCCCTGGGTGCCAGGGCTGTCCCAGTGCCACTTCCTCCGGTGGTCACCCACTCTAGAGAGCAGGGAAGCGAGAGATAGTGGTGTCGCGTTATGTCCTGTGCTTTCCTTTTTACCATTGAATCTAGTGCGCACCCCAAACTTGGGACTATGAAAAAGGTGCGCATTAGATTTGAGTAAATACGGTACTTTATAGTAAGGTGATGTGATCTCCATAGGGGTGATCTGACCACATACATATAATTTGCCTTTTGTAGTGACCCCTACAGGCTGGCTAATGGAAGTTGCAAGACGACCCCCCCCCCCCCCCCCCCCCCCCCCCAAGTTATTTTGCACCGGGACCCTCCATTGGCTAGCTCAGTCACTAAGGACAGTAGCATCATGGGAAAAAAAGTCCTGGGATTTATTATTTGATTACTTTGGTTTTCTAATAGAAGTAACAATAATTAAAATATCATCTTAAGATGACTGCAAAAAATAAAATCCTTTACAGTGTCCCTTCAAATATAAAAAAAGAGACGGAGATGAAACCCGCAGGTCACGGGAAGAGCATCCACTGTACCCTGCAGCTAAATGCTATAGCATTTCAAGTTAAGCTTTCTAATATAGAGATTACTCATTCATACAGAAATAACACAACAATCTGTAACTTTTAAAAACGCTCTTTTTTAAATAGTATATATTTTCTCACTTCAGCATCTCTGAAATTCATCCCATGTCCCGTCACACGAGGTCCCCAGACCCAGCGCATTTCCTCTGTCTTTTCCTTCGGAGCCCGAGGCATCAGGTCTTTAAGCAGGAACCCAATCACAAAAGTATAGTAAGGGCCCGAAGTGAAATCGCTGGCACTCATAGAAAAGTCTTCATGCAAATAAAGCTCTGCGCGGTCAGAGGAGCCCGCAGCACAATGCATACTAATGCAGAGCGGCTACCGGTGTGCGCAGATAGAGTGGTAGTGAGCGCAGCGCCCAGATAACAGCAACTCAGCGATTAGTCATGCACATACTAAGGGCCCGATTCAATTGCCAAAATCGTAAATGTATGCACACTTAAAATCACTCTTAATATTGCTACATATTTTGAAAATATTACTTAATGGCACTAATGAATTCTTAAGTCAATAGAATGCATATAAACATTTATAAAAAAAAAAAAAAAACTCCCAAAGCCAAATTTATGAGTTGCACGTTGCTAACGCAATAAGGCTAAAAATGTAGGCAAATATAAAGATATAATGAAATGTATATGATAAAATAAGCATCTGAAGAGGCTAGTAAGGAGAGAAGAAAGCTTGAGTGGGTGAATAACCATGAGCATGGCTAGGAATTAATAAAACAGGCAAACTAAATGGACCAAGAGGTTATTTATATGTCCGTTTATCCAAAAGTTTTGTTTTATTTTGCTTTGACGAAACGGTCCAATTTGTGTTCGATGCACTTTGTCTCGATTCAGTATTAAAGCCCCCTTCTGCTCACAGATGTTTTTGTCCGATATTGACTTTTGTTTTTTTATATAAACAGAAAAGAAGGGGTGAAAATAATTAATTGCTGGACGAGGAGAAAGCTCAAGCTCAAGCACAATGTTGCAGAATCCCCAAATCCCTATAATAGGTGAAGGACCACTGTAATGCTATACCAGCTAGATGTCTTAATTAGACACTGATCATTAATAATATTGATATTCACGGACTCAAAAAGCAGCAATCAATATTAAAATAACTTTTTCAAAAAAATTCAAACTCTGCCGCTGCTAGCCTCCACTCACTAAAAGGTGAATGGGATAAGCAGCTTTGTTTAGCACACAGTGCTAGATTTTCAGGCACAAGGTTATATCAACACAAGTCTCTCAACTGACTGTTACAGTAGAATTCCTCTAACAAGCTTTTGCTGTAGGGGGGAGCCTATGAATGAATGGCCTCTTATCTAATCTCTTAATCAACCCACCTGTCCCTTTGGTGACTTTACCAGGGTGGAGACAAACAGCTCAGCTTGAGAATAAAACTCTCAGACACTGAATTTAATATTTAAAATTGAATTTTACTAATAATTAATACAAATATTCCAGCCATATAAAAAGGTGTTCTTGTTACTTTGTCGCTTATTGTTGACTAGATCTACCTTTTAGATCTAGTAGGCAACTATTAGTGAATAAAAACTAATCACACCTAGCCTAACACTACAATTAATCAGATCAAAATCAGAAGTATTGTTATAATAGTCCTTAAAAGGAACGGTGTACGCCACATATCCGGAATACAAACTCTGCAGCATTACCTTGCGGTGGTTTTCTTTTAAAGCCACAAATCCAGAGAGGATAGCGTTCAGCCAGGTGTCTTATTAATATCTGATTTAGTTAAATACATGTACGGTGGATGTTTTTAGATTACAAGGATTTATAATCTTCTTTAGCCAATGATAGCGGCACAATAAGCTTTAAATCTGCTGCGCACTCGGCGGCGGCGCCCAATGTACACCGGACAGTTCCTGTGATTTAAGCTACAGTAAGAAGAGTTTCAGTTTGATTTTATATTCAAGAAGCAGCGCCGCTTCCCCAAGGTCTTTCAAAAATTAATCTAAAGAAAGCTTAAAATAATAATTGCTCTTTTTGTTCGGCCAGGAACATGGAAGTGAACCAGGCAGCCAATCAGAATAATGCGCTGAAGTGCGTTTGCACCACATCCCAAGAGATGTTACCATTCCCTTTAATACTAGGAATTACAGTGAATGCCGAAAACAGAAAAATAATTCTAAAAAGGTCTAATACCAGATTTAAAAAAAAAAATAAGTTTTTTTCCATAACTGCAGTGGTCTTTTAACTCAAATATCCCAGACTCTAAGACATAATTTGCCTGGTTTCTCACACATACATCTTAGTTTGATGTTATTTTGTCCGAGTTTAGTTCCATATTTGATGATAAAAAACAAAAATGGCAGAACCGACCTGTCTGGAGGAATTTTACCAATCCGATTATTTGGTACAATTGCTGTAAATGGGAATTCATCCAAGCTACAAAATGGTAGCAATAATATTATGTATGGGCGCTGCATCCCGCCTATATGTGCAGCTCTGAAGAACAATGATCTCTGGTCAATCATCAAAGCAATTCCAACAATCACTTTCACAAAAGGTAATTGCTCTCCATATTCTGCTATGCAGTTCTGAGATGAAAATCTAAAGGTCACTTCACATACTCTCCATCCTGTAAGGAAAGACATGAGACGCTATTACATGGAAGCCAAGGTATTTCGTCTCGTAAGAGACTTAAAGAGAAATAGTTTTTCCTGAACACAAAGTGGGGTCTCTGACCTGTTTTATCAGACGTCCCTTAAGGTTATAGATTAGTCACTAATTGGCTAAAGTTGAAGTTATAACTCATTAAAATACTCTACAGACAATACTCTGGCATGGATAGGTCTACATAACCGGAGAACTAAATAATATGAGGATGAGGGAAAGACATTTTAAAATTGAAGTTTTGATCTGAGCACCATCTGGTTACCTTCCAGTGATCATGGGGATATTCTTTACAGGGCGATACATTACATTTCCATCTTGTTTTGCACAGATATGAATATATACCGTACATGTTAACAGCAGATTAATTCATCAATAGTTTATCTAGAACTATATTGGTATGTTTAAAGTGTTAGGATCTCCTCATCTATCTTTGCTTTGGAGGTCTGGAAATATGGCCTCAGGGACCGGCACTGGTCCATATTGCGGATATCCACGGTTTTACACAACCGGTTTTCAAATACCAGGTGAGAGCCAATGGAAGGTGAGCAGTAGATGAAAAGATGGCAGAAAAAGGATGGTAAAAAGGTGAAAAGGGAGATGAGGAATGGCATGGACCAAATTATAAGGAGTGGAAGATAAAGATGGAGAAGAGAAATAGGAGGAATGGGAGAGAAAAAGGAAAAAGGAAATGGGAGAGAAACAGGAAAAAGGAAATGGGAGAGAAACAGGAATAAGTGACATGAGAGAGGTAGTCAAACAGGAAAAGAAAAGAAAAGGGGAAGAAAAACTGGAGACAGACATGATGAGAGATTTATAGATCTGGGGTCAATAACCTTTTAGTACCTACACACACACACACACACACACATTTCCTGACTCCTCTCCCTAGGTACTCCCGCCAGCTGACCTAGCGATTACCCAGCCTCCCACAATGAAACCTTGAAGCGCCCACTAGTGGGTGGTAGGGACCACTGATATAGAGGAACATTAAGTTTCTGCAAAAGAGGGAATGATTGGGAGAGACCAATAGCGGAAGGATTGAGAATGAGTGATGACCTAGAGATGATGGAGATTGAGAATGAGAGATGATATGGGGCTAGAATAAGATGGCAGGGATTGAGAATTTGAGATGACGGTGGTGGCCAATAGATGATAAAAAGTGAGTTAGAGAAAAGAGGTACGGGAAGAGAGGAGGATAAGGGGTGACAACAAAAGATGGGGGGGGGGGTAAGTACATAGGATGGATTGTGAACAGGAGATGATCTCCAATGAGATCAAGACATGATAAAAAGTGAACTAGAAAAAAAAAGTGGGTATGGGAAAACAGGATAAGGGGTGAGAACAGCACAATAAGGGTGTAAGGTTTATGGATGATAAAAAGGGGGTGAACAGTATAAGGAGGATGAACAAGGGATGAGAAAGATACAGGGATTAGGAGATCAAACTGAACTTTCACCATCTTACAACCTTTAGCAAATTGTTTTCATTAAAGAAACAAGTTACTAACATAGAAAACATGTCCCTGTCCTAAAGAGAGACGGATCCGTGAAATGTCAATGATACGAGTACAATGAAAGAGAATACTTCATAACTTGTTTGTGCTTATTCTTTATTCAAAAACGTGTAAAAAGCAAAACCATGGAACGATGCACCATATTCAGTCACGTATACCACCCCCCAAAAGCCAAAAGACCTTTTCACATCAGGTGGCCAGACATCATAAGCATGGAGTTCCATCATGCAAATCAACCAGGGGAAAAATGGCGGGCCTGACTCTCAGAATAAAATTATCTATGAATTTAATCAAACTCAGCACCTTTTCAAACAATTGTATTAAATATCTGTCTCCTCACTGCGGCAGCTGAATTCCTGATTTGTTTTTGAATAAATGTGCATACGTCTCCTTCCATGATGGTTATCTTCGTTCATGGAAGGAACTCACACAATGCTAGCGAGCGCCCGAGCTGTTTATGTAAATGAGCGCTCATGATGCATAAGACGGAGGGGAACGGAGGAGTGAACGATTCCATCTGGTGTAGTCATGGTGATGCTCAATCAGGGACTGGAGATCAACTTTTTAAAAACACTAGATATTATGGCATATAATGTATTAAATGTGGCACTTTAGTAGAAGGGAGAAGATTAAGTGATTAGAAACGTGGGAAGAACTTGTACAGAGTGAAGAGATTTTGTTTAATGTGCTGCATTAAAAAGAGGCACAAGAAAATGTCTTGGTAAAAATGTCTTTGGAAGAGCTGCTTACAATCAGCAATTACACACGTTATTATTATTATTATCTTTATTTATATCGCGCCAACGTATTCCGTAGCGCTGTACAGGGGATTAGTACATGGCAAAAAAACAAATTAAACAACTTGTAAAGAATGGAGGGCCCTGTTTATGAGCATATAATCAAATGTACATAGAGCTTGTTTCCAAGGCACAGACACACGATTGAAAACTCGCAAACTTGCAATCTAAGGGTTTAGGTGTGATACAAGAGGGTGACAAATGCAAAATGGCGGTGTGAATGCAATTTGTTTAGTCAATTGGACGGGTCTGTGAGCTGTACTGTAGAGTGTTGGTGGGAGTGTTATTAAGCTGTGGAGTGTGCAGTTGTAATTATAAAGGCTGAAGGGGATAAGATTTTTTAAACGGGTGTGTTTTTAGTAATTTTTTTAAGGTTTTGAGGCAGGAAGATAATTTAATGGAGCGAGGCAAGGAGTTCCAAATAGTAGGGGCAGCACGAGAAAAGTCTTAAAGACGGGTGTGAGAGGAGGTGATGAGAGAGGAAGAAAGAAGAAGGTCGTTAGCAGAACAAAGGGGGCGGTTGGGAGAGTATTTTGAAACAAGAGCAGATATATAAGGGGGTGCACTGTTGTTGAGGGCTTTATATGTTAGGGTCATGATTTTAAATGTGATTTGGGAAGCTATGGGAAGCCAGTGGAGTGATTGACAGAGAGGAGCTGCAGACACTGAGCGTTTGGTATGGAAGATGAGTCTAGCAGAGGCAGACAAGAAATGGGGAGGCCAACAAGGAGTGAATTGCAGTAGTTGAGTCGAGATATGATGAGAGAGTGTCTTAGAATTTTAGCTGTGTCTTGTGTAAGATAATGCCAAATTTTGGAGATGTTTTTTAGGTGAAACTGGCAAGATTTTGTTATCGATTGGATGTGAGGAATAAGAGAGAGGGCGGGATCCAGTAGAACCCCAAGACAACGGGCCTGGGAGGTGGGAGTGATGATGGTGTTGTCAGCAGTGAGAGATATTTAATGAGTGGAAGCTGTAGTAGAGGGTGGTTAGTATTTAAACTACCAATATAATACCCTAACAATTCATTTTGCACCGAACATTAGAGGACCAGTATGGACAGCCTTTCATTTTTATACCTACTTATGTATAAACGCACGGTTGCATTTTCTTTTGGTGGCTGATGTATTAATTTATCAGGAGGGTGTGTCCATGTAAACTAATGGTCCCAGAGTGCTTTGTTATTTTACCTAAAGCAAAACTGTAAAAATCGCTGTAGGAAAGTGATTAATTGGTAATAGAGATAGAGTTAATTAGAAGTATTTAGGAGTACAGCTGGGTATATCTGTTAAATTTGAAGTGATGTAATTGACGGTTATTGTTCTAAAGAGATGTAATTGCATCCATTGATGCAAGCTACCTGCTTCTGTACCAATGAGGGGTAAGGGATGTGGTGTTATTTCAGCCATATCCAATTATCTAACAAAGCATGCAGATTTATCCCTAATTTTTCCACCTGTCCTGTCCTGTCCCTTCACTAAAAAAAAAAAAAAAGTGTCTACAAAAATTCATATTTTTCCCCAAAAAATGATTTCATGTCCATGGCTGTGTAAGCTACTAATGTTATTAGTTTGGTCCACACTTATAGTGCCTTTTTATTTAATTACAGTGATCCTTTAGTCTGTGTCCAAACACTCTCCTACACATTAGTGGGATTCAATCAATGAGAGCCCAATTAGTGACTAATATATAATCTGAAGGGACATCTGAATAAGAACACCTGACACCAAATAAATTGGTTCAGTGACCCCACTTAATGACCACAACTCCATTTTTCATTTATTCTTTGTTAATTTAATTTGGTTTAACCCCTTACAAGCCTTTTCTAATGCCTTGGTCATAAATATCCAGAACAACCATTTTAAAAACGACCGTCATTATTCCATATTTATTTATAAAATATATGAATAACTATCATTTATATAACGGAGTACAAATAACAACCTCCCATTGGCCTATTTGTTTTCTATATATAGGCGTGGGGATCGTTTATGGGGATACAATTTAATCTATATCTATGGAAAAGAAGTGCAAATAACGGATTAATAGGAAACAATGGAAAGTGTAGTATTGGGTGCAAAATAAGAATGGGGCGCCATTAGCGTTCACAGAATGGGCCCCGCCATCTATATACGTCACCCGAATGCGTTGTATGATCAATGACAAGTTCTGGTAGTGAACAATATACTGTAACCAATACAAATTATCCTGGGAGTATATTACACGTACTATTGATGAGAATTAGCCTCAGGGATTGATCAGTTAATGACTTTATTAGTCACAAATAATGTCGTTTAAATGTACAGGTTAGACAAGAGAAAGGAAACTGGTGCAGAAAATAATAAAGTGAATATTAAAAGGAAAAAATATGTAAAACAGATGTATGTTTAGCATATTTATATCATCAATGTTATATTTTATTTGGAGAGCACAAGTAGATCCCGTAATCAAAATGGCACATCAATAAACAGGTTCCTTTAATTTGTTCAGCAGCCTGTAATATATAACCGGTTATGGAAGACTCTTAAAGATGCATTTTGTGTGCAAAGACTAATCATCTTATATACGTTGGGCAATGACTTGGTCTGTCCTTTGCAGAGCAATAAACACTTTGTACTTTACATCCATAAATATTTGATTCAGTTTAATGACTTATTCACCCTTGAGTGATTCCTCTAAGTAGGTTTCACACGTTTTTTGTAATTAGCAGCAAGCAGGATTATCACTGTAACAAGGCACGGTGGGAGTCAAGTTATCACCATATTTTAAATACGGTATTCCAAAAATAGACATTTTTTATTTGTATATATCAATTGTAATAGTGTATATAGATCTGTATATGACAGATTAATGGAGTAGTAACTGGCAACGATCAATCAAAGAAGAAGAACAAGAAGATTGTAGTAGTAACCCAGGGTTCTGTGGGCTGGTTCTTTAGTGGTCACTAGGATTGACCCACACAGGCTCATAAACGCGCCGATAGCTCCTAGAACGTGGGCATTATCTACAAGTGGTCCAGTAGGTTTCATTCTAGGTTCTATAGAAACTAAATGGTTCCACAATCACCAATAAAAGGCGTCTTCAGAACATTTTGGCCATTTTAAAACTGTATCCAATACAGATAATTTGAGTTACAAATGGTATTATCATAATGTATAGTCAGGCCCATACTACAGGAAATAAAGCCAAACTGTTCACGATTATGAGACTAAAGTGGAAATATGTTGGCCTTAACATGAGAAGACAGGATTCCCTAGAGAAGATTCTATTGTTGGGAAAGGTTGAAGGCACGTGAAGAAAGGGCCGGCAGAGATGGATAGAGGAGGTCACTGAAGCAATGATCATGAGCTTGAGGAGCAATGGATGACAGATTTGCCTGGCGAGCTGCAGTCCATAAGGTCATGGAGAGTTGGATACGATTGAACGACTAACAACAACAAATTCAGACCCAATACCATAGACACCCCTTTTTTGCCTACCGTGTTTGCAATTCTAATGGGAGAGGGGGGTCTAAGAGGAAAATATATTATTTTTTAAAACAAATAAAGGTAATTAAGCCATCACCCATGGTCTTGAGCAGTGGTCTCCATCTACTGCCCGGAAACTCACGCATATGACAGGACAGTACCACCACTCACTATATAAAACCTACTCTATTGTTGTGTAATGAAAGAGTTTATTTAATATGGTTTTGCAGCTTAAAATATTTAGAAGAGATCCAATAAATAAATAGCTACGACATATAGGATCTCGCTACATTCAGGCTATTCAGTACTATTATATCATTTTATCTGGATTCAGATAATCTTTATGTTGTACAGTAACAGTAATGAGTAAGATAAAAGACGACAATGTTATTTTGGTTATTTTTTACTGTGCACATTTAGAAAATTAACGTAAAAAATGGCAAACCATCGGGAAGAGTAGGAAATCCTAATTATCTATATCCTAATCCTTTAAAGTGACAAACAGTGACCCGACATTAACATCGAACTAAATACATCCTTTACTTAAACTCTCAAAGGGCAGATAAAAGCCCTCTGGTGTAAGAATGGGATAGAAGAATTTCCATATAATATCATATAAACAGTCATGGCCTCAGTAGAATCAGCTGTCATGTTTGACAAATCTCCCCGTGTCCCAATGCACAGCCCCACTTTAGGAAATGATAATAACCTGTAAAATAACGTAAATCCCCCCGGGCTCTGGGAAACCAGGATCTTCAGTATGAGAACACCATTCCCTAATATGATTAGCCGCGATGATGGGCAGTAAAAATAACGAAGAGACGGCCGGACACCAGCTGGGAAACCAATCCAGTTAAGTAAATAAGACAGATGTCCACTGATCTCAACATCTGGGGGGGGGGGGGTGACGTGGCCAGTGCTTTTAGTGAGATTACATCTCTTGCGCTGTCACATATGGCACAAGGGGAGAGTCATCTATCACCACCACACTGCCCTTAATCAAGCGTGTATGGATGATTGATATGGAAATTATGTAGCGGCTTAAAAACATGCATGTACTTGTCAAGTATGGGGCAGCCGCCAGCTGAGGGTATCTGTGGCTTGGACAATGATTTAAGCCTGAAATACTTTACTACGTGAAGCGTCCGATAAAGATTAAAAGGACCATTGGTGTTCAAATAAAAACTGTACATGTTTGTGAAGTATGTAACAAACTGACAATATTAGCAGCTATGCCATCTAGGAACTTTATCCATATATATGTACAAACAAGTAACTACCTGGTTATTTTTTATATATTTGTTATATATATATATATATATATATATTTTTTTTTTATTTTTTTTTATTTTTTTTTTTTAATTTATTTTTGTCCTTTAAATATATATATGCAAGATAATTGTTTTTTTTTAATTAAAGGTCTGCCCATCACAGCTCATGCACACAGTGCTTATATTGGTATTAGAAATACAAGCCAATCACAGATAACACCTTATTTGGGACACTGCAGAGAGACAATCGGTGATTGTCTATAGTACTAGATGCACTAGCCAAACTGTATTGATGAGCTGTGGGAGCATACCTTTGCAGGGACTGTTTGGAAGGTTTGATTAAGTGAAAACAAAGCTTTTAAACGCTTGTTCATAAAATGTTTAGATATGCAAAGAAACCGTTAATTTCCAGTATTAAAAAACGGCGAACCTTCCATATCCCTTTTTAACGTAAAATATAGGATCTTAAGAAGCAATAAATGCCTTCAGTTACACAGGAAATGTAAAATCTAGTAACACAAGATTACTTCAATCAGCTGCCAAATTAATTGTAGAGACAATGACACCGGGATCTTATCCGGGGCAGATCTCAGTCATTAGACAGCTCTCTTGGTATCTTCCTCATTCCAGGTAGATAAGATTGTTAGACATGTCGGCTGAACCTGCCTTGGTGCCTCTTGCGATACATGGCAGGTATTCTGGAGGAGTATGTAATTACTACAATACACGTTACTTCCTTATAGACCCGCTGATCTGTGTGCGGCTCTGATTATAATTTCCACCCTTGCCAGGATTTTCTCTGCTCCAGTAATTGGGATATGGGCCTAATCCAGATTTACATTCCAAGGCATTGAGTGGCAGTTAACGCGAGATTAAGCTTTAACCTGTTAGTGGAGCTTAGAAAAACTGGAATTAAAAGAAATTAAAGGGACATTAACCAGAAAAATATAATGCCAAGCACCAATAAATCTGATGAAAAAAAACGAGCAAACAATATAACTTTGAATCAGCTTTCTGGACCTTTCAGTGAACTTAACTGCCTGACAAACTTTTGGTACTTGCTGTAATCTCCTGTGGGTGTTGATTTAATAACGTTCAGGAGGGCCACCATGGCTTAGTAAAAAATGCCACATGTTTATTATTATATTATATATATATATATATATATATATATATATATATATATATATATATATATATATACACACACATACATACATATACACACCAGCTGGGTGACTGTATAATTTGGATTTGCGAGCCTCATTCTGTTCAGAGACTCAGTGACTTTTTCAAAGCACATTGCTGTATTCTGGCCAAAGTCTTGAACACAAGAGAAAGTCTCAGCACAGCCTCCACACAACCTGTACAGAACCTGCCATTGTTGCCAAGAATTCCAACGCTGTTTCTCAAGGGCTTTACATACATATGTTCATAAATTCTCAAGAAAGGGAATCTGGCCGCAGAAAACGTGTATTACACGCCGCTATTTGTCATTTCATTCTTTTAAAAAAATCTTTGAAATGCAAGGGGGTCATTTTATGATCTTCCTGCACGGTCTGCAATATCACAGAAGTAGTCCTGTCTGGACGAAACACGTAGGCGCCCGTTATGTCGTTTTGCGCATGCCACGGCTTATTTTTCTTAATGGCATAAAAAAACTGTGTTTTCATACAACATTAGATGGTCCTTTGGATCTCCTTCCCATCCGTTCTATATTCCTTATATATTCTGAAGATTACATTGTCTGGCACTGTCCTGGGACTTTGACCCACTGGTATCCAAGCGTGCCTGAGCTCCTACTTGTACTTTTTGGTTTAAAGTACTACTGTAATAGCCTAACTATGGGCCACATGTAATTGCAACATGACCCCCGCAACGGCTGCGGGTTTGAAAATCCTTTGTGTTACAAGGCTATTAAATTATAAGGGGCTGCGAGCTACGGGCTTGTGATGCAAAACCGTAAACTATCTGTCGCCCAGCAGCTTTGCGGGCTAGATCAATTAGGTAAGCCCGTAGTTACAGGTTTAGTTGGAGCCGAAGGAAACAGGGTCTAATTTAATAGCACATTTCTCCAAGATCTACATTACGGGCTACGTTGTAACACATAGCCCCAATTTAATGAGGCTGTATATGAGCTTGATGTTTTAATTAGGCATTCATTATTAACACAATTTATTTCCAATTATTAAAAAAATATTAAATACAAAACTTAAATATTGCTGCTGGTCTCCTTCCACTATAAGACAAATGGGAGCTTTTGTCTTTCAGGGAGTGCTAAACTTTCATGCACAAAGTTATATCAAGGCAATGCTATGGCTAGAGACTTGTGTGACACTGGGTTCTCTTGGCAACAAAGATCTTCTGTAGGAGCAGCCTATAAATATTTGTATGACTCTCTTCTCTATTGATGTCCTTATCAGGATTGAGACACTGGAGGCTGATTATATATATATATA
>CM050170.1:193402966-193852966 GCA_027410445.1 Discoglossus pictus
TTGTATTTTGCATCTGCATACAATATAAATATACATTGTGAGTGTTGGTGCCCGGCTTATAAAGTGTAATGAATGTGTCAAGTGTGCGTCTAAATAGGCTGCGTGCGCGAGGGAAAGCCGTTGGTTTATTGTATAAAGCGGCATTGTATACTCGTAATGTTATTAATTTAGTAAGCGTCTCGTGAGTATTTTACGGCTATTGTAATAGTGTATCTTGTAGGTCGTAGTGTGATATGTAAAGTGCTACGCGTTTTGCAGTGTTATGCGCGGTCCGGGGTCATGTAGCCTCATTATTTTTTCTGGCGGCCTTTTTTTCCCCTCGCTTAGGCGATTTTCGTGTGGCGAAAATCGTATAAATCGAGTTAAATTTGCGTTCCACCTCACTCACAGACGTCCTGGCTGTTGCCCCATGCTGTCTGTGATGTTTTTGTAATTTGTTTGGGTGTATTTAGTGTGTTTTTCTGGCTTTTTGTTCGTCCGCTAATCTCGTAATTATTTGGGTCTCGTATTTTTTTTTTTCTTTCTAAGTCCCGTGCTCGTCGGTTAAGTGCTACGGTTTAACCGCTCGCCTTGCTTTGTGAGGCTCGCAAGCGATTTGCACTTCTGGCGCTCATCGCCTAACTCGTACGCACCTCGCAAAGCATGGACCACGTCTCGCAGTTTGACAACTATTATATGTATTATTTAAATATATTTGCCAAGTCATTTAGTCGTGTCCAATCTGCATAACCTTATGAACCGCCGAACGCCAGGCACATCTGTCAGCCACTGCCCCACTGAGCTGCCTCAACTCACGGTCATTGCTTTCATTTATATATAGTATACAATACATTTGCAGGTCTAAAAATAACATATACATTTTTTCATGCTCAGAATTTCAAGAAAGACATGGGCGTGGTCATGCAAATGAGCCCAAAATGCGTTTTCACTCTTTACTCCAAAACCATTTTAAACATGGCTCCTTCGCTGCATATGCCGGTCCTTATTGATTTTATATACACACAAACAACATGTTTTTGCCACTCTTTGTCCCATTTAACTCAAGTAAAAAGTTTCCAAACATGACCATCTATTCTCTATATATAATAATATGAGCTGGTTTATTCAATTTTGCTCAATATATTCATATTTGTTATATCGGGCAGTTCCCAAGCTAAAAACATGGCAGTGGCTCCCCAGTGTTGGATGGCAGAAGCCAACTTTGATTTTGTATCTCGTAAAAACGTAGAATTATGGAATGTGTGGTTTTTGGCTTCTTGAATTGGAAAGTCCATAAATCCTTTAGTTCCTGGGGGTATGAGATAAATACCAACACCTCGCTAAGCTTATCACTAATGTATTTGTCCGTTCCGAAGAGGATCTCACTTGATGATGCACAGACTTTTGTTTTAGAGCGATTATTAGGAGCCATCTTTCCATTATGTATTTGCTAAATGTTAGGTATTTTAATTTCTTCATTATGAAGAAATTGGCTAAGAATATCATGATTATAAAAAGTATATCAGCTTGTTTTTTCCTTGTATCTTACTAGAATGTTTAAGTGGGTTATCTGTAGAAATGTTTAAGGTAATATTCCCATATCTGTTTCCTGTTTCCTCCCTTTGTCTCTGGGTCTACCAAGCACAAATATCTATAGGAAGCTGTGATTAGATAAAGATTGTTTTGCTGAGTTAAGACAGAAAAAGACACTTGCTTGCAAATGTGAATTTTACCCTATTTTCAACTATGCTATTAGCTGTGACGTGTGTTATGCTATATAAGGTTCTGACGCCCAAATAAACTCAGAGATTATTCTGATGGCACTCTGACTTCTGTGCATTATTTTCTCTCATTATATCTTGGTACCCAGATATAATATATACACACATCAGAATACATGATTACTCACTAATCTGTTCCTATCACTAAATATCCTATTAAACCATTCACAGGGTCAGATCTAAATACCTGCACTGAATGGAAATGTCCAGTAGGAAAGTAAAATGTAAACAATGTCTTTTTTCAATTTATTGTGGTTAAAAAAAAAGATCTTTTGTGAGCTTATTTCCCTACACAGGTAATTCTTCACACTCTGCTACAGTTTATAAAACATGGGAGGGGTTTCTGCCTAAACGAATGAGCATTTTTGTTCCAAATAAATGGAATAATTATACCGATCTACTTAAAGTATCATTTTTACTTTGTAAGAAAACATTTGCAACAAAGCTCAACAAATAAACAGCATTTAAATATTCAAATTTCTATGAAATTATTCCTTGCCATGGGGTTTAATTTCCTTCATGCAGCTGGTTCTTTTGAATTGGTTTGTTCTCGTAATCTAATTAGCTGTAATGAAAGAACTTTTAGGCAATGTATTTCCAGTATAACATATAGAAGCTTCCTCTGTATTCAAAGTCTCTTTCCATTTGTGGAAGTAGTTCAGCAGAAACCAAAATGTTAGATTCCATTGCAGCAATATTGCACATATAAAGGTAATATTGTGCTAATATTATTATTATCATTACATATAATAGTTGTCAAACTGCGATTCGTCGTCACTCGTGCGACAAATTGCGGTTTGACAACTAAGCATTGCACACCGGCCATGCATACGAATTGCGCGGCGTAAGCCGTGCATGTGCATTGCGCAACGGCCCGCATGTGCGCAATGTGCGGAGTAAGTGGCACATGCGCATTGCGCAACGGCCCGCACTTGCGCATTGTGCGGCGGAAGTGGCGCAGACGCATTGCGCAACGGCCCGCACGTGCGCATAGCATGGCGCACGAATGCGCATAGACACACAGGGGTGTAGACACATAGGGGAGGGAGAGGAGGGGGGAGTAGACACATAGGGGAGAGAGAGGAGGGGGAGAGACACAGAGAAGGGGGGGAGAGACAAAAAGGAGTGAGAGAAGGGGGAAGAGACACAGAGGAGGAGGGGGGAGATGAGGGGGGAAGAGGCAAAGGGGAGGAGGGAAACACACAGGGGTGGGAGAGGAGGGGAGTACACACGCAGGGAAGAGACATGGGGGTAAGAGACACAGGGGAGGGAGAGGTGGGGAAAGAGACACAGGGGGGACGACACATGGAGGAGAGGGGGTAAAAACTAAGAGGGGGAAGGAGACACAAGGGAGGGAGGGGAGGGGGAAATTAGACAAAAGGGAGGAAGTAGACAGAGGGCGCTCATCACAAGGCCAGTAAAGTAGAGGGGGAGAGGCTGCCATTGTGTGGCAAACAGAATTGACAGGACTCACATTTTATTACCGTTAAGTTGATAGATAATAATAATAATAATAATAATAATAATAATAAAGGCTGCATCATTTCTCTTCTAGTCTTTAAAAAACATATCTAGTGGACGCCTAAATTTTAAATGCAGGAGCACAGGGATCTTTATAAAGATATGAAAGCAGGCGTTTAATAATTACATTTGTGTAACATAATAACTTTACATGCCCTTCTAAGCACTCTCCCTGGAATGGATGATAATATGGATGGGAATAGAGAATAAATCACAAATTACTGTTCAAAAAATAATAGAATAAAAATAAAAATAAGCACTAGTCTTGGTTTCCTTTCATCGTACCCCAGAAGTGTTATAAACATCTGCACCTCTCTCTTGTTCCTTACAAGTCTCAGCTCTGTGTTATTCTTTCTCTGGAATATAGAGATAAGATGTTCTGTGTATTTATTACTGTGGATTTTTAATATGTTTTTGCTGCCAAATGGTACATACCACTGATTTTACTTTGTACTGTGTTCCTGGCATCAGATTAAATCAAACTACTTGAAATTAGTGTTTTGCCAAAGGCTCAGCAATAATTGGTAGCAATGAAGTGGTTAAATAAACTAAACTGCCGCACCCGCCTTGCTGCGCATAGCCCGTCAGTGCCAGGCTCCAAAGTGAGGGAGATGGGGAATTGGCAGCCCAGATTTTCCAAGAATCGTTGTATTTTGTGGCTCCTGGCGGAGATTGGCCAAAAACCACACAAATAGCAAGCCCGACATTCTCCAGACGCCGCATTGTCAGTCGCTGCTTAAACGCGCAGAGCCTATTAATTATTTATATATATATATATATATATATATATATATATATATATATATATATATATATATATATATATATATATTACACTCACATATCATAGTTTGCTTGTGATGGGGTAAATTATATTTTTTTCCAAAGAAGTACAGAGCATGTTGTGAAGGTTTATAGGTAAAGCTATATGGCCCTTTGTGGGATCTCCTGCGCTTGTCTGATCGGGCGTCTCATATCAAATCATTTTATTGACATAAAAGTACATTTGACATTTCTTGTGTGAGCTCCACCCCCGAGGCACCTACGTAGGAAAAGCGTCCTAGCCAATGGGCTGTGCAGAGTTGTGTCTAAGCCAATCAGCTATCAGTATCATGGCTGCCTCCCAAGCAGCTTGGTCTCAGCCAGTGAGACAGATACATTGCTGTACCTGCCTCTGATTGGCCACAACTAATTATGAATTTTATGCTAATTTAGTAGATTTTCGGGGGCGTTTCTTCTCAAAATAAACTAACTGAAAATGTAATACATTTTGCAAACTTTAGGGTAAGTTTATTAATGTTTAGTTTGGGATTTTTTCATGCAAAAATGTTTTCATACACTACGGATGCTTCCTAACCCAGGAAATTTCCAGATACCTTTAAATTTTATTATATGTAAGAAATGACAAATAATGTTAAATGACCATTATAATCTTTAAACTGCAGGATAGATAGTCTATTTTACTTCTTGCAAAATACACCAAGGTTGGAATATCCTGATGGAAAACAAGTCAAGGTTCAGAGCCCGTATACGTTTATACACATACATATACCGTATTGGTCCGAAAATAAACCGCACCTTTTTTCCGATTTTTGAGCTTGCGAGTTACGGGTTATATTCGCCGATTGGCGAACTTTGCTTGTTACGTGTGTGGCTTCTATTCGTGAACACAAAATGAATGTCGATTTGCACGATTGCGAGTTAAGGGTGTCGATTTTCATGCTTTAGACTGCGATATTGAAACGCGATTTACGGTTTTAGTGATTCTAACATCCTGTAAAGCCTGTTACCTGCAAAAAAAGATACAGTGCTAATTAAAATGCCTGTTTCTTGCAATGGCTGATCACTTGGAGAGTCTTTTTCACTCCAATTTTACGGGTGCGGCTTATATTTGAGTACTATCTTTTTTCCCATTGAACTTTACGGGTGTGGCTTATATTCGGACCAATACAGTATATTATAATGGCATTCGTATTGTGATGGGGACTTTAGGATATAACATGTAACTGGGAATAGCAGACATGCTTCTCTCCATCACTATTAGGTATCCAAGAGGTCCAAGATCTGCCCAGGAGGCTGTTCCACGTTATTTTCTGATTGGTCTAGGTTCGGAGGAGGGAGTCCTCTCTCTTTGTGGCTGCAGTGTTTGCATTCGTTATAATTGTACAACTGTCTCGGTTTCTCTTAGGAAGCTCAGGTTGTACATGGTATTGATTAAACGCGTATCATTTACGATAAAAATACAAACTTTCCTGAATATTTATGAGCGTAAGTAATATTGATTTACTAGGATTTGGGTAAAAAGAAAATAAAAATGGTGATATAGTTACAGAGAAAGATGTTGGTTGCCACTGCGGTAATATAAATATCCTGATTTATTAATATATCCAGGTAGGTATAAAATTCTGCAGTATGAATAATTATAAATTACTACTTGGATCTTCTTGAAGCTGCTACTCTCTAATCTTTTCATTTCAATAAATATTTTCTTGTAAGATCAGCTGCTGATCACGAATGCATCTGGGCGCGGGAGAATTTATCCGTGACATGAGGCCCAGATATTATAAGTTTATTATGCCCTGTACCCAGTAAAAACGTGTTGTTTAGTTGTTCAGTCATGTTCGAGACTCTGAACCACAGCCCAATCGTTGTGTCTGGTTGTGTTTATCCATAAGGTTCTTTTGGTAAAGATACTGGAGTGGGTTGTCAGTTCCTTCTCCAGTGCAATTTGTCTGATCTCTCTGCTATGACCTGCCCATCTTGGGTGACCGTACATGGTATTGCTCAAAGCTTCATTGAAGTACACAAGCCCCTTCACCACAATAAGGTAGCATTACATATGTATTATAACCATTGGTAGAAGTCTCAAGAATTTGCAACTGGAAACAATTTGTGTGTGATATAGGACTAGGAATTATAAGATTATATGTCTGATTGCGCCAAGTCTGGGACACTGATACAATCTTACACAATTATAGTCTTTATCTCATGAGATACTGAGTTCCGATTCCTGCGGCTGCTTGTATCTTCTAATTACTGACTCAACCCAGCTCCATCAACTTGATTGGCTGGCTCATTGGATGTGCGGTCAAGCTTCCTTCCTTACTTATGCAGCAGCAAGGGCTATATAGTCAACAGCAGCCTAGAACAAATGGCAATTTACACTCAATACAAACCACTTTTCCGCATGATCACACGCCTCTACCTGATCTTTAACAGCAATTGTGTTTAATTTCCAGTCCCTTTAATTTACATCACTGATTGACCGTAGTTCTACAGAATGTGGCAGGTCTATCTGTTGGAACGAATATTATACATTCACTAGCAGATCCTACACATGCACCACAAGGCAGGAATCTGATTGGCTAGAATGAACATGCCCTCTTTTTTTAACCACATTTTTAATAATGAAAGAATAGCACTCTGTTTCATTTTGTTTTTCTCCCCTTTGGCTGCAATAAGATTAAAAACAGATAAATAAGTTTCTACCACAATCCAGAATCCAGCAAACAAAATTTCAAAAGTAAAAAATAATGACATTTCTTTTAGACTTCCAGACTCCAATAGTTGTATCTTTGCAGTATAAAATGACTACTTGCCATATTCACCTAGCTGGGTATAGTAGGGTAAAATAGATCGTCTTGGTGTGGATTTTTCAACCAAGGTATCCATAATACCCTTATAAAATATAAAGAACATGGAAAATATGGGATTCTTGTGTCTTATACCTTGGTATCGGAGATTGGACAATGACAAAAGGGTTGGTCGATTGGTTCATATGCGCCATCGAAGATCTACTTTTCTAAGAATCCTAGATGGACATTTTCTTCTGCATGGCTAGACATTGGTAATTATACAAGACGAGGTTTCAGGCCACCTAAAGTACAAGATGATAGATGTGATGAATATTCAAGTGAAGTGAGATGGATGTACTGTGTGGGGAGCTCTTCCCGTCAATATATTGAATAGGACGAAAGACATAACTAATACCAGAACAGGACACGAGTTAAGACAATCAATATATGTGTATAACTAGCTCAAATCTCTGTATAATCCATCCCAGCTGGCTCTATGTTATCATCTAGGGTTAAGAAATGAATTGCACGTGATAAATAATGACCTTATACAATGTGTCAAGAAACAACAAAATAGTATATTTACAGGAGAATAAATAAAAATACTAATTAAGCCCTAGCCAACAAGACATTGGCCCAGGTTTGTAAAACTTCCCAATTGCTTCAAACACGTCGGCTTCATTTAATTGTGAAACAACCAAAAATGGAGAAGTCATTAGAAAAATAATAATAATGCTCCACGAGTGCCACGGACACTTCTAGACTGTTTGTACTTCTAGACACAACCTACAGCTTCAATTAGAAACGACGACATTATATTGATAGGATTTGAGATGTTCTGCAGTTCTGCCCATTGGACTCCTCGATCACAATGGCTTCCAATAACCAAGCTAATGTGTGTCATTTTCACATGAACGTTTAAACTTCTCTTAAAGGGATATGGAAGTGTTGTGGATTTCACTAGGTATATTATATGCCTGTGTATCGATTTGCTTTTATGTACTTTATTTTATTAAGAAGTGCTTATAAAATCTGTTTTACTGCCTAAAATCATACAAATAGTCTCTGTATGGGTCTGTCCACTGCAACTCATGGCTACACAGACTCTGCTGTGCAGTGTCTCATACTAACCTATCAGTAACCATCTGTCAACAACAGGCTGCTGAGAAGTGGCCCCTGATAGGCTAGGACACTTTGCTGCCCTTCCAGCCTTACATAGTCGGTGTCTGCATACGCTGATGTGGGCAGACCCATACAGGCACTATTTGTAAGCATAAAGTACATAAAAATAAATAAATTCACAGGTATATTATATATTAAATCTATATTGTACGCTTTCATGTAACAGATTTATTAGCATGAGAAATAACAGATTGCTTGGTGGGTGGGTCAGAAAGACCAATAAAGGAACAAAAGCTTCAAATTTTAATGCAGCATTTGTAATAACATGCAATTGATAAAATATTTGCTATATTCTTAAATTATGCCACACTTGAAACCATGGTTGTGTCTTATTAAGATGGAACTTTAACAAAACAGTACGCACAACTACGCAGTGCGGTCTGTCAGGCTTTCTGACCCACCTACCAGGCACTCACTATATCTCATGCTAATGAAGTTCATTTGTGGGCATGCAAACGAGAGAACTTTGCTCTGTTCTAGGAGCCCATCGTGATAGGGGAGCCCAGCGACGCGAGAAAGACCCAAAGCAAATTCATTTAACTGCTGTATCTATGCAGACATGAGCACTACTTTCTTAGGTTTAACCTCATACATTAGGGAAAATGAATGTAACTGCTCTACGGGTATTATAATAATGATAGACTAATTTCCTGTCTGCGCTCTACAAGAGTGATTAAGATGGCGTATCTCCGAGTACATTACCACCTCCTAAAAATGCAGACTGGCAGTTTTCAGCAGTCTCTGTATTATCAGTTGCTCCCCAACGCTACGAGGCTCCGTCCACCCTAATCAATCACGGCCTGCATTTACTTTGCATCTGCAAGTTATACCATAGGACAATGAGCAACACACACAACATGCTAATCCCATTACTTTCACTGATCTGGATAAATATAACGAGCAGCCTATTAAATCACAAGTCTTCTCTATGATGAACACAGCGTTCAACAAACGGAAAGTTATTGGAGAGATGGCGGCGGATTAGCATGTAATGTTACGGAGGGCCCAATTAGCCGGAGATGTATGATCAGCAGAATAAACATTGGCTGCTACAGATTAAGTTATGTTGATGGGTTTATGCCTTTCTCACCATATTCACTCTGCTTTGGGAGGGATATAAAAGATAGAGCGAAAAAAAAGAGAAAACTAGAAAATGACAGAATGCTCCTGCTGCAGGCGTCAGGGATCAGTAAAATAAGATAAAGAGAGGTATAAAGTACTGCTCTCCGTGCCTATAATGTGCACAGTATATATACATTTATCCAAGGAAGGCAGTGATTATTACGGAGAGAAAAGAAACAATGGGTAGAGATTTAATGGGACAGGAGGGTGATCTTCCTGGTGACGTATTTGTTGGAAAAATGAGTTCAGCATGTAGTGATAACTTAAAGAATATTTAATATAAAGTGACAAATGTCCAAAAGAGAAATCAAGTTATAAGCAGCACTGATTAGATGTCATGCATTTAAAGAAATAGTCATATGAAGAAGACAACAACAATACATAGAGCCTCATTCACTTTAAAAACCTTTCTAACTTTCATTTCTCTTCTGACCCTTTTTATTCCTTATCGGTTTAATCTTTCCCTGATTTCTGCCCCTTTAGATTGTAAGTGGCGAGTTTTTAGTCTTCGAGGATGCTTTGGGGAAAAAGCACTTTCTGCAAAGATTCTAAGCTCAAAACAGGGTCCTCCATTTTTGGAAGGTTGTTAATGCTGTATTTTTCCTTGTTTTTTATCCCCTGTATTGCGCTACGGAATATGTTGGCGCGTTACAAATAAAAGTTAATAATAATAATAATAAAATTCACTTGAGGCTTTCGGAGATCCGGGCTTCAGATAGAGAGGGCGTAAGTTAATTTGCTGTTCAATTGGCGTCTTTTTGCGGGCTCCGGCCTCCGATTCATTGTGATAGATAACATTGCAAGTTAATGCCCCTCCAAGCCTTTGATCTTTCAGGGCCCCAAGATTAATGAACACTAAAATCGCAAATCGCTATTCAATTGCTCAGATTCCCCCACGCTAAGCAAGCCGCCAAGGCCGAAAATGGAAAAATTCGAATCACAAGTTGCGGGTTTCCAAGGAGGACTTGCAAAGGGCTTAATGACATGTCCTGAGCAAATACAAATTCTATACTGCACTGTAAATGATGGGGAACACAATGTAAGATAGAATTAAATTCACAACAGTCTCAAGCCCGTGAATCTGTAATATAAAATAAACATTTTTAAATGTGTAATTTTCGGGGTTATATCAATCTCAGGAATCAAAAAGTTAATACATATCAGGTCACCCACATGTACTATAACATTGGCTTCATTCATTTTTTATGTATTTGTGGGTTTGAGAGTCTGATCGCATATGTGAGCACAAATCGCTATTTGATTGACATGTCATCTCCACGTTTTAATCCCGTAATGTTGACGGGCTCCGTTTCTATTGGCTGTTTCTAACTAGGGAGTTATGGGCTTGCTTAATTTCTCATGTCCCAAAATGCTACATACGATAGCATGATTTACGATGTGTGCTATCGGGCTGGGACTTGCGGGCTCGGTCAATTGGAAAGCACCATAAGTTGCTGCCGCTTCGGGCCCGCAGACTTACGGCCTACGTCCCAAGACCCGAATTGAATGAGGTAATAGTAATTGAGGTTGAAAAAAAAAAAAAAGAGAGACTTTTAGTCCATCAAGGGCAACTTTTTTAGATCTTCTCTGATCTTTGTAAGATGCGGCTCAAAGTTACTCTCACTTATTTAAACTGGTTTTAGACCCTTTCCCTTGCCCATATTTTACCCACCCTCTTTTTATTTTTCTTCACATTTGTTAATTTCCAGTTCCTCTAAATAAAGACAAAACAACTGGCTACAGTGGGTAAATATTCATTTATGCACCTCATGTTACTCCATCTTAAAGATTATCCAAAGATCAAGCTGTTAAGTGGTGATCATCGCAGAGATACTGGAATATTGACATTAACACATTTATGTTAATTAGTCTGTTACTTATTGTAAAATTACTTTGGTTTCCATGTTCCCGTTTCTGTGCAATCTGTAGCTATTTGGGCTACTTCTTCATCAATGTAACATTCATGGCTTGGTAACCAATAAAAATTGATTGAAAGTTAAGAACATCAGTGACAGATGACAGAGCTGGAACAAAAGGAAAACGAATGGAAATAGACACCAATGACCCAGAAAAGGCAAAAGGAGGAGAGATGACAGAGCGTAAGAGATCCAACAAAATCCTGAAAATATATATATATATAGTAAGGGATTCGGCTATTCACTAGATGGCTTGTTGAGTCACACCTGACTAATTATAAGGTAGATTCCCAGAATAACTCCTCATAAGCCGAATACAAATACTTGAATGTCAGAGAGGTGGATACAGTCATAAAACATCTTGAGACACCAGGAGACATCCTCTGCACCATTAACTTAAATATAGGGGTTTATAGCCTCAGGAAGACTTTTTATGGCCTCTCCGTCAGTTACTAATTGTAGATGTCGGTGTCCATAGACAACAAGTCTTAACATACATGTGTGTCCAATATTACTGACCTCGGGGCAGTAACACGCCATGGGTCTGGGGGTGCTCTTGCGACATGGCAATATTATTGTGCTTTATTATAAGCATCTATTGAAAGTTAAAGGAATAATGATGGTCTCTGGATTTTACTAGGTACATAATATACCTGTGTATCCATTTACTTTTATATACTTTATTTTATTGAGAAATGCTTAAAAGCTCACAAAAGGCAGAAAAATGGTCCAGTTGAAAACTTAACATGGAGGCAAACGCACACTAGGATATAGTTGATCGGCATGAAACACAGAAAAGGTCTCAAATATTGCATCCAATAAACAACACCCATAAAAATAAATATAACGACTATTGTTTATTTCACAAGAGCTTACAAGTGTAAGGTGAACGGATAGAGAAATTGGTATAAAAGGAAATAACCACACCTGTAAGATTGATTAATAGAAATGTCAGGGGTATCCTTCAACCTAGACCATGAGGCCCAGGTCTAGCGCAGCAGCTGTCTGATGTTGCCAATGGAAGGTCACCATGGACATTGGATTCCCAGCTCAAAGACAAAGCCCTCCTTCCTTTGCTAAATGTTAATCTGTATTTATCTTTGTCTGAACCTAATGTATGTACAGCGCAACGGAATATGTCGGCGCATTATAAATTAACTATATATATATGGAATATACCCTGAAATATCTATATACAGAGAATATTCTGTCTCTTGGTGGATCTGGCACTTTCTAACTTCCTATATACTTATATATAATGTTGTATATAGGTGTGTGGTACACTTATGATTGGGATAGAACAAGCGGAAAGGAGGAGTAACGCGGTCAGTGGCGGCGCACAAATCTGAACGGGCCTTGGGATCCTGAGAAAGGTATTAACTCCCAAGGTGATAATAGAATATATAATATATTCAGTGACTTTGTGACAGATGCACGGGGCATAAATACTTTACAGCTAATCCTCATATAACGTCACATAAGGTAAACCCATAGAAACCATATACTAGGTCTTAAGTGTTATCTATGCTGTTAAACAAATTCATTTTTAATTAGCCAACAAAGTAGTAAAAGATCATTTGGAAACAACCGTTTGTTTCAGTAATTTTTCCCTTACATATGCCGTAACAATTCAGCGTCGCAGGGGTTTGATTAAGATGAGATAATTCAACAGTTAGGAGCCAGATAATGTCTAACATCTGTATTACAATAAAGAGCACAACACCTGGACTTTAGGGAGGACAGCTGGGAAGTAACCATTGGCATTCTGCACCGAGACTTCCTATATGGGAATGAATCACTCAAAAGAACGCAGAATATTTTATATTTGAGGGCCCCGAAGCAAAGGAACAAAACAAAACAATAAAATACATAAACTGTTCAGTTAACAAGGATCGAGTTTGCTGGGAATTCAGATTAAAGCTGAAGAAATCTCATTACATAGTGAAAATATGGATGGGTTTTCATGGGGAAGAGAGATTTATACCCCCTGCTGAAAGGCTCCGAGTAGCACACTCGCTAAACAGCCAAATGGAAATGCTCAACTGTGAATACTGAAGAGAGGATAAACAGTGCGCCATAGATAAGGAAACCGCCATTCTTGGAGAGGCAGGGTATAAAATCATAGGAATTCAGAGGGGTGACCGTGTACGAGGGGGAAACGCTTTACAAGATATTATATAGAAATTATCCTACGTATATGGAGGCAATTTAACCTTTGGAGGCTTAAATCTAACAATGTTTGTGGAATAGATCAGGGCTAATTTGGAAGCAAAATAGGTAAATATTCTAATCCAGGCTCTAAAAGTAATAACAGAACCCAAAACCGGCTTCAATAAAATATAATAAACTAATCGTGAATTCATCTACCGGTGCCATAACTAATGGCTGAATACATATTGTGTCACCTCTACTGAAACATTGCATCAGTATATAGTGGCATTGTGCATTGCTGGTGCAGGTTGTGTCATCAAAGGGTCACCAGAGCAACTCAAGATTAACATAAGCTCTATCAACCTTTGCAATAATGGAGCAGATATAAAATGGTGCCAGAACAGCTTGGCCTTGCCATCTAGTTTGAGGGTATTGTATTGAAGGGATGTATTTTTTGTTACATTGCGCCAAACCATGGGCCCTACTAATCCTCTCTGCCAGCCCTGACACTTTGATATTTCATACCCTATTGTCCGGCGACTACTAATGGAACGGAAGAACTCTCTCTGGGACCAAAATGGTCTATCCAAAACGTCCACGAATGACAGACAGGCTCATACTACACACAGAACAGGGATTTCCATTATTCATAGTGGGTAACCAAAAATTTCAAGGGAAGCAAAGATGACATGCTACGGACATACCCATTAAATGTTTACAGTTTGTAACCCTACAATCTTCTTTATGTTAAGGAGTCTGGGGGTTGTAGTTCTCTTGATAGTTACTTGCTGCAGTTCAAGAATTATGTCTTATGTATTTTCCTCCTTTTTCCAGACAATATGCAATGTTAAAAATGATGGATATGTCCCCAAAGACCTCAGTGTGACAAGTTTCCAGAAATTAGTCACCCATCAGAGGAAATCTGACGATTACCTCTAAGATGCATAGTGAGAGACCTCATTCACCTGCCACATTATCCAAGGAGCTGCTCTACCTGTATCTATTTGGCTCTGACTAATGCACATTTTTTTCACGCCACTGCCCACCTCCCGAAAAAGAACAAAGACTTTAAGAAAATCTGCATGGGGTAAGGTTTGTAACTACATGTATAATTGTAGATCTTCATTGCGCATTTACATTAGTTATTCCATTGATGGAAAGAGAATTAGTTTATGGGATGTCTGGATTATCTCCTATTGTTGTAATAAGGGATTAAAGGATGGGTCTGCATCCATCCAGGGACCCACCTGCCCAAAATTACCAGCAAATCTGAGAAATGATCCTCAGACCCAGGAACGTTGATGGTTAGATCCCGAGTCCAGGCCGCTCCTGAATCCTCAGTGATTAGGAGATATTGGGAAGACAAGAATTTGAGTTAAAGTCCTAATGAAAAGTTTAATCAACGACTGTTGCTTTCATCTTAAGTCTCTATACAATCAATAGCTAAAGGTGCACACTATAAACTAGAGATTTCTAGGTTACAGATTCCAATACACTCCCGATTATCCGGCACCTAACCAACCCGGCATTAATTCCCCATTTAAAATTTACTCCTGCTAAACTGGCATAACCAACATTATCCGGAGTTAAAAAAAAAAAGCTAACTTTTTTCTAATTATTTTTTTCTGGGCCTAAACAGTTTAGGTGCCAATTCTTCCCAATTAACCAGAAACTACACGAATCCGGCAATAGAGAGTCCCTATAGGTGCTATAGGTGCTGGATAATGGGGAGTTTACACACTATACCGTATTGGTCAGAATATAAGCCGCACCCGTAAAGTTCAAGGGGAAAAAATTGAAAAAAAGATAGTACTCAAATATAAGGCGCACCAGTAAAATTGGAGAGAAAAACATTCTCAAAGTGATCCGCCATTGCAAGAAACAGGCTTTTTAATTAGCACTGTAGCTTTCTTTGCAGGTTACAGGCGTTACAGGATGTTAGAATCACTAAAACCGTAAATCGCTATTCAATACCGCAGTCTAAAGCACGAAAATCGGCACCCTTAGCTCGCAATCGCGCAAAATCGGCAGTCATTTTGCATTCGCAAATAGAAGTCGCACGCGTTACAAGCAAAGTTCGCAAAATCGGTAAAAAGGTGCGGCTTATATTCGGACCAATACGGTATATATATATATATATATATATACACACATACACATACACATACACACACACACATATATACATACATATATACACATACGTGTGTGTGTGTGCAGTTCTTGAAATTAATATATTTAAAATTACAGGACTACAATGACCCATTTAAATAGATTTTGCTCCTTTAGAAGCAACATTTCCAGTGCACATCAGTCCACAATCACCCGACCCTGAAATGTAATGCCTGTTTAGGAATGTCTATATAGTATATTTCTTTAATCACCCAGCCCCATACATATAACTTTGATTGCTCATCCATCTTGCATGTTAGAAGCCAGTTGTCACCCCGTACACATACTGTCAGTAATAAGCAGCCACAGCTCTCATTTCTGTCCTTGCAACAGCTTTACATCCCAAATCCCTGCAACTGATTAATAAAACATTCCTCACTAAAGGGTTTGAAACCCACACCACAGTGACACATCGACGTTTGGCAACAGAGGGACTCAAGTTATCTCTTGGCATCTCCCTGTGCTCCAATCTTCAGAATTCAATGTGACGCTGCACCTAAAAAATGTGGCTTTATTCTGAATACAAAAAACCCCATCGTTAAAACTTACATTTGAACTTTAGCATTGATATCTACAGCAAATCTCTTCTTCTCCACCCCTTGTTAGGTGTTCAGAGGGCGGGCGATGAGCTGCCAATCCAATCTGTTTGGTGCATTGGCTGCGGAGTTACAGATCTCTCCACAATAAATAAAGTAAAATGACTACTTTACTAAAAGTGTTTGATACATTGAGTAGCCGTCCAGCAGAAGCCGTAATGTAAGATATCAGTTATACTTAGGATGGGCCTCGGATGAAAATGGACAGCCAGATTCCGAAACGGCCTCTGTTTGGTCATATAGATGGTTTTATTTATTTTAATTAAAAAGTTGAAAAACATAAAATTCAATCAATCAATTTCAACATTATTGTTCAGGAACTAGCAGAGCTTCTTCTCTCCACCCCTATTAGGTCTCCAGCTGGTGGGAAGGATCTGCTTTGGAGACTGTCCTAATATTTCTTAGGTTTTCCTCATCTTGTGCAGTTCCACCTGATAAGATGTGGAGCAGGGTATCTGTTTGGGTCTTAAATGTAAGTTTTATTTTAAATACTGATTTTATTGGTAATTAGTTAAAGGAAATCCTGCTGTATGAGCACTACAGTGACGCTTTACGGGCTCTCTGATTCAAAGCCGTTTCACACAAGTTATTGGGATCTCGATTTTCTCCAGCACTGCCAGGGTTAATACATCTTCCTCAATCTATATCATAATTCCACAGCATTGGCCATGACCTATAGATTTATTGACCACATGAAGATGATGTCACATGACTGTAGGAGTATCTGGGTAGAAAGACGTATACGACTTGGAAACGCCTAATGAGATTGGACAGAGGGCTGAAGGCTTTGGGGTTACTGGATATCAGGAATACAGAATCCCGGATATCACTTATATATTTTTCCCAATATATATTATATATATATATATATATATATATATATATATATATATATAGTGGGTTTTTCTTATATGTTATGGTCCTCTCTATGGGCTCTTGTTTTCCTTCCCTTTATAGGGGAGATGTTTTATAGACAAATCATTAAATTCTACTATATTAAGAAAAATATGCAGTTTTACTTATTTTCTCAAGTCCCCGAATCCCATATAATTTACAGAAAATGTTTATGAAGATCCCGGTGTTGCCATGGTAATGAATCGCTGACCTCATTCCAGTATGATGTCACTGAAAGCTGAATTAACATTTAACACCTCTCTTTGCTCCTCACACTTTCTCTAATTTATGTTAATGGCGTGATGACCTAATGGAAGAGGCTCCAGGAAGATCTGGGCTGGTGCCCGGGCAGAAGACGGGCATCATATTCCATGGCATCATGACCTGCCTAGAAGGTATTGGGAGGTCCTGGAGACAGTAGATCCATGGAAAGTGGCGAACACAACGCTACAAGCGAAGGGAAAGCAGAACAGTTGCCAAATATAATAAATTATACAATTTGTGTTGGTTTTGCGTTGCATTGGCTGGACTGGTGTTGCATGTCGGGTTGTGATACGGCATGGAGGAAGTTTAGATGTTCAGTTGTGTCCAATTCTCTTTGGCCCTATAACCTGCAGCACACCAGGTGCATTCATTAGGTCTCTGGTTGTGCTTGCCTGATCCTTCTCCAGTGGACCTCTCCACTATTAACTGCAGAGAAAAAGACATAGAGAGAGCGCTAGAGACAGAGAGAGAGAGAGCGCAAGAGACACAGAGAGAGAGAGCGCAAGAGACACAGAGAGAGAGCGCGACACAGAGAGAGAGAGCGCGACACAGAGAGAGAGAGCGCGACACAGAGAGAGAGAGAGAGCGCGATAGACACAGAGAGAGAGAGCGCGAGAGACACAGAGAGAGAGAGAGAGAGCGCGAGAGACACAGAGAGAGAGAGAGAGAGAGAGAGCGAGAGAGAGAGAGAGAGAGAGAGAGCGCGAGAGACACAGAGAGAGAGAGAGAGAGCGCGAGAGACACAGAGACACAGAGAGAGAGAGAGAGAGAGCGCGAGAGACACAGAGAGAGAGAGAGAGAGAGCGCGAGAGACACAGAGAGAGCGACACAGAGAGAGAGAGAGCGACACAGAGAGAGAGAGAGAGCGCGAGAGACACAGAGAGAGAGAGAGAGAGCGCGAGAGACACAGAGAGAGAGAGCTCGAGAGACACAGAGAGAGCTCGAGAGACACAGAGAGAGAGCTCGAGAGACACAGAGAGAGAGCTCGAGAGACACAGAGAGAGAGAGCTCGAGAGACACAGAGAGAGAGAGCTCGAGAGACACAGAGAGAGAGAGCTCGAGAGACACAGAGAGAGAGAGCTCGAGAGACACAGAGAGAGAGAGCACGAGAGACACAGAGAGAGAGAGCACGAGAGACACAGAGAGAGAGAGCACGAGAGACACAGAGAGAGAGAGCACGAGAGACACAGAGAGAGCGAGAGAGACACAGAGAGAGAGCGCGAGAGACACAGAGAGAGCGAGAGAGACACAGAGAGAGAGAGCGCGAGAGACACAGAGAGAGCGAGAGACACAGATAGCGCCAGACACAGAAAGAGCGCAGGAGCGCCAGACACAGAGAGAGCGCCAGACACAGAGAGAGCGCCAGACACAGAGAGAGCGCCAGACACACAGAGAGCGCCAGACACACAGAGAGCGCCAGACACACAGAGAGCGCCAGACTCACAGAGAGCGCGAGAGACACACAGAGAGCGCGAGAGACACACAGAGAGCGCGAGAGACACACAGAGAGCGCGAGAGACACACAGAGAGAGAGCGCGAGAGACACACAGAGAGAGAGCGCGAGAGACACACAGAGAGAGAGCGCGAGAGACACACAGAGAGAGAGCGCGAGAGACACACAGAGAGAGAGCGCGAGAGACACACAGAGAGAGAGCGCGAGAGACACACAGAGAGAGAGCGCAAGAGACACACAGAGAGAGAGCGCGAGAGACACACAGAGAGAGAGCGCGAGAGACACAGAGAGAGAGAGCGCGAGAGACATACAGAGAGAGAGCGCGAGAGACACAGAGAGAGAGAGCGCGAGAGACACAGAGAGAGAGAGCGCGAGAGACACAGAGAGAGAGAGCGCGAGAGACACAGAGAGAGAGCGCGAGAGACCCAGAGAGAGAGCGCGAGAGACCCAGAGAGAGCGCGCGAGAGACCCAGAGAGAGCGCGAGAGCGCCAGACCGAGAGAGAGCGTGAGAGCGCCAGACACAGAGAGAGCGCGAGAGCGCCAGACACACAGAGAGCGCGAGAGCGCCAGACACACAGAGAGTTCCAGACACAGAGAGAGCGCCAGACACAGAGAGAGCGCGAGAGCGCCAGACACACAGAGAGCGCGAGAGCGCCAGACACACAGAGAGCGCGAGAGCGCCAGACACACAGAGAGCGCGAGAGCACCAGACACACAGAGAGCGCCAGACACACAGAGAGCGCCAGACACACAGAGAGCGCCAGACACACAGAGAGCGCCAGACACACAGAGAGCGCCAGACACACAGAGAGCGCCAGACACACAGAGAGCGCCAGACACACAGAGAGCGCCAGACACAGCGAGAGAAAGAGAGAGCGCGCGAGTGCCGAGTGAAAGCGCGAGAGCGGGAGAGAGCTTTGAACAAACTCTCTCTCCAACTAAAAATTGGTTTTATATTAAAGAACATTGAAAATAGCCTACACACCCGTTCCTTCTCTAGTGGACTTCGATTTGTCTTATCGCTTTGCTATGATCTGCCCGTCTTGGATGACCCTACACAGTATGGCTTCATGGAGATACACAAGCCCCATCCCCACGACAAGGTACCAGAGACATTCTGCCTGGCGTGATGCTGTGCAGCGCTTCTTCGTGTCCGATTCTCCGTGACCCTACGAATATCATATTAATATGACTTTACAATATGCGTTTTTTACCTAGACCACCCTAAGATTGGAAGCTGCGACTGCCCTAGAGTAGCACAGTCTAAGCTGCATCTTCATGATATATTTATTGGATAATTCTGGTATTTTGTTCCCAAAATATAAAATAAATAAGCTCCTAGCAGGCTCCACATCCAGTGAAAACAAATGGCAATGCATTCAGACAGGGCTCTCACAGCCGGCTTCCTGGTTGCATTTGCTGGCAAAGCCTCAGGGAATAACACAAAGGGCCCTTCTCAGTAATCGAGACCGACAGGGAAAACATACCTGTCACAAAATGCAGGTAAATAAACTTTTAATCCGCTGCTGGTTATTTTTGTCCAGTGCGCTGGAGGGAACTCTGCCACACAAACATCTCACGGAAAATGGCATTAATTTGCAGACAATTATTTTAATTACATAAAAGCCACACCCTAGATCTTTTCTTTGTTTCAAAGACTTGTTTCGTAATGTCTTAAAGAACCACTGAAGAAAGAATATGCTTGAAAATGTCGAGTCTGACCCAGAGCATAATTACATACTATATCCAAAAAGAAAAGAACTATTGTTATCACTCTGGACCAGGGTAGTAATATTATAAAACTTAACTTTTATTTTTCTTATATTAAAATCTTCAGGAATCTTATATATTTTATTCAAAAAATGATCAGTATCTTTTATAATTATTGTAGAGAAACTTTATATTTCAAGACCTTATAGTTTTTAGGACAAATTAATTTATACCAATATATTTAGACATGGTCTAAGATCATTTTTCTTTATGATCTCCATAAAAGGATAAGACAAAAATCCTTGAAAATACAATTTTTTTTTTTTTTAAATGATGTGTGCGTGTTATACGCCGATATAATGTTAAGGACCGTGTCTCTTTCCCTCCCCCCTCCTCATCCTCAACCCCCCCTCCTCATTCGAAAACCCCCTAAATACCTCCCCCTCTCCCTTTCCCCTCACTTACCTGCTTCTGCTCCGGTCTCCGCTCCTTCTTGACCCGGCGCGCATGTGACGTCACATGTGCGCCACGTCATTAGCATATACCGGGTGCCGGCACCTGGTATATGCTAATGGCATGACGTCAGATGCACGCCGGGTCAAGAAGGAGCGGAGGCCGGAGCAGAAGCAAGTAAGTGAGGGGAAAGGGAGAGGGGGAGGTATTTAGGGGGGTTGAGGAGGGAGGTTGAGGTTGGGGAGGGAGGTTGAGGTTGGGGGGGTTGGGGAGGGAGGTTGAGGTTGGGGGGGTTGGGGAGGTTGATGAGGGAGGTTGACATTGGGGGGGGTTGAGGAGGGAGGTTGAGGTTGGGGGGGTTGAGGAGGGAGGTTGAGGATGGGGGGGTTGAGGAGGGAGGTTGAGGTTGGGGGGGTTGAGGAGGGAGGTTGAGGTTGGGGGGGGTTGAGGAGGGAGGTTGAGGTTGGGGGGGGTTGAGGAGGGAGGTTGAGGAGGGAGGTTGAGGTTGTGGGGGTTGAGGAGGAGCAGCGATTTCTGAGTAAACTTTTGTAAAAACATATAATATCCAAGTTTCTTTGTTAAAACAGTTGCTTTTACTGTCATTTTACGTTATTTACCTTATAAGTGTTAATAATATTAATAAAAAAAGTTCTGAGCTACCCTTATTTTGCTTCTTTATTTGAAATTTATTTTTTTTCCTGAAATTTCCTTCTTAAAATGAGGTGCGTGTTATACGCCGGTGCGTGTTATACGCCGATAAATACGGTATGTAGCATTGGTCTCCCAGTATCATGTGTCCATACCGGTGCTACTTGAATTGCTTATTTATTTAAATACTATATCCAAAAAGAAGAAAGAGAATCAATTCTTACTATTACATGTACTCTTGACCAGGTTGGTAATATTTTAAAATGTAACTTTTTTTATATTTTTCCTTATATTAAAATATTAAGGAGTCTTACATATTTTATAAAGAAAAAAAAAGTATAATTAAAAGATTTTTGTATTTTACTTTAATTGGGAACAGAAATAAAAATATTATCTTACACTGGTCTAAATAAATTGGTATAAATTCATTTGTCCTAGAAACTAAGGTCTTAAAATATAGTTTCTCTACGATAATTACAATAGATACTGAATATTTTGTTTTTTTTTCTTTTATAAAATGTGTAAGATTCCTGAAGATTTTAATATAGGAAAAATAAAAGTTATTTTTTTATTTTATTACTTTGGTCCAAAGTGCTCACGATAGTAAGAATTGATTTCCCTTCTTCTTGGATATAGTATTTAAATAAAAAAAGTAATTCAAGTAGCAGCATTATGGACACTGATGGAAGGGGGTATTGGGGCAGAGTAAATATTTGATTTTTATAGCAGCATAATAGACATAGAAGAGTAATAATGCAACTTTGAATTGGAAAACAATGTCTATAATGGACCCTGGAGGCATCCATAATGCTTTGGCAGAAGGTGTGTGTCTGGAGAGAAGTCCTTGCATCAGTTGTGGTAGAGTGGGGGGGGGGGGGGGGGGTCTTTTACAATCCAATCCAATTATCTAACTTCTCCCAACCTCTCACTCTTCTCTCCTCCCCCAGTGATAAACACAACACACACATCATGACGGAGTGTAGGTTTGTGGGTGCCAGTGGTTATTGTCTTGCTATAAAATACTTCTAAAGAAGCACAGATTGTTTTAAAGCCACCCCAGAGATCAATAAATCACATACACAGGCGCTGTCCATATCTGGAGGAACATGAATCTGACCGCAATCCTTATTTTCCAGACACCCATAATATTTAGCAGTAAATAGAATTAGGCTAAAGCTTAATATTCTGGAAAGGCTCCAGGATTACACCTTTTTCTGCCCAAATTTGAAGAATAACTCCATGTGTGGGCCAGAAGGCAAGAAGTAAAAGAAATGCACAGACACTTAATCCTGTCCTACTGAGTATTGTAAGAAAACATTTCACAAATATATATATAGCAATTATTTCACATATGGTGGGCTAAGAGTGATAGAAGCCCTCCACCGTACAAAGTACAGTAGTACAAATAAGGAATAGTACATTAGTGATTCCACTTGGATGTCTAGAAGTAAGTTGATAAAAACTTATTTCCTGCTCAAATTTCTCAGAAACACAGTATATGCACTGCAATCTGGGAAAACTGGGCGGGACATGCAAATGAGGCCACATAATGCACCATCACTCTGTCAATCCAAACCATATATATATATATATATATATATATATATATATATATATATAGTAAATAAATAGTACATCTGAGTTAACATTTGAATGTCTAAAACAAGTTAAAAAACCTGCTTCCAGATCAGAATTCCGAGAAAAACAGTTATTACACTGCATTCTGGGAAGCTGAGCTGAGACATGCAAATGTGCCCACAAACGCCTCGCTCTTCAATCCATAACCATTATCAAAAATGGCTTTCTTTTATTCCGCATAGCTTTCATGAACTGCTAATATTGTTTATTACATAGTTCAGGAAAAACTTCATATGTTTGTGAACTAAGGCGATTGCCTGTACATCACACACCAGGAGTCAAATGGTACCTTTGTTTGGGCTTTGCAATGAATACCTAATAAGCCATAATCTATTATTCCATCCAAGGCAGATAACACGACTCCAAGTGTCTAAATGCATTATAGGCTAGAACTACAAGGCTGCACATTACCCACTGCAAACAAAGCTAATGTCTTGCCCTGACTTTCTCATACATCAGAAAATTAATGGTAACCTGCTCACATCGTAGAACACAAAGCAAAAGCCTTTTACAGAATTGCTGCCCTGAATCAAGCTCCTGGCAGAACATTAAAGGTTCAGCTGCTCAATCTGGAAACAGAGCCACACAATTAATTCATACTCCTGATGAGACAAATAATTCTCCAGGGCTGATGTTACCACCCAAGAAGTATTCTCAGACATTCCAACGTGTTTACCCTGAAAACAAAAAATGATCGACTTAGGGAGAGAGAGAATGCGGAAGAAAATGAATCCACTCAAGGAGGTGAGAGCTCCACGGGGGTCGGATTCCCTCTAAGCCTTGGCTCTCCAAGCTCTCACCAATTAGCATGGACTGTTTGCCAATCAAGCTCTACTTACAGTACCTGGATTAGTTCAGTAAACACAGACTGTGAGAATCAGCAGGGCGGACAGGTTATTAGGACAAACGAGGAAAGGTTAGAGAGCTGGAATGAAGGTGAGATACCAATTATGCAATGGTGGGCTCGAAAAAACCTCCACATACACTACATTCCCCAAGTAGGCCAGGTATTCCTACAGGAAACTGTGCTCCTACTGCTGCTAAGGATTCTGGGTTTTACTGTTTAGTCGTTCACTCATGTCTCACTCTCCGTGACCCTATGGACCGCAGCACGCCAAGTACATCAGTCAGCCATTGCCCCTTTAACTCTATCAAGCTCATATTCATTGCTTCAATGACCTCATCTATCCACCTCCACCTCTGCCGCCTTTAATGTTTCCCAACATCAGAGTCTTCTCTAGGTCATTCGGTCTTCTCATGATATGGCCAAAATACTTGAGCTTTAACCTCATGATCAAACCTTCCAGTGAACGGTTTGTCTTGATTTCCTATAGTATTGATTGGTTGCAGTCCAGGAGACTCTGAGCAGTTTTCACCAACACCACAATTTTCCGGCGCTCATACTTAATGGACCAGCTCTCACATTCATGTTACTACTGGGAATAACATTGTTCTAACTATGCGGATCTTTGCGGACAGTGATATATCTTTACTTTTTAATATCTTATCCAGACTTGTCATAGCTTCCCGATAGGATTCTGGGTAGTGAATCCTATGTACCAGCTTTTATTCTAGCCCACTTAACATGAGATCCGTTTAGGCATATGTGGCCTGCTCTTCAACAGCTTTTCCAATCACCTTTGCCCTCAGACCAAGTATGTTATGGTGAGTAGACTCTCAAGTCTCATTTCACAATTCGATGAGCCAATGTCACGCTGATAAGTCCCATATATGGGTCAAACAGCGGTTTGTGAGGGGGTTTCTGGCACTGCAGCCATCTAAAACACGCAGCCCTATTAAATTAGAAGCCTGTAGTGGCATCGGCAAGCCCGCAAGGGCTTTGGGCTTGAAATTCGGCTGCGTTACAAAGCTATTAAATTAGAACAGGCTGTGAGTTACGGGCTTGAGACGCAAACCCGAAAGGATGCGCGACCTTGAGCATGATCAATTAGTCAAACCCGTAGTTACGGGTTCAGATGGAGCCAATGGAAACCGAGATAGTCATCATTATGCCAATGAAAAATGGAATTTGGATTTCAAAGTCTTACCGGGTTCAATTAAGAGAGTTACGATCGGACCCACATTCCAGATATGATGCAATATTGATAAATACAAATAAATATAATATTCTAGTCCATGCAAGTTCCATTATATTTATTAACACATTGATTGCCAGGATCGCTATAACACAGAATTCAAACATAAAATAAATCTTTTTTGCAGATTTGCAAACTTGAGAATGTTGTGCTATTAATACCGAACATCACTTTCCCTTTTATTAATAGTACAGTAGTGTGTGTATATTTGCATTTAAAGTGCTACGTTCTGGAATTTACCCCTCTAGCGGGTACCTGTTGGCTTCTTGGCTCCATTTGCGGGTTACGGGCTTGAAAGCCAGTGAATTTGTTGCAATTTAATAGCACGATTGGAAACGTCAGTTACAGGCTTGACACAAAGGATTTGCGGGCGCGCAGTTCAAATTTCCACTTCCCATAGCCCTTTCTCGCCCTTACCCTGCAAATCGTTGACAGGTTGCTTAAAGGTCTAATTTAATAGCAGTAAGTCTTGTGGGCTACGGATTTACACGTTGAGCTATTTTAATAGGGCTGTATGTTCTGAAGGTTGTTTGTGGGCACAGTACATATATGTCCGAGACATTGCCATATTTATTTGGTACATTTTGAGCCTCCTGTGCATGTCACTACTCGGAGTCTTTAATGGTGGTGGAAGCGTTGCTTACGGAGAATTTCTGTGGAATAAAAGGAGAACTTTAAGTATCCTCTTATCTACTCCATACCATCATACATTATTAAAATGTATATACTGCAGCCGCTGACCTGGTTGTATAAGCCGGTGGCCTGAACAGGGGGTCAACAGCTTATAAAAGCTTCTTATTGCCAAAACAGATGGAAAGATATTGGAACCAAAATCCATTGTCCAAAAAGTTGGTCTTGGAGGATTAGCCTTGTGTTTGAGAATTTCAACCTGTCCAAAAAGTACTTTGGGTGGTATTAAATAACCTGTTTCCCCAGCTACCACCTTTACTTGTTGGTTGTATAAACAGATTTAAGATAAAATGTGTAAGAGGATCAGGAAAAATTTAAAGTACCGTAAAACACTATTGAATCGTTAACTTTTATCCATCAAAACTGACCTTGTTTGAATTAAAGTACTTACAACAGCAACTAAAGCAACTAGTTCTTCCCTACCTACAGCGGTGAGTAATAAACATGGACATTGATGATTTGGACAGAGCAATATGGCAAACCAGTCTGCATGTTTTTGAAGACTAAGATCAGAAAGTTCTTTTAAATATCCAACATTTTGGATTTGGGTCCATTGGCGAGAAACAGAAGCGAATAATCATACACATTGTCTACAGTATGAACCAGTCCTTAAAGGGCCAGTGCAAGCACCAGGTAAGGGGCTTTGAGCATCTATGCAAATGCTTGCAAGTTCAAAAAGTGCTTAAGTAGATCATCAGTCTCAAAGCCATCCGTGCATTGGTTCCAAAACGAACCTTACTTATGGTGCGGAGACTATCACTCACATAACATCAGTCACATTGTTTGTCTGGAAGCCATTAGCTAGGTGATACTTTCACCTGGTAGCAGATTAATTATTCAGAAGTTCCAGGGCACATAAACTGGCGCTTAAACTATGATATTACTTTATTGATACAGTGCACATTTTCCAATATGAAGCGCCTCTTCAATCATATAGAATATGTATTCAAATATTAAGCAGGAACCTCACACTTTCCATTAGAGCAGCATGATAATATTCATATATTTGTGTAACAAATCTGAAATATAATGTCATTTTAGCAAGCTGAAAATTAAATTGAAAGCATAAAGAACATGTTTTTGTGTCAGAGACAAAAAGGCTTCAATTATTAGGGAAATCACAGTTTATTTGCCTTCTTATATCACATAGAAAACTGATGCAAATGTAGATTTTTTTTTCCCTTTCCAGTGAAGCCTCTCACTTACAGCTCAGGGTGACACAGGATGATATAAAGAGGTATCAATCGCTATTAAAATGAATATTGAAAAGGTTATGAATGTATTTTTGTGAGGTCTCGGTGAGCGAGACAGAAAAAAAAAAAAGAAGAAAAAGAGAGAAATAGAGAGGCAGCAATGGGAGGAGAGGAGATTTAAAGACCAAAAGACACACTGTAAATGTAAAAAGCGAAGATTATTATTCTGACAGCTTCAGTGCTCTGAAAATAGCACGGCGGATCTGGAAATTCAGACCAGCCTGTTCAGCATTCAGGATTCAACTTGTGTTAAGTTTGCTTTGTAAAGATCTGCCAGTCTGGATCCCGCAGTATGGCGCTGCTTTGAGTGAGACTCGGAGATGTCACAAAAAAATCCAATCAACTTGGTTTCAGCTCACTTAGCATTTTAACCTTTCTGAGTTTCTGTAATGAGACTCCATATCAAGAGAAAATAATAATGTGAGGAGGGCCCTGTCTGTACATCTCTCATGGGATGAGCCCCTCTGCAAAGAGATACAGAGCCACCGGGCAAATGAAGGGACTGTTTGTTCTCAAGTGCGCCCCAATCTAATGAGAGCGCAACCCCAATTATGAGCACAAAGGCGCGAGAAAAGGATCCGGGGATGGACTTAAACAACAGATACAAATTAAAAGTGACAATGAGATAATATATAGGAGTGTTATTCACCCAAGAAAATCCAAGGAACATGCCGCCAGATAAGACCTGCGTATACAGAGATATGAGCACACACACAGGGCTGTTTAATCATCCAGTTGTGCACGAGAGAGCGCGAGAGGGAGAGCGAGAGCGCGAGAGAAGAGAGCGAAGAGAGGAGAAAGAAAGAAACAAAGAAAGAAACAAAGAAAGAAAGAGAGCGCGAGCAAGAGAGATAGAGATAGAGAGGGAGAGCGAGAGCGAGAGCAGAGAGCGCGAGAGAAGAAAGAAAGAAAGAGAAAGAAAGAGAGAAAGAAAGAAAGAGAGAGAGCTCGATAGAGAGGGAGAGCAGAGAGTGCGAGAGAAGAAAGAAAGAGAAAGAAAGAGAAAGCAAGAGAGAGGGAGAGTGAGAGCTAGAGAAGAGAGCTCAAGAGAAGAGAGAGAAGAGAGGAGAAAGAAAGAAAGAAAGAAAGAAAGAAAGAAAGAAAGAAAGAAAGAAAGAAAGAAAGAAAGAGAGAAAGAAAGAAAGCTCGAGCAAGCGCGAGATAGAGAGGGAGAGCAAGAGCAGAGAGCGCGAGAGAAGAAAGAAAGAGAAAGAGAGAGAGCGCGAGCAAGAGAGAGATAGAGAGGGAGAGCGAGAGAAGAGAGCGCAAGAGAAGAGAGGAGAAAGAAAGAAAGAAAAAGAAAGAGAGAGAGGAGAAAGAAAGAGAAAGCGAGAGCGAGAAGAGAGAGAAGAGGAGAAAGGAAGATGAAAGAAAGAACGAAAGAACGAACAAACGAGAGAGGAAAGAAGAGAGGAGAAAGAAAGAACGAAAGAAAGAGAGAAAGAGAAAGAGAGAAAGAAGGAAAGAAAGAAAGAGAGAGAAAAGAAATAGAAAGAGAGATTTGAACAAACTATCTTTGCAACTAAAAGTTGGTTTTATATTAAAGATTGCAGATATACCACATAACACTGGCCATTATTCTCTAGTGTTTGTTCAGCTGGTTTATGCCAACATGAGGCTTTATATGCCCCCTGGTGCCTCCGTGTTCTTGATACGTGTGGAGGAGGGGGTCTAAGTGTATGATATAGCATTGGGGTCCATTATTTTGGACATCACAGAAATAAGTCAGATTGCTCTAATTGCCACTAATTAAAGCAGCTAATTAGTATTCAATGAAACCTACTTGTACAAGGACCTGATTTGGCACAGCAGAGTCCCTTAAAACATCACAAAAATGGGAAATTTAGAAAATGTACCCTAAATAATATAGCAAAAAAACACAGACAAGTAGCATGGAAGTGGCGCACTCTCTTCATGATCACAGATTTCGTCTTTATTATCTAATCAAATACATTTTTTTTTTTTAAATAAGGAAGTGTTATAAAAACTACTTGCTTTGGTTACAGCTTCTAACCAACCATGACTTACATTTAGGGTTTTATCCCTATAGTTTGTGTAGGAAGGCTTTTCCATGTATCAACCCCCATTTCTATGAAGTATTATTTTCACAAATTACCCCGGAATCTTTTACTCTCCAACTCGTGACCTCTTGTTCTAATATCCCTTTAGAAATCCCTTGATAAATCATTCTGTATGATGCTACGCAGACACAGTAATACAGAGCACTGGGTTATTTTCACAAAGGCTCCACTTCCTGAAAAGCAAAAAAACCCTCAAACAAGAACCTATTAAACTTGAATTACAGACCTTGTATTATATGCACTTGCCAGTATTTTATGAGAAATAAAATTCCTTTTGATATTGAATGAGTTCTCCAGGCTTTTGTTAGCAGTCAGAATAAGAGGACACTAAAGCCAAGTGTGGAGCACTGGAAGGCACCTTATATTAATAGACAGGGTGTTTGCCACGTCCCCAAACAATAGGCTGCAATAAGCAGTGTATGGACAATGTCATGGATTTTTTAATCCTTCTATCACTCAGCACATCTCAATTTGCTCTTCCTTGGTACCTTGTCCCTCCATGCTGGCTCCTAAATGGACTCACTTGCATGCATGGCACGCATTTGTCTTGTTCCCTCTGTCCGGGCACAGCCATCTCCCCAGCAACATCACACTAGCAGGAGCTCTGACATCAAGACCTAATTATTTTGTGTATTTCTCGGCCTCTGTCCTCACTCCCAGTCTGCGCTCTCGCTCTCCCTCTCCATTAATGGCCACAATGGAAGCAATTTTCAAGGAATGTCTCTCGGAAATGAAGTAGAGCGTTGGTGGGAGATGCAGAGCAACAGGAGACCGGTAGCAGGAGGTCAGCAAAGTAATTGTACTCGGTTTATTGCACGGACAAAACTTACAAACATTTCACCTGGGCAGCTCTCATCGAAAGGATACTCATTCAAAAAAACAGAAGCTTCATCAATAGAGTCATATCTGGAAAGCTAGAAATAAATAATTAGAAGAAGGAGCATGGATCGTAACCAGCTGCGTCTACTTAGGTCCAAAAGGAAAATTCAATGGCCAAAGGGTTCAATATGCAAAATTATATTGGTTGTAGAAAATTGGAAAAAATAAATGAATAGATTGAAATCCAGTTAGGCCGATGGTGGCAACATACAACATGGATTATATATTACCTAGCATGGAATGAACTTTATAAATATCCCCCCAAAACATAATGTGAAAAAGTGATAATCAAGTCCCTTCTTTATGGAAACACCATCCAACGTCAAGGAATTCATTCAGCTAATAAGTAATCTCCATATTGTCCAGAAGACTTGATGCCCCATAGACTTATTTATGCAGCGAACCATTAGTCTTGGCCGGTGGCCCTGTTAGTCTAAGACCTTCACTCAATTTCCTGTGCAACGGCTCTTTGAATTGGAGGGCCATTAAAATGAAAAAGTAGGAATTCTCTGCAAGGAAAATGTGAAGGATAATTAAAATACACCAATGGTTACCCAACCATAGAATAACATTTTGAAATGACATGTGCCTTTATAAGTCTTCATTTATATATGAAAAATAAATAAGACAAGTCTACTTAGTTTTTAGTCAGTTCACTCTTGAAATGTACCGAATATCATCCAAAAATATATACTATTTGAATCATGAACCCAGAAATACCAAATTGTGAAAAAGCCAGACATATACGATAGTCTGTTTGGAGCAATGTTCGACTTTCCATTACAGAGAATAAGCCGCCCTGGTAAAAATATGTTCGAAAAAACATAACAAGAGGAACGAACGATCAAAAACAGGGAAATCAGTTGGGAGTGCCCATTTTTCCTGTCAACTAGTCCAGTGGCTCTCTACCTTTTTGAACTGGGAACTGGTTGGTTACCTTCCGACATTCATGTGGACCACCATTTGAGATCAAGCAAATAATTAGTATGGAATACAACTAATTCCTTTGAAAAGAGTACATTTTAACTGCAGATAAGTTCCTCCATTATCTATGGCTAATAACAGTGATGAGTTTAAACTGAGACTCTCCTCATCCCTCTTTCTCCCTGATGACCAGCAGATAAGATCTCAGGCACTGGAACCAGTGCCAGTCGGACTGTTGGGAACCACTGAACTGACCAACCTAAGGGCACCGAACCTGCCGCTTGCCTTTCATTCCTATCAAAAACATTCCAATGACCTTTTGTATCTAGTCTCTCACAGCAAGTGTCATCACTGTATTTTTGCTTTGCATTTCCTCAGCCTGTTGGGTTATGACATGCAATCTATTAAAAATGCTAATAAATTAGGAAAATATTATCTCTTTGTAACACATTTATCTGGTGATGATGAGGTTATGACCTGTGTAAGACTGTATTTCAGTCAAAGTAAGTTGCCAACGTGACCTGCAGAAAATAAGAGGTCCAAGTGTAGCTTCTGACCATGGTCTTGATCCCCCTATGCTCAATGACACAAATATATGCCCATGGAGAGATGGCCCCAAAAGAGCAGTGGCTTCATTTCACACTTAAACTTTTAATAAAGCTTTAGCTAATCCCTACATATAAAGCCAAGATCAAAAGAAATAATATAAGCTGTGGAATCTGTGTTTATTGACGTGGGTTTGTTGGACCGAGAATATATGGAGAAGTTGAGGGGGAGCAAACTAAGCAATAAACCCAAATGATGAATTTAACAGATTAACATTTCAGCAGATTAAAGGCAACCTGTAAATACCAAGCCAGTAATGATGCTGTAAGGAGCGGGGAGCTTAATGATTTGAGAAGCTTAACCTCAATTTTTTCCTTTTTGAATTTAACAGGCATAAAAAAACGCCAGAAGCGGCCGCCTCCGATCGCACCTCCTCCCATTGTTTCTCCTCCGCTCTGGTATAGCCCCATTCACTAGCAGTTTCTACTTGTTTCCTTGATGTCTTAATTTCCTGCAATAATATACCTGTCATGAATAATTAAGCAATGCATTTGCAGTTGTGCTAAAAGGCTGAAGATGCCTCGTACATCAGTGCTAGGATTGATGCTGAAGGACAACAATCTGTAATTGGTTACTTAACGCTGTCCACCATGGAGATAAGAGGATCCGCCATTAGTGTACATTGCTTTTTCATGCTTTGTTCTTTTAATATCTTTTTTGTTTCCCATTTCCATTCTTACAGAGCACTTGAGTCTCCGAGATGCGTCTTTACAATGAACATATAACATTTTCCACGCAAGGTTCCTATTGGTTCCGTAACATTTACATAAGGGGTGACATAAAATTAAAAAAAATCTAAAAAAATTAGGAGCCAGCAAGAACATTTGACAAGGTAGGGAGAGAGACCAGTTTGGGTTTCCAGTGGCTCACAAACCTTTTGGTGCCAGGGCCATACTTGCTACCTTCCTTTAATGATGTAGGCCTGTAAATATTAAACAGGATTGGCACGTACATACTTACTCAAAATATAATTAATTTTGCTCCCATCTCAAAGGATAAAACTCATGACGGAGTCCTTCTCATTTATGTACAGACTGACTTTACATGACCCAAGTGTTCGAATGACGTTTCACTCAATACCTCATTCATCGAGCTTGTTCAGTTCTGTCTTTCTTGGGGCAACCCTATACCCCCCTTTCTTACGTCTCCTACCTCTTTCCTTGGACAACCATCCTCCCTTTGGTAGAGTTGGCTCATCCACCCCTTTCCTTGAGCTGCTCAGGCCACTTTTCCACATTTCTTATAGTTTCAAATTTTCGGGATTCTTTCATGACCTCCCCGAGTTCAAGCTCTCAAATCTCCTCCGTTTGCACCCCCCTGTCCTGAAGGTAACTTCCAGAAATATACATATTCCTGATTCTCCAAGTGGCCTTCAGACTGAAACAAACCCTTTGTCCCCTGAGGGCTACTTTGCGAATATGGAAGACATGCAATTTAGCAACTTTTAGTGGAGGTTCATTTTATTATAAGACTTTATCGTATGAAGCAAAAATGTCTTCTTCTTGAGATGTATTTACTGGACCTGCTATATATATAGTTCTTCAAAGATTGCCATTAAGCTGCTTTGGAAAGAATTAATGTAAAACAATGCAAATTTATGCCTAATCATTTATATATGAGCCTGTGGTGATTGATGATATCTTAATGGGAAATAAAATTAAAATGCTAAATTACTGTACGGATACTGTAGGTTTCATATGTGACCCAGGTATAATCCAACACAATATACAATTTAGGAACAATTCATCATGTTTATTTAAATTAAAGTTTTATACAAAGCACCACAGGCACACATGTAAATTATTAAGCACACATTTCCATTGGTCTGCATTTTTTTTATATTGTTAAACCGGGTTTAATTAATCCCATCCTGATACAGCACTTAGTCTGGCCTTCCAGATATTCAAATGTGTTCTACACCTCATAAAGTATTAAGGCCCTCTTCAAGACCGCATTATCAGGAGGTTCTTAAAGGAATTCAAGAAACCATTAATTACAATAAGCTAAAATGAAAAAAAAAAATGTACAAACCGTCATGTTTTTGTAAAAATAAATAAAAAAATAGCGTTTTATTACTTATTAAACTCACAACAATTCTTCCCATATATAGACTGCTGGCTATTGTAATAGCATACGGATAAAAAACGCTTAAATGGCCTAACAACAGGTGCTAGATGTTTTAATTATTGTTTAATTAACTAACTTTGGGTTGCCAGCAGTGCTAAATTTTCAGGCACAAGGATATATAAAATCCCTCCCCCCACATTTCTTACCATGGTAGAGACAGACGGCTCAGCTTGAGACAGATAATCTCATATATGAAGCAAATTAATAATATATATTGTTATTACGATGGTCAATTAAACCAACGAGTACCATGACGTACACATAAGTAAGAGATTATAGAAAGGTAAAAAAAATGTGTTAATAAAATAAAAAGAAGCAAATGTAAATAATTGTTTCTTATTATTTTCTTATTTCTCATCTTATTTTAGCTCAACAAACCAACCAAGACATTTTCCCCCCCAACATGTATCTGGTAACCTCCATGATTCCTTGGCTCCTATAAGTGTTTGGGTGGCTTCTCGCTATCTTGGTTGGCTTCCAAGTCTAATATTTTATGAAGCTCTGGTTTAGCATAAAATATTTCTCCTTAAGTCGACTACAGTGCTCAGTAGACCTCATCTCGGATCCATTCTATAGATTGCTCAGGGAAGCCATACGTTTGCCAGGTTTTTTTGCTTTTGAGCTATTAATAATTAACAACAAATCTCAATTAACCAGCAAGAAGAAGGAAATATGTCCCAAGCCATTAAAATTCCTGTCTAATGTTTCGACTTACAAACTTCTCCCCCACATTTAGTGAGCACCCATGGATGGAAATTAAAACCACCAACCTCTCCAAGCCAACGAGCAGAATTCTGGTTACCAATTAAAACAAACCGTAACCATGGCAACAAACCAAAAGTCTAAACATTGGAGTAGCTGGGTATAGATGTGGTATCCGGAGGGCCAGGTGTGGGGATAATAAGATATAATCCCCTGTAATGCATGTTCTATTAATCAGTATTGGGCTGTGGCTGTAACGCTGGGTGTGGCGGATTTAATATCTTACTACCTTCGCAAGTAGTTGTTGTAAAGATCTTATAAGAACCATCTGGATCGCCACCTTGTCGTGGTTAAGGGGCTTGTGTACTTCAATGAAGCTGTGAGCTATACCATGTAGGGTCATCCAAGATGGGCAGGTCATAGCAGAGAGGTCAGACAAATTGTGGTCCACTGGAGAAGTAACTGGCAACCCACTCTAGTATCTTTATGGGTCACAGAGATTCTGACAGGACTGAATGATTAAACAACACTTATAAGCACCTATGAAGGATTAAATAGACTGTTTATCCACATTTACAGTTGTTAGTTTATTCAATTACATTCTCGTTAAAAAGATGTAGCAACGGTAATTATTATTATTATTATTAACATTTATTTATAATGCGCAACATATTCCGTAGCGCTACACAGGGTAGGTACAAGTCAAAAATAAAAGTAACAAATTACGAAAGAATGGAGGCTCCGGTTATTGAGTTTAAAGTCAAGCAAATAAAGCTTTCTCTAAGCACCAAGACTGAAAACTCCCAAACTTACAGTCTAGAAGTGATGGAGAGGTATAGAAAGTTTATATAAACCAAATATTCTTCTTTTTCCAGGTATATTTTGGCCTCCAGTGAATTTATATAAAACCGTGTGATTTGTACCTGTCAATCAACCCACCCAGCCTGGGCTGTTATCTGCTTCCATGCTAATGATTGCTAATTATTGTTAATTACTCCATGGAGGGTCAGCACACATTGCTGTTATTGATAAAGTCATTTCTGGGATGAATCTGATAACATGGAGACTTCTGGACGGATTATACCCTGTGGCCTGCAGAACAACTGATAAGGGAAATTGCACCAGGACTACAGATAAGGTACCCGACCAGGCTCACACCCAATGCTATGAGGCCCCTAGCCTGCCTGCCCTATTTACCTGAAAGCTTGGCTAATCTAAGTCTCAGGATAGTCTTATGCTTATCTTGTGTTGAGTCATGTCCAACTCTCAGCGACCCTATGGACCTCAAAGTGCCTTGTGTCTGATTTTGCTCATCCAAAAGGTTTTCTTGGCAAAGATCTTGGAGTGGGTTGCCAGTTCCTTCTCAAGTAGACAGAAATTTGTCTGCCACTTCTGCTATGACCTGCGAATCTTGGGTGACCCTACATGGTAAAGCTCACAGCTTCATTGAAGTACACAAGCCCCTTCACCAGGACACTGTAGCAATCCAGATGGTGCATGCTTATCTTGGGCATGCTTAAATTCCTTAACTGTGTTTGATGCCATTACTTGTACAGGAAGTTCCTATAATCTGCAAACCTTTATGTAAAGCAGTTATTTCACACACAACCCCTAAAGTCTTCCACTTTCTAAATTTACATCAGGACCTCTTGGTCATACATTCCCCTGTTTCTAGAATTTACTTTCCTCCTGAACTTTAATAAGTCCTTTGATATATTTATTTAAAGATTTTTGTTATAACACCCCTCTCTCTCCTGTCTTTAAAGGATATGGAAGATTTCTAGATTTTTCTGGCTGTAGAATAGAGTTTGTAAGCACTTCTTAATAAAATAAACAAACAGTCCCTGTATGGATCTGCCCACTGCAGCATATGCAGACACAAACTCTTCTGTACTTGCTGCCATGGGTGTAGGAACTAGGAGGGGGGGGTATCCCCCCCAGATTTTCTATGTTTGTATGTATGTATAAATAAGCTATATTACCGCCTGTGTATACAATGAGCTGTATCCCCCACCCCCAAATTCTTCTGGCTCCTACACCCCTGCTTGCTGTGCAGTGTCCAAACTAACCAATCAGTGACCAACTCTGCAACATTATGCTGAAATGTGGTCCCTGATAGGCTAGGACACGGCACACCCAGCCATACAGAGTCCGTATCTGCATACGCTGCAGTGGGCAGACCCATACAGGGACTATTTGTTTGATTTTAAACAAAGCTTATAAGCTGTACATACAAGTGAATAGATAAAATCTGTAAATTATATACCTAGTAAAATCCAGATACCTTCCATGTGCCTTTAATGCTCATTTATTAAATTTACAAAAATAATCCTTATGAGTCATGATATATCATTTGGAATATCGGACTCAGCCCGGCGCTTAATAAAGAGGGGTTTTAGCGGGATAATAGACACCTATTTTTTGGCTGGCTTCAGTGCACATCTTGCACTATGACATCTTAATCTGTTTTAATGATCGATAATTGTGCTTTACGATGTGCTAATGCGGCCATCATTTGCAATCCTTCGCTGCATCCCATCAGAGAGCGCGCCCGATACCCAGGTGCAGCATTCCACCGTCAGGGCCATTACAAATTTAGATGTTCGCAAACCTTTCACTGGGAAAATGAGACGGACGACAACTGCTTTTAATTGCTCGAATATAAAATAAAATAATCATCAACAACAAGGTTTACGGCGTGTTCAAAGAAACAAAAACGCGTCCTGCGCGAGATGCTATTGTCTGTACTTTGCAGTCGCATTAGGGAGCTAATCAAACAGAGGTATCCAGCCAGGTCTGGCAAAATGTCAGAGCAGCCATTAAAATTCTGCACGTCTTAATTCCAGCATCTCACCGACCTGCGAGGATGATGCGAGGCGCAGGAAATGGAAAAAGGTCAAGCGCACGCAACAGTGTCATTTAACACCAGTATAAATATCACAATGCAAACAGAGCAGCGAATGACGGAGTATTTCATATAACAATGTAACAGAGTAATGATAGTATCAATATTATTATCATAATTAATAGCCTAATTATCAATAAAAAAAATACTGTCTTTTTCCGTCTGATTTTTGGCCTCAAAATAACTGTGACCTGCTATCAAAGGACCAACGTGGTCAAATGTTTTATATATATATATATATATATATATATATATATATTTTTTTTTTTTTTTTTTTTATTAATAAACCACTCTATTTTTACATATTTCTCTTATATGTAAAATCATCCTTTACGTCACAGTGGATATAAAAAGTCTACACTCCCCTGTTAAAATCTCAGGTTTCTGTGCTGTAAAAACATGAGACAAAGATAAATAAATAATTTCAGAATTTTTTCCATCTTTAATGTGACCTATAAACTGTACAACTCAATTGAAAAACAAACTGAAAAAATAATGTGGTTGCATAAGTCTGCACACCCTCTTATAACTGGGGATGTAGCTGTGTTCAGAATTAAGCAATCACATTCCAAATCGTGTTAAATAGGAGTCAGCATACACCTGCCATCATTTAAAGTGCCTCTGATTAACCCCAAATAAAGTTCAGCTGTTCTAGTTGGTCTTTCCTGAAATTTTCTTAGTCGCATCCTACAGCAAAAGCCATGGTCCACAGAGAGCTTCCAAAGCATCAGAGGGATCTCATTGTTAAAAGGTATCAGTCAGGAGAAGGGTACAAAAGAATTTCCAAGGCATTAGATATACCACGGAACACAGTGAAGACATCATCATCAAGTGGAGAAAATATGGCACAACAGTGACATTACCAAGAACTGGAGCTCCCTCCAAAATTGATGAAAAGACGAGAAGAAAACTGGTCTGGGAGGCTACCAAGAGGCCTACAGCAACATTAAAGGAGCTGCAGGAATATCTGGCAAGTACTGGCTGTGTGGTACATGTGACAACAATCTCCCGTATTCACACACACATACACACACTGTATATCTCTATATATGTATATCTATATACTGTATATCTCTATCTATCTCTATATAAAATATCCTTAACCCTGCTCCTAAAAATGTTTGGCTGTCTCCTAAGTTTTAAACTTGTCAAATCTTGATTTAAAATATTATCTTTTAGGTGCCTGATATAACATTTGGGACTCTGCCTTCTGTAATTGCCACACATTAAATGAAATTGTAGGGCTGGTGCGTCCAGTACAGACGGAGTTAAGTGGGTTATGGAGTGGTGGCCATCACAGGTTAATTTCCCCAGAGCCTCTTGACATCTAAAAGCTGCCTAAAAACTTTCAGTCTCAGGTTTCTTGTGTGAAGCGATTGAAGTCTTCCCAGAGTTTCATCCGCTCCTGTCTCAACTAACGAAATTTGCCTATTTAGACAAAAGAGCAGAGTATTTTCCCATGAAGCGGCCCAGGTGGGGGTGCTCATGTGTCTGAAGACAAGCGCGACTCGCCCAGAGATGCCGAAGACAAGCGCAACTCGCCAAGAGATGCAGAAGACAAGCGCGACTCGCCAAGAGATGCAGAAGACAAGCGCGACTCGCCCAGAGATGCCGAAGACAAGCGCCACTCGCAAAGAGATGCCCAAGACAAGCGCGACTCGCAAAGAGATGCCGAAGACAAGCCCAACTCGCCAAGAGATGCCGAAGACAAGCGCGACTCGCCAAGAGATGCAGAAGACAAGCGCGACTCACCAAGAGATGCCGAAGACAAGCGCCGACTCGCCCAGAGATGACGAAGACAAGCGCCGACTCGCCCAGAGATGCCGAAGACAAGCGCAACTCGCCCAGAGATGCCGAAGACAAGGGCGACTCGCCAAGAGATGCCGAAGACAAGCGCGACTCGCCAAGAGATGCCGAAGACAAGCGAGACTCGCCAAGAGATGCCGAAGACAAGCGAGACTCGCCCAGAGATGCCGAAGACAAGCGCCGACTCGCCAAGAGATGCCCAAGACAAGCGCCACTTGCCAAGAGATGCCGAAGACAAGAGCCACTTACCAATAGATGCGGAAGACAAGCGCCGACTCGCCCAGAGATGCCGAAGACAAGCGCGACTCGCAAACAGATGCCCAAGACCAGCGCGACTCGCAAAGAGATGCCCAAGACAAGCGCGACTCGCCAAGAGATGCCGAAGACAAGCGCGACTCGCCAAGAGATGCCGAAGACAAGCGCGACTCGCCAAGAGATGCCGAAGACAAGCGCCACTTGCCAAGAGATGCCAAAGACAAGCGCCGACTCGCCCAGAGATGCTGAAGACAAGCGTGACTCGCCAAGAGATGCTGCAGACAGTGAACTCTTCAGGGTGTCCAAACATTTGTAGAAATGGAAAGCACCAATAAATATTATTATAACCAGTTATTCGTAAAGAATTAAGTGGGAGTGTCACAAAACGGCGCATGAGATTTGGTATTTTAAATGGATATGAAAGGGTCCAGGATGTTACTAGGTGTATAATATCCCTGTCTATCTATTTACTTTTAAGTACTTTATTTTATTAAAAAGTGCTTATAAGCTCTGTTTTTACAGCCTAAAATCAAATAAATAGTCCCAGTATGGGTCTGCCCTCAGCACTGCAAGTCTGTGTCTACGTGAGCTGCAGTCTATTATACTAGCCAGTTTGTGATACTCTTTCAGCGGCATTCTGCAACAAACTGATAGGCTAGGACACTACAGTGCACACATGTATGGATCTGCCCACTGCAGCGTAAGTAGTCACCATGGGCCTCATTCAATTGCGATTTGGACAATTGAATAGGGCTCTAAATAAGCACATAAATTTTTTTTTTTTAAATAAGTTTTTAGTTAGTGAAAACCTTGCTTTTGGATAGATGTTTACTAACTAAATAAGCACATAACATATTTTTTTTAAGAAGTTTTTAGAGTCCTATTCAATTGGCCAAATCGCAATTGAATGAGGGCCCTAGTCCGTATCTACCTACGCTGCAGTGGGCAGACTCATACAGGAACTATTTGTTTGATTTTAGGCAGAGCTTATAAGGACTTCTTACAATAAGGAACATAAAGGTAAATAGATACCCAGGGATATTATAGACCTAGTAACATCCAGACACAAACTGTGTCATTTTAAATAAATTATCAATACAGTTTCCGGATATTCTAATAATAAATTAACATATGGGCCGCCATTATTTTTCACCATCACTAAGTCGAGAAATGATGGCGGCCCAGCCTGCAGGAGTAGAGTGACTTAATCCACATATATGCATTCATGGTCTTTATAGGATGCCAAAAACAAGCCAAGCTTAGTAAATACCGACTTGAAGGCAGAAATTAGCCAATATTTGTTTAAATAAACCGAGATATTACACGACGGAGCGGATCCAGGCCGTCCACAAGTGCGAGATCTCACAAAGATAGAAAAGAAGTCTCCAAGTCGGTTTGGTTGCTACGATATTCTCATAAAAAAATAAAAATAAAATAAAGCAGCTTATAAACAGTTTATGCAAAAGATAGTCACAAGCTGACAGCCAATAAAAGTTCCAGCATGAAATACCCATTTTTCATTAAAAAAAATGTAAACAGTTTCTGTAATATATAAAACCTGCTATTGTAAATGAATAACAGACTTACGGCAGTTTGAGGTTCGATTAAAAGAGCACCTGGAGTCACAAATATTATAGCATGGATTTTAAAGGGTTCCCTGGTGGCCCAGTGGTTAGGATGCAGGTGCTTTCATCACAGCATCCTGGGTTTGAATCCAGGCAGGGAACCAAGAGGTCACGCTGACAAGTACTTGGATGGGAGACCACCTGATGAAAGCACCTGCTGTGGCCCACTGGAGAAGAAACTGGCAACCCACTCTAGTATCTCTGCCATGAAAACCAAGTGGATAAGCATGGTGTGTTGTCCATGAGGTCACAGAGAGTCGGGCACGACAGAGCGATGCCATGTTTTGCTATATTTATATATACATATATATATATATATATATATATATATATATATATATATATACACACACACACATACATATGTTTCTACATAAGTGTTTTTGAACCTTGAGATGAGATGTAATCTATGACAGCGAGCCCCCTTATCTATGTAGCTAGTTTTACATTCAAAAGGATGGTAATAAACTAAAGCAAATCAACCTCACCTCATCACAATGATTATATTTCTTCTACTTTGCAGACCACATAATTTTTAATAAATGAAAACTGCAAAAAAAAAAAAAAAAAATCGAATAAAGAAAAATATTTGCACAATTTTTCAAACGTAACTTTTTGAGTGAATGATAGAAGATTTAGGGACAGGGTGGCCTTTTAAAAAGGCTATGGAAGGTCAACTGTTTTTAATATTACAATAAACTACCTAAGTGTGCGTTTGCCCATCTTACCATCATTTTATTAACAAGTGCTTAAAAGCTCTGTTTTTACTCACTGAAACCTTCCAAATAGTCCTACCAAAGCTCCGCCCCCAGCAGCTCATGTACAAAGTGTTTTTATTGCTACTAGATGTATTAGCCAATCATACTGCAGAAAGAAAATCTGTAATTGACTACTACAGAGACACTGCGTGCATGGACTGCAGGGACATAGCCTTGTTGGGGCTATTTGGAAGGTTTCAGTGAGTAAAAGCAGTATATAACAGTAATAAAATGATGGTTAGATATGGAAACACTGAGGCAGTTTCTATCCCTTTAATGCCTTTATGTATTTCCACTTATACCTATTTCTGATTTTGTAAAGTTATGCAAGGAATTACTCAGAAAGCAGCTCGGGTAACGCACTTGTTTGTCTTAACAGTATTTCATAATGCTCCAGACCTCGAGAGCATTTGCTACTCAATCACTTTGCTGTTAAGGCTTGAAAGTAGAGATTACTACACTCGATGCTTTTAAAAGCTGGAGGCTATTATGCAAATTGATTGTAAACTGGCAGGCACCTGCCTTTCTTTTGTTCTGAAAAGTAGAATAAAATGGGTTAAGTGGTAAAACTGCACCTACACAGCATTTAACTTGTAAGAACAGTTCCTCCAAAACTGGAATTTCAAGATTTGTGACTTGGTTAAGAATAAGACACTGTGCCCAAGGACTGAGCCCAAGGTCTCCTCCTCCTCATTCTCACCGCGGGGTCACCGGGTCCTCTCAGTAACATGTTTAGCCTGAAGGAATCTTGGGTCTAAATTCCTCAAAAGCAAAAAGGAGCTGAAATATTTATATATATATATATATATATATATATATATATATATATATATATATATACAAGGGGAGGTCTCATTATGGGTGCAATGTATATCAGGGCTATGGAGTATGTTGGCACATTACTAATAAAAGGATATTATTATTATTATTATTATTATTATCAGGATGCAGCTACACAACTATTTTGGGCTTAAATCCTATTATTTTGGATTAATGCAACAATAATTTTACCCAAAATGAAAATCTACCAAAAGGTATCTGTAAATTTCATGGATTATCCTCTTTTTTTTTTATACACATACAACTATTTCCGCAAAACCATAGACGTTTCATGGATTATGACTACATCAGTAGTGTATGAAAACATTTTTGCATAAGAAATTCCAAAATAAACATTAATAATCTTACTATAAAGTTTGAAAAATCTCTTCCGTTTTCAGGCACAAGGAACACCCCTGAAAATCCAAGTTAAATTAACATAAAATGTATAATTTGTTGCGGCCAATCAGGGGCAGGTAACACATTGTATGTTTCCCTCTCATTGGTTGAGACAAAGCTACAGCCAGATTGGCTAGGACACAGCTCTGCGCACTCATTGGCTAGGACGCTCTGCCTACATAGGTGCCTTGGGGGTGGAGCTCACGCGAGAAATGTCAAATAAAGTTTGATACAAATATATAGAATTCCTCAACAAAACGATTGGATTTGAGACGCCCGATCAGACAGACGCGCACCGAGGATCCTATAAACATATATATACTTTTACGATATAGTTATAACAAAAACAAATGAAAAATGTGGTCCCTGGTGCTTTGCACCTGCTCAGAAACTAATTAGGCTTATAAGATAACTCCCTGGGGTTTGAGGCATGTACACAAAATGACATGATATTCTGCACATACATGTGTTAGCCGTGTCTAAGCCAGTAATCTGGATTCCCTTGCACACAATTTGTTTCTTATACGACTTCCTTGATGCCATAACTTCTGTACATTTTGGAGAGGTTGGATAAATGGCCTGTTGGTGCTTTAAGATATCATGTACATTTATTAGACTTTAAAATTACTTTTTTTTAATGCAAAATTGCGAATTCTGATTTTACATCTCGAGCAAAAAACATCCCGTTAAATACAAGACGCACAACGGTTACTTTATCAGCTTGGTCTTGTCGGTCTCTTCTTTCTGACAAATTGTCTCCCAACACTCTAAATAATAATAAGTGTTTTTGTTTGGTACACAAGCCGCTCAGAGGTGACACCAACAAGAGATGTAATCTCGCCCAGATGACCGCAAAGTAACTTTCACAGAGTAATGACAGGCAATAAGGCTTAAACTTGTGACAGTGAAACATTCCTGACAACACTATTGATTATATGGATCTGTTCAGCACCAAGAACAACCTCTGCTTCACGGCGCCGCTGCTGATCAATTGCGCTGCTCTTTTGTCGACTGTACATTTAAAGGATAAAGCACTTTAGTTTGCAACAAATTAACTGTAGCAGTTGTGTAAGCCATGAGCATGAAACTATTTTTAAATAAAACATTTAAATAAAATAAATTTTAAGATTTAGTATGTACAGAACGTTTCCATCTTGTGTGACTTGAGGCCATATTCTCGTCTATTGAAAAATGGATGATAGGTGAAGGATTTGGGAAATCACTGAAGGTTTTAGAATTTTATACCCATCACATTTCCCCACACAGGCTCAGAAGGAGGCAGCTTGCATCAATAAATACTAGCCATGCTATCCCAGAAATGTAAATGTCCCTTTTGCATTGTCTGCATCAGAATGAGAAGATAAATAAAACAAGGCATCTAAAGTAATGGTTGTGTGTTTTACATTTACCAGAATCGCAAATTTACAATCACGTTACAAATGTAATTTTCCATAAAAAACAATTAGGGCCTCATTCAATTGCGATTTGGCCAATAGAATAGGGCTCTAAATAAGCACATAACATATTTTTTTAAAGATGTTTTTAGTTAGCAAGGTTTTCACTAACTAAAAACTTCTTTAAAAAAAAATGTTATGTGCTTATTTAGAGCCCTATTCAATTGGCCAAATCGCAATTGAATGAGGCCCTTAGTTTAAAAAGTTTAGTTAATTTAAAAACTTACATATTATCTTAAAGCACTGACCGGTCATATGTCCAAGCACTCCTAAAAGCAATAATTTACAATAATGAGATAGCAACTATGACCAAAGAATTATGGATGCCACCTGGGATCTTTAGACGTAATTTTTTTTGTTATAATCAGGACTTTTTGTGGTCTTAAAGGTATAGGACAATCTGCAGGTGTATAATAAGTCTGATTTTGCGTCTCATATCAAATCATTTTATTACTTAATTCTGTTAATTTGTAATTCTAAGTAAATTTGACATTTCTTGTGTGAGCTCCACCCCTGAGGAACCTATGTAGGAGGAGCGTCCTAGCCAATGATCTGTCAGTATCACAGCTGCAGCTTTATACGCATACATTGTTCTACCTGCCCCTGATTGGGTACAACTAATTATACATTTTAACCAACTTTAGCTTGGATTTTCAGGGCCATTCTTTATCAAAATCATCTATCTGAAAACAGGACTGAATCCCCAAACACTGCTAAAATTATACATTTTATGCTCATTTAGTTTTTAGGGACATTCCTTCTCAAATTCAAATGCCAGAAAAACTGAAGACATTTTGCAAAGTTTAGGGCAAGTTTATTAATGTTTATTTTGGGATTTTTTCATACACTACGGATCCTCCTCTATCAGATGCCTCGAAATCCAGGAAACTTCTATATACCTTTAAGCAGACTTTTTTTTTTTATAATACAGATTTCTCTTATTTTACAGTTCATCTGTATCCTTAACTACACACTATATATAAGGTATATAAATGCACCACCTCGATGGCTTCAGAAACGTCAGCGACTATCTGGAGGGGGTGGTAGACACTGCCAGACTAATAATGTATCAAAGAAGCGGCTCCCACAGACAACAATGAGATACTTTTTTGGATACACAGTGGCTCTATTGTTCCTGTATTTTTCCAAGTACTACAAGAAATTCTACTAACTAAAGTTTGAAAAATCTCACAGTATTATCAAAGGAAAGTGATCCCATACACGTCAACGGGGTTACCGCTTCAGTAAAACGAGCAATATTTTGCCTTAAATTTGTTAGTGGTAAGAACTTAGAAAATAGACCCTGAGCCCACTTCCGAGTGAAGACACATTAAGCCACCCAAGAATAGTTTAGTAACTTCAAAATAAAATAATAATACAAAAAAAGAATAAATAAATAAATAAATAATAATTATTATATATATATATATATATATATATATATATATATATATATATATATATATATATATATATATATATATATATATAGCTAGACAGACAGACATGCCCAGGCTTTTCTCTTTCCCATGACTTTACACTAAAGACAACAGATTCCCAGATTGTAATCAGCAATTATTGTCAATAATAAGACATATCTGTTCGTCCTTAGTGGGTGGATCAGATAGGATTCTTAACAGGTCAAAATTAAGTTTTAGGAAAAAGCATTGTCTTAATAACCTTTAACTGATAACGCACTTGCAATTACATCATTTATCCGAAAACTCCACTCTGTCACTTTAATACAGAACAAAAAAAATCAGACCTGGACAGGTAGAGGATTTCTGAGCTGCTAGAAAAGGAAGCAAAAATAAATAAGGGATATGGAAGGTTCCATGTTTTCAATATGACAATAAACCGAGACCTTCCAAACAGTCCCAACATAGGTCTGCCCTCTGTAGCACTAGATGTACTAATCTAAGCAGCAATTCAAAAAAACTGGAAGGAAACAGTCATTGGCTAGTACATCTAGAAACGCTGTGTGCATCACCTGCTGGGGGCGGAGCTTAGTTGGGACTATTTTTGAGGCTTAGATGCAAACACTTAAGTAGTTTATTTTAATAATAAAAAAAAGGAACCTTCCATGTGCCTTAAAAGTTCAATATCCAAAAGTCCCAAACTCTCAGATTCCATTGAAATTACAGTTTATGCAAAAAAAAAGGATTTATTTCTGAAATGCGTCACCAGAGACAGTTATCTCTATTTTCACGGATTATTCTCTTCTTTAACCACATGATTTTCTCTGAGGCCAAATTGCACTCTTCAAATTGTAGCACTTTCCTGTGATTGCACATCTGCACCACGTGTCCGGGAGCCTAATCACACTGAGCGGCTACAAACACCATCCTTGTACTGGCCAGACTCAGGTCTGTGTGATTAGGAGCCAGATTCCATGGTAATTGCGATTTGTCCACATTAAAGTGACTGGTAACAACTCTTTTTCAAATTATATTAATTATATATATATATATATTAGGATTCAGTTCTTTCACCGCTGTGAGCTGGGTTCGATTCCAGTTGGGAACCAAGAGGTTGCACCACCCTGAAGCCAAGCAGGGTTGGGCCTGGTTAACTCACTCCATTATCTCGGCCATGAAAACCAAGTGGATAGACATAAAGATGTTCTTGGTGTTCCATGAGGTCACGGAGAGCCGGGCAAGACTGAACAACAAATATATATATAATATGCATGTGTGTATCTATCCTCAGATCTCTTAAACTGCAACTTAATTCCATGACTGAACGATTTTACAAAAAACAAGGGTTTTTGATACCAAATTGGTTCTGTCCACAGTCTGTGATGTGTTTAATGCATTTAATTAAATAGAACATCTTACAATCTCATTTAAGAAGAGTGCCTAGAGCGGTGAAGTACATGGAGGTTGCAAGAGAATGTTCTACAAAGGGTAACCTTCGCCTCCTCCGAGTTGGACAATGGATGGGCAGGACACAAAGCTTTTCTTATACTTGCCAACGGCTAGGAAGACACAGAAACTATAATGGAAACTTTCTGCTGAGCACAGAACAAAATTAACAATTTAAAGGGCCACTGTAAGTGAAGAAAAACTGCAGATTTGTGACTTATGCACCACACCAACATTAGCAGTTTTTTATGAGTCTTTAGCAATAACAGATTACATTTTGTCCGTTTCATCAACTCATGACAGGAGTGTCTTTTTTTTTAGTATAAGGAGGGTGGTGGAGGAGGAAAAACAAGAGAGAGTTGAGTGGATTTGTTAGATAACTGAATTTGACACTTGTCTCTTCTTAGAAATAATAATTATAAGCCATTCTTTCCAAAATATAAAACCCCTTTTTAACAAACTGTATGTATGAAAAAGTGCCTTGTCCAACTGGCACGCCGTGTCATGGCACCTGAAGCTTGTTTATTTAACCAAAATCTGCAATAATCATCACTAGAATTTCCTATTTGTGCTTTGCTATAAATAAGGGACGTTGCCATGCGGCGCGGACTTCAACCTTTGAGAACATGTTGCCAGGCCCTGTGTTTGTCTTGCCGTCCCGCTGAGCCGATTGAGATTGAGTGGGGTCCCTCAGCCTAAGCCAAGAGTAAAAAACATTGCCATAGGATTATTATTATTACTGCACTTGTGTGGTTTGATTCGTTGGATACAGACATCACAAGCCAAAGGGTACTTGGTGGGTGGGAGTTTGGTATAATCCTCACCACATTAGTACATAAAAGTATTATGGATGCTTCTAGGCTCCAACGGAGGCATCGACATGTATATTTGTCTAACTAAAAACTAGCTTTTATGACTTTTTCCTTGTTATATGGTCTTAGACATATATGTTGGAAAAGTTTGAGAATGTCTAAGTACCTTTAACGGTCGCACGTGTACCATCCATGCTCAGAGACTTTATCTTTTGAACAGCACGGATGAAAAAACATTTTAAGAATAGAAAATCTCTTGGGAGGGAGGAAAAAGAAACCATTTTTTTTTCTAGCGATCCAGCTAAACGAGAGATGAAATTCACAAAGCACGATCTGAGCTTCGAGCACAAGGCAGGAGGAATGAGTGACCTGAAGAAAATGTGTAAAACAATCAGAGAATATCAGCCGAGTGGAGATTTAATGGAATTACGGTCACTGCGACAGATAAACTGACAGGTCACCTAGAAAATGTAATCACTTCTCTGCAAATAGCCCTGAAGATAGATATTGTGCATGCTCATTGTATCTAGGATAGAGCGCGCGCCGCCTGGTACCTGTACACTAATAATGATTCTATTTACAGGCAAGGTTTAACTCAATACAATGGTCTTCCCATGATTAAGAAGTCAGAACTATATATTATGGAAGGAAGGAATGTCCGTGACATCATCGAAAGTAGATAAGAAACAAAAAGGTGCATCAAGTCTACCCATTATATCTACCAAATTAATGATATGTGCATTCTAGGAATACTTAAATGACCACCAGGAGTCATTTATGCAAAGTATTCTAGATTAAAAATGGGGGAAATATTATATAAATGTAGATAAAAAGAATAGTGCTTTTAATTAATTACATTTTATTTGCAATGATGCTCCTCTGGAATCTACCATTTTGGTTTTGGTTACTGAACTTCTTGAGTAATAAGGAGATTGCACACAAGCAGTTTATATCTTCACAATGGGAATGAGGCATTTAAAAGCTGCCCATGCATGTCACAAGAATACACCCCCGGGGAAAATAGCAACATAATCAGCTAAGAGAACAAAAACAGAAGTTACTACTAAAAAAAAAAAAAAAAACAGTCCCTATATGGATCTGCCCTCTGCAGAGTATGAAGACACAGACTCTGTAGGGCTGGATGTGCAGTGTAGTGTTCTAGCCTATCAGGGACCAGGTCTCAGCAGCATGTTACTGAAAGATGGTCACTTATTGGTTACTAAGAGACACAGCAGAGTCTGTGTCTGCATATGCTGCAGATGGCAGACCTATTCAGGGACTATGTGTTTGAGTTTAGGCAGCAAATACAGAGTTTATAAGCACTTCTTAATACAATAAAGTACCTAAATGTAATAGTAACATCCCAAAACCTTCCTTATTCCTTTAAGGTCATGAAGTCTTTCCTTAACAAGTCTTGCCTTTTACTCCATACCCCATTTTAGTCGCTCTCCTCTGATTTATTTCTAATTTGTTCATCTTTTACATCTGCGTGTTCAAGCCGAGCTCGGACACAGATTATTATTATGCCCAGTTCTGGAGGCCATTGGGGCTATGTATAGAGATTATAAGAGAGGAGTGGGCTAGTCTGCATATGACAGGGATCCCAAAACTCAAGTTAAAGTGACATGTCCGGCTCCATACTGATAGATACCCACGTGTTCCACCCTCTATTCAGACACACAATGGCCCTAGTGAGAGTCCCATTAATCTGGCCAGTTTCTGTCCCCCAAAAGAATCCCAAGCGCTGGGTATGATCTGGCAGGGAGGCATCCTCTGCCCCTTTCTACAATATGAATAGCTTTACACTGTGCAAGGGAGGGGGCGAAAGCTGCTTAATTCAAACGCCGAAGAAAAGAAGCCGTGAGAGACCCCGTGACTAGGCAAAATAATTATGTTGTAAAACAGCTTTGCAAGAAGGGCCGGGATATTTCAATTTAAGGAACAATGGGGACAGTACAATGCAGGGACAGCGCTAAAATTAAATTGAGCATAACAATTCAATAATACAGTAACAGATAAAGGATTAAGGTTACAAATTACGGGTTTGTACAGCAGTCGGTGCAGAGTCGCATGTATATGAATAGACTGAAACCTGCATGGGGGTCATGACCCACAGGACGTGCCATCTTGTCCAATGGGCAGCACAGTGTCACGTGAAGTACAGGATGACTATTAAATGACTATTTAGCTGGATTACCAAAACAAAACGGGTTAAAGGGACCTAGAAGCAAAGCTAAATAATTAAAATGTGGATGGGTACGCATAAGGCTAACCTAAGGCATTATTAAAGTCCCACAGACCTTCGGATATAGACAGGCTAGTAACACTAGCAATGTTTGTAGGAGCCAGGTATAGTAGTGTATAATGTATATATGTAAATATGAGAAGTATTAGACAAAGTAAAAATAATAATAAATAAAATAAATAATAATAATAAAAATAATAATAATAAATAAATAATAAATAAAATAACTAATAATAAATAAATAATAAATAAAATAAATAATAATAATAAATAAAATAAATAATAATAATAAATAAATACTAATAAATAAAATAAATAAATAATAATTAAAATAAATAAAATAAATACATTATTATTTTTTACTAACAATAAATAAATAACAATAATAAATATATATATAGAAGCCATGGCTTCTGGGACTTTAGGTTTTAAAACTAGACGACAGCAGTGACCGTGGATGTCTCAGGATATCTTTACTACACTTGTATACATTTACACCATTCAGTTTCACAATCTGGATCTAGAGGATGGACAAACATCTCAGTAAATAAGAGCGATTCTTTGTGACGTCCTTGTTGTAACGCCGGTTGATCAATAAACATAAGACAGAGATATTATGCACAGGAAGCATTTGCTCACTCTATACGCAGGAGTCAATACAAAACATGCAGGACAAGGTAAAACGAAACTTACTGTCTGCTTGTGTCAAGGTGATAAAGCAGCAAAGCACTAGTGCGGACACCGATAGCAGCGGCAGGCGTGAGTAAGGCACCATGTTTCAATGCAGAGTCCTCTCCACGTCTTGGATCAAGTGGTTAATACATCCAGCGTTAGAAATGTAGACTTACTCCTGCAAAACAGAGAGAGAGAAGGTGAGAATGGACATTAGTGAGAATCTCCAGTATCAGAGAGGACACAAAATTATTTTTTATAGAGTAGTGGTTCTCAGGGGGACCTGTGCCAATTTAGCGAAAGCTTATTTGATGGTCCTGAAGAAGGAGAGCATAAGACATACCAATACCATTAGTAAAAAATAAATAAAAAAATCAGACACAGAATGTAACGCAGTTGGAACAAGAATCCAATATCTCCGCTGGTAAACGGTAAAATATCCAAGAAGCACTACAGTCTCACCATCCCCAACCTCCCATATTGGACGACACTCAATTGGGAGTCAAATCATACTGTCTTTATTTTGTTGTGCAGAGATATATATACACATCTCTTCCCACAGGCAATACACATCCCCCATAGTTGGCCACACAATACACATAGAGGGACAATAGGTGGGTCACACCTCCCTGAGGCTACCTGGCAACTTTGATACAATCAGACATTGATTAGATCATCCTTCCCTTTGTTCCATCTTCACAGTGTGAACACTTCACACAATGGACCTCTCTTGCTTATAAGGAGCCCTTGTAATAGGATTATCTATTATGCCAAGGTCTGCAATAGTCTGGGCTAATATTCTGCAGAGCATAAACCAACATACATACAGTATAACAGTAGGATCATACTTTAACCATAATAATTAAATAACCATAAAACAGGGTAAAACAGTGATGGGTTCCGTTACACAGAAATTATCTGCAGTTAAAACATACGCTAATCAAATCCTCTAATCATACTCTAATCAAATATACTGCCCCCCTAGTTGGAATATTTTGGACCTTTATGGAGTACTTGGTAGGTAGCCAGTTGGTCCCCAGATCAAAAAACTGTTGCGAGCCATATGTATTGGAGACATTTACCATATAGTATACATTTTACATTAAAATTACTTATATTATTGGAATATTTTATTGGCTAAAACGGTTTTCATCCATTTTTTTTTCTTTTCTAGAAATATATTTAGCGGAGACAAAATGTGCCGCAATGTTTCTAGTCAGAAAATACTCCATTGAATCTAATCAGAACATTCCTCATCTAACCAGTCCTCCTCCATTTACGTATATTTTACTATGACTAAGACGCTCATCTACATTGCAGTGTATGTAATATCAGCGCCAACAATTCCCCATGGTAGACGTCTAAGTATGTCCCAGTTGGCATACATAACGTTAAGCGTCTTGGCAAGTGCAGGAGGAACGCGTGAGCTCAGGCTTTAGGCGTGTGAGAATTATGCCTGTAACTTCCACACACGCTGTGTTAATTCAGTCAACCTGCTAAACGAGAACCTTAGTCGCACACACTCTCGGCAACGTTACATCTGTCTCATCAGGAAGTACACAAATGAGGGACTGCTCTGCTTTACTTGGAGAAGAATCAAGACGTAAGAAATCAAACAAGCTTAAAATGGCAAACGGCAAGAAAAATATGAGGCTACAGCGTGCAAGGCGAAAAATATCCCCACCCTAAACTTTGTGGATGGAGCAAACATATGTCACACGGTCACCTCCCCCATGATGTCCTGGGGAATAACAGAAGGGAGATGTTATTAATGACACTGCGTATTGTATTATTCGTGTAGCAGTAGATGAGCACATTTATATTTAACTCATTAACATGTTCCAGGCACAAGAAATGGTGAATCCATTATGACAGGGACAGGGTTTGCCAAGTCATAGCAGCCAGGAGATCCTGGCTCCAAATGTATTTATTCTACATTCATCTATATTGGGGTACCCCATCTCTAAATGTGGTTTAATCCTAGTAGTACAGAAAATAATTAGTATATTTGAGCCCATAATAGACATGCAATATATTTGCATGTCCCCTCCCATTTTCCCCAGAGTGCAGTGCGATAACTTTTTCTGGGACTCCCGATTGGGAAATACATGTTTTAACTTATGTTTTAAAACTCAAATGTCTTTTGTATTAGTGTAGGGCTTCTATCATTTATATTATATATGCAATTGCGGACACAGAGGGCGGCCCAGGCTCCCTGGGTAGCCGGAAGTGTCCTATGACCCGGCGGAGCCTTGGCGCGCTTCCTCCAGGGCACTGGGGGGCCGGCGCAGTGACGTAGGAGGCGGGCGCGTCACGTTCACGCCATTTTGCCTCACTCGGCGGCCCTCCAGCGCGGTGATCCCCACCCATCCTCCCAGGATGTTTGATTTGGGAAGTTTATGGTTTGGCTGTGGTTTGTTCTGTAAAAAATTAAAAAATATATACATATATATGGTAAAGAAAGTATAAAAAAAAAATATATTATTGTAATGTTATAGGATTTGGTTGATATTGTATGTTATGGTTCTGCATTTGCTCTGTATATTGTCAACTTTATTTCTGGGTGTATTTGGTAATAAGTTTAACTACATGTGTTTGTGTTGGCGCAGCAGCGGATGGGGGAGTTGCCCGGCTCAGTAGGTAACAAAAGGGGTCATGCCCCTTACCTCAGGTTGACGAATAAGTGGGCCCCATGGACGCGGGTCCAGGGGCAGGAGGTTACTTCCGCTGGCCGGGCTCCTCCCTCTTCCATTGGGTAATGTAAAAGGTGTTAGTCAATAAAGCTGTGGCCCGTGTTTTCCCCCATACTGTTGTCTGCCTCTTTATTTTAGTGGGTTACACTGTTAAGGTTATACTGTGCGGAGTGCCAATGGATCCTGTGGGGGTCATATGACACTCAAAAGGGTGAACTGTATAATATAGGGGATAATAAGTCTTACTTCAGGGCTTGAGCCATGGCTTCTAACATTTTAGTCTATATACTCCCTTACCGGGCCCTTTCAAATATGTATATAACCCTATACCCTGCCCAACATACTCAACCTTTTGGAACCATTTGCTTTACACTAGTTTCCATGACATATTTCATATAAACTTGGCAAGGTTTATTTTATATTTCTCCATTATTGGGCAATGGTCCATAATAGTGCAAGTGGCAATCTATAAGATTGTATATAATATGGCAGTGTTTCATAAGAAAGGATCAGGGCCTTGCAAGTGGTATATGTAAGAATAAGAACAACAGTCATCCAATCTTTGACATCAAAATATATTACTGGAGCTCTGAACCTAAACCCAGCACTGAGCATCCAAGCAACTCTACTACTCCATGAGCACCATCTAATGATGATCATTCATTGACTTTGCCTGAAGCCCAGTCATTTGGTGACACACACTACCCAGAGGTCAGTCGTATAGCATCCCCTCTCTGGATGGAGCCTAATGAAGCGCGGCATAGAGAACCTCACCGCGGCGCGCACAGGCCTCCCAATCCATCCTCCGGGCTTGCTCTATGAACTGATTAACAACACCTCTTTTGTGCCAAAAGCTGCAGTAAATTACATCAGAACAAAAGTAATGGTATTGTCAGCTACACCAAAAGGCTATTTTATGGCCTTAATCGCTGCACAATGTTATTTTCTTTAGGTTATATACTACAATACTTGGAAGGAGCTGGCAAGGAAACCGTTTTTCAAAATTCTACGGCGTTTAATCTTCTGCCACAGTTAGAAAAGAAATAATTGCTAATCTATATATGGATATAATGACCATTAAAGTAAAGTGGATCAATAGCATAATGGCTTATATTTAACAAAATCAGTAAATCTAGTGTAAAAAGAAAATCCACTTTCTTTTGTATTTTATGATGTCCACGTATCAAGCAGTGTAAAACTGCCGAAACATCGATTCACAGATTGGATAAAACAGTGTTATTAAGTCTACTTTTTAGTTTCCTGTTATAAGAATACCCCAAAATTTTCCAGGAATCAGTATAGGAGATAGCTGGAAAACTCAGACCAACATCAAATGGTGCACACCCACTTCCCAAATTACAATATAGAAATTATATATAATTATAAGAAAGTCAGACTTCAAAACTAAAAATTTAAAATGGCTGGTATAAAATCCTAATTCTCTGACAAAATTGAAGACATATTAATATGGCAATTCTCACCTATTCCTTCAATTTTTCTTATTATAGATCCTAGATGTCCAGTTAACAGATCCAAAGTGTCCACAAATGTATTTATATAAAAGGGATTACAGTGGTATCTTGTATTGATAAGATACCTACTAATCTTACAAAAGGATACCAGTTCTTTCTCTTCTTACTTATTATCTCATATTTTTATCCTAAGAAGCACCCCAACTAATCCCAGATCCTTGTTACACCTTGAGCCACCTTAAGTTTTTATTTTGGCCATTAAATCAAATGGTCACAAATTAGTGGATGTTCTTGATGACCATACAAAAGCAAAGCATTATAAGAGTACTTAAATGTCAGGAGCCATACATAATAAGAGTTGAAGGGAACTCTTGAAGAACATTCTCTTGAAGTTTAAGAACAGATATCTCCAAGCAATGCACATTTTAGTTGTCTCCGATTTCTCCTATAAGTAGCTGGTGCCTGTGTATTAAGCAAAGACCCAAAATTATGTCAGTCTAGCATTTTAATTTCTCCAGTAAGCTTAATGTGATAGAGAAACATTCATGACCTATTATATTAGAAAAAGATGCAATTCAATCATTTGTGTAGCTAGTGTCTTTCTAGATGTGCTGGTAGTTTGTATTCCATAGAATGGTCCATCCAAACCCCAATATAAATGCTCACCACATAATGGAAGGAGCAATATGTGGCTTGGTGGCCAAAATGGCATTCCTGGGTATAATTACGTCCCGATCTATTCTTTAGTCTCCATAGAGAGAAGCCCCTCAATGCACCCTACTGTGGGCATAGAAGTCCCATTACTTGCCTAAACTATTTCACCGTCTCAGTTCGTGAATGTGCGGATGGTCTATGTCAAGGAAAACCTTAGGTACTAGACCTGGCCACATTTTCGAATATTTCCGTGTCAACATCAGAATACCTGAATCATTGACGGACCGACCTGTACTCAAACAACATATCCTGGAAATGTGGCCTGATAACATCCGACTTGGTTTATACTATTAAAATATTAATAGTGTAATACTCCATTCAAATAAAAGTAAATATATGGAAAAAGAACAATACGCCCCATACCTCAATAAACATCTCATTATCCCTCACTTCAAGAGCTCATGACTAACCTATAATCACCAAGTCTCATAACAATGTAACCGCCCCAAATTACCAACAATTCAATAGGATTTGCTCATAATGTCCCTTCGAGACTACATTGGAAGAGTAGGATTTAGAAAAAGGAGCCTAAAGACAAATTTAGTTTATTAGCGAAATTTGATTCTGGTAATTATTGATGAATCAGAAACAAGAGGACATGTAGGGATACAACACAACAATAGAGTGGTAGATGTCGTGATCACTGAAGTATTGTTTAGTAGGTAGTAAAAGTGTCGAGTTAGGTTATTTGTCCAACTGGTTTAATCGGCTCAGAGTACAATTGATCCATCACTTGGATCAGTTACAGGCAGCTTAAATACCTTATTATTTAAATCCCTTATTACCTGAATTGGGAGGCCATTGTATCAAATCATTAATGTTTCTGTAAATTGGTTCTCCTTTACAGATCTCGATCAGAACAACTCCCTCCATCTACAGAGACAGATGGCTACTCTCATACATCAGATGTTTGTTTTAGAGAAGGTTACACGATTTCTTGTGTAGATCCAAACAACTGGCACGGTCGCTTGTTTAATGTATTTGATTAAAGTGCTCCACCATGTTTTACATTCACATTTATAAAGGACTACTACAAAGCCCAAACAGCGAGAGCTATCTGTTGTAACTGGGCGTTGATCATTAATATCCTATCCTGAGCCATCCTCACCTGATGCCATAATTGATTGGCTGACACTAATTTAGCGAGATGCGAGACGGGCTGGCCTTGGCTGTAAGTGACCGCGTAATTTCTGCCAGTTTTAAGCATTATAGAGCACTCTTATACATGCAAAAATATATATTTATATTTATTTTGTCGACCCAAGAGTTTTAAGAGGCTTAGAACATTACTTTTAATGAAGCTCTGGATGTTATGAGATTTATGAGCTCACTTTTGTAATGATGCATTGAATTCTTAGCAGACACAATTATTCACAGAATAAATGTACATAAATAATCCATCAGTCTAATGGCAGGGATCTGCCTGCAATGCGCAGGGCTCCAGGAAACCCATGTGGTGCTAGAAACTGTAGACCTGTTGGCTTCCATCTCTGTGCAGTAATGCAGTAACCACAGCTAATAGCATGGTACAGAGTTACATCAGCAAAATCCTTCATACTGATGAAGATCTAGCTGAGGTTTGGGCTGGAGACTTCCAGGAGCCTGGCCGCCCAATACCCCCACGCTCTGGCACTCGTCCTAGAACAAAACTCCCTGCCTTAGTAGATGGCTCTTCATCTCATTGTGAGTTAATAATATATTTCTCTGAAGTTGCAAGAACAGGAATCAAGAGGTGTGCTTAGAATAATGGTAACCCTACTGATAATATTTTATACGCTTTCTACAAACAGGAAGGGAATGTCAGATGTCATAACAAGAGGTTTATTTCCAAAAAATGGAGGATTTAAGGTTAAAAATGTGCTGAAGAATCAGTGGAGTCAGGGAAGATCCGGTCTGGATTACCCTATAACCCAAGGAGGACTACTAAACAAGAACATCTCATGTCAAGTCTAAGCATGGTCAGGGTCTGTATCGGATTGAAGGGTCAGATTTATAGTATGCTGCATTTATGCATTTTAAGTATTCAATTTTGCTTTAATGACAGCAAACATTTTGTCTTTTTTTCGTAGGAAATGGCAGGAGCCATGGATGTAGATAAGATCTCATAATTATATTGAAAGAATACCACTGTACATAGAGGAGCAAGCCACAGTAGGCCAGTAGCCTTCCCATACAGCCACCCAAAATAGAATCCATTGGTACACAAACGTGGAGATACATTTTAAAAATGATTTTGCAAAGCGCATGGATACATTGCTGCCAACGTAGTTTATTACATACCGTACTTAAGAAATGTGACGTCTTCTCATTTAAATTATGACCACTAATCCTGCAAGCGCAAAACGAGCAACAGAAAAACAATGGGTCAAAGACGCAAGTGGCTGTTATACTAGAAAATAATTAAAGGAATAAAAATATTTTAAAGGAATTAAAATAGAAGCAGGATAATTCACAGGCCTATAAACACTTCTCAAATATGTTTCCTTCCTATATGGGAGGAAAAGAAAATTGCTAGACTGTTACATTAAAATAAATCCAATTAGCCTCCCAAGGCCACACAGGCCCTTATTCTGATGTCTACATACAATTTTCACATTAGTCTAAGAAAACGTTATCTCAATTCAACAAAAAAAAAACACAGGCAAGCTTTCTCCGGGAAAAATACAGGCCGAGAAACTCAACATTCCAAGAAATCGCATAAAGCTGGATCAATAGTGTGAAAATTGAAGTAATAGCGGATGGTAAATGGCTTAGGTAGAGGTCACGCTCCTTTCAGAAGCTTCCCATGTGATTTGGCAGCCAGGAGACATTGTGGGTCAGGAATCTGCCAGGCTGTGACAAAAAGCATGGATCTCACTATTAGGAACAGTATGGAAAGAAAAAGCAATTCTGAGTGCATTTACATGTCTCAAGCAGGCCAAGTGCCCCCCCCCCCCCCCCCCCTGCATTAAATTACTTGGTGAACAGCATTTCCACTGATGCTAAGAATTCTGGGTGATGACATGCAAATGAGACTTAAATGTATCATCTTTTTTTACTGTAGCCAATTTCAAATGAAATAGTTTTAGGTGTATTTGTGCTACTCTCAGGCAGGGTTTATATATATATATATATATATATATATATATATTTTATTATTATTATTATTATTTATTTAATTTATTTTTTTCTTCTTTATTTATTTATTTATATATATATGATATTTTTCAATCATCTTTCTTCCTACCATAATAAAAACGTATATAATGCCCATTTAAAGATGATATAGAGATCTGCAAGTAGATTTCTTGCACTGTGTCTTAATCCACCTGTTCTGGGTCCCTACATTGATGTGGTGAAGGGGCTTGTGTACCGTAATAAAACTGTGAGCTATACATTGTAGGGTTACCCAAGATGGGCAGGTCACAACACAGAAGTCAGACAGATCGCAGCCCACTGGAGAAGGAACTGGCAACCCAGTATCTTTGCCAAGAAACCAAACGATAAGTACAACCAGAGGCATAATGATTGTGCCCGCCGTGCTCCATAGGGTCATGGAGAGTCAGAAATCATTAAACGACTGAACAACCACAACAATCTTAATCCAAGTCTATATTCTGAAGGCTGCTTGAGAGCGGGTTACAAACCTTTGTAATAATCCCATGCTAAGTGGGCAGTTTGAGACTAATTTGCATGTCACTATCCAGAATCCTTAGCAGCAAGTCATTCTGTAGCATATCTCCAGACCTGATTGTCACATGTAGACACTTCCAATGGCTTTTTCTTTCCATGCAATATATATACATATGGGAGGAGAATTCAATCACCGTTTTGTCCACCATGATTAACTTTATGGCAAAGCTAGGTACCGGGAGGCAGCAGCTTAAGTGAGTAAATATCCCACTTTTTATCAAGTAACAATATTATTTGGTTCCCTATTGTGCGCAGTGTTTGTGACATTTAAATATTAACATTTTGGGGAGTATTTCCAGTTTCAGAGATTGTATGCTCTGGGGAGACCGGAGACAAAATCTATGGAAAGAAAAGAGATATATGCCAGCCATCCAGTGCCTTGTGTAAGTAATGCATCTCCGTATTAGCAAACCATTACAGGCTAAACACTGATAAGAGAGGAAAAGAAAAATCAAATCAAACCCACAGTACCCAGCAGGGCAAGTATCTATCCGCCAGCAGCCTCACTTACAAAGAATTCAGCTGGAAGCAACAGAAAAATCCATGCAAAGCAAAAATGCCAATTAGACAAGAGAGGCCTCCTACACAAGGGCTTGGGAACTGGCATCTGCACAAGCCTGACCCACATGTAGAGTTATGAAGATGCTATTGTAGCGGTGTATAACATAGGATATATTGAAGGCTGGGATTTAACCTTTCATGGGTTATGAAAACCTAAATAAAAAACTTACCCTAAAGTTTGCAAAATGTCTTCAGTTTTCTGGCATTTGATTTGGAGAATCACAAACTAAATGAGGATAGAATTCACAATTGTAGCAGTGTATGGGAATGCAGTCTCTACAGCAAAGCATCATGGGATTTGTAGTATTTTGTTCCAACCACATACCTTTCTCCCCCTGGAAGGAAGCAGCTACTCTGCACTTGGTATATGGTTATAAGATGTACTTGGATGCATCCTATTGGTTAGTACAAGGTGCATGTGTGGGCAACTTTAGGGGTATGGAAACCATTTCTTTAAATAAAACAAATCTGTATGTGTATAGAATGACTCCATGTAATGTGTGTGTCTGATATAAGCAGCAGCTGACAGATTAGAAAAAGGGAAAAACAGGGAAACCTCCATATACCATTACGAACATGTCCACCATGTTCTGTAAATGTTGTTAGAGCTCTGGTCCATGTTGATTTGGTGATGTGACCTTAATGTGATGTCTTCAGCTTGAAAATATAGTGGTCTTCACTTTTTTTTTTTTTGCGGGGGAAATTAAATGTCGATCAAGGCCTTAGTGAACCACTTGGAAACTAAAGAGGGCCTTTGTGAAACCCTAATGATTATTCTAACTGCTTCCTAATTATAATATGCATTACTATACTGATGTATACGGAAGTATACAATGGTGTCCGTGGGAAAAAATAATTCTCAGATGTAATGTAATAGTTTTATAGACTATTGAACTGATTATACAAATACTGAACACTGCTGTCAATCACTAAAAAATAAAAAATAAATAAAAACACCTTCAACTGGAGGCACAACAACAAACACAAGCACCAATGGAGGAAGCCTGGGGTGGAGGTGCGAAACGCATAGAAGACCACTAGTCATCATCTCATATGTCAGTAGGCATATGGGAAGAGACATCAGAGGCATAACTTCATACAGGAGTATGATTTATCAAACTTTTTTTTTTTTTACATGAAAAACAATGACATCCCATTTTTAGTTAAATCTTTTATGTATTATAAACCATATATGTTTCTAAATTTTTTAAAACCTGATATTTTAAATACATATAAGATAATAATTAATCAAGTGATAAATTGTACTTTTTTGTGCCAATTTAATGCCTCAGTAATACCATCTTTTCCTCTTTTACTCCAGTGGGTAAGTACCTAAATAATCAGTGTATATTACTGATCCTGTCCATGTTCTTGTATCAGTCACTTGTTTCTTTCTTACACATTCCAGATGTCACGTAATATAATCTCTCAAACTCCTTTACCCTGGTTTTTCCACTGGTTTACCTGGCTCACGTGAGCAGCTTAGCAACTCACGTCTTACACGTCTTTTATTGGCTCAGATAGCGCACGTACTCTTTATTCTTATCTCTCTGACTTGGAAAAAAACACCAATTAAATCATATTGAAAATAATATCTCTATTTATTCTAATGGAATATGAAAATCAAAATACACAAGAACCCAAACACCTTACTTTACATATCTATACTTAGCGTACCCCATCTCTGGCACCTAGAAGTTTCTGACTACCTTTATACTTTACAGTATACATGTATATGTATACAGTTACATGTATATATATATATATATATATATATATATATATATATATATATATATATATATATATATATATTATACATCCAGCAGAAAAGGCTCTGATATTCATCCAAAAAGGGACTAGGTGTTAAATTGCAAGACAATAGGTTATCTAACAAACTCCCTTCTCTCTTCTAATGTAAAAGGTGCAGTGATAATCATGCAATATTACTTTGTTGCTGTAATGCAACTGAACCCTTTCATCATTTTTGATATATATATATATATATATATATATATATATATATATATATATATATATATATATATATAGTACATCAGTGTTCACATTTTAATGTCTAAAAGAAGTAAAAAAAACTGCTTATATATATATATATATATATATATATATATATATATATATATATATATATATATATACGCAAATAAATAAATATGCAAATAAATAGAACATTTGTGTTCACATTTGAACGTCTAAAACAAGAATTACAGTTATTACACTGCACCCTGGGAACCTTGACAGGGACATGCAAATGTGCACGCAAAGGCTTTGCTCCTACAATCCATAACCATCTCAAACATGGCTTCCCTTAAGCATATGCCCGCTGTATCACACAGCTTTGAGCAAAGCTAGGGATAGATTATAAGTATAAATTAGCAGTGTTTAGTGGACTATATGGAGTGACCCTCTGGAACCTGTCCCCGGGATGATGTGATTTCACCAGGCGACTCATTCCCTTCCTTCTTCAGAAAAATCGCTATTTCACCAGTTTCCAAAGTACAAACGAGAGAGCTGTTTTTACAATCCTTTCACGCGCGGTGCTCAACAATTCGCACACCTGGTGTCATTAGAATCTGATTCAACACAAACACTTTGCAGCACTTAGGAGGGAAAGCAACTATAATTTCGCCTGCTGCCAAAAAATAAATTGCAAAAACAAACTCCCCCATCACATTGTTTTTCCTTCTTTTTCACGATTTTTTTCAAGGCAATTTCTTAAGACAAGCAGATCACGAAACATTTCTGCAGGCACGTGACATCCATCAATGAAATCAAGTGAGAGAATAAAGTAAAATTATATACATCATTTAAATAAAGTCAGAGAGTTTGGTAGATGTGCGCCTAAAAAGGATGCTCTGGATCTGAACTCTAGGCTAGAATTAAAGGGACTTCGCGTTGATAAAGAAGAAGTACAAGCTGAATGTATAGCAGAATGAAAACCCGGGTACCCCAACTAAATACAATTATAAATACCGTAATAACTACGGGTTTCCCTCAGCTAGGCTCTAAGGTCTGCCATGTTGGTCTTTCTCCCTGACTATGCGAGGATGGTGGGCAGAAAAGTGTGAATCTCCATATTGAATTTATTATTGCAAACACACCAGCCGCTCTGATTGGTCCATGCATTAGAAACGGCACTACATGACTTTATGGACCAGTATGAATCTCTCATGTGGATTAGAACATGCAATGTGGAGCTTCTGCTCCCTGACCCGTCTGGCACAGTGAAAGACTTGGCAGGATGGGAGTAGAGAGAAAGGTTACGCGCGCGCACGTTAAGTTGTTCAGTGGTGTCCGACTCTCTGTGACCCCATGAAGTACAACACGACAGACACTACTATCGTTATGCCTATCCATAATGTTATCTTGACAAAGATCCTGGAGTGAGTTGCCAGTTCTTTCTCCAGTGGATGCTATTTGTATGACCTTTAAACTTGTTTATTTGAGTTAAATTGAGGTGTAACTTTAGTTTTCGAGGTCCTGGATGCTCCCTCTTCCTGTAAGTAAGCTTTTTATGTATTTGTTGTGTGTATTTGTTGTATTTTTCATGTTTTGATGTGCGCGTGCTGCGGCCGTTTTTTGCGAGGTCGTAATGGGTCGTAACGTGTCTCTTATTTTGTTTGCGTTACAACGTATATTTCGCGAGGGTCGCAGTTGCCAAAGGCGCTCCTTGCCAGCAACTTGACCCTCACTTCGCGAGGGCCGCGGGGCTCACTACGCGAGCATGCAAGCGTGACCAACGGCTCGTATGCTCACAACTATATATGTGATGACCTGCCCATCTTGGGTAACCCTACATGGTATAGCTCAGTTTCATTAAGGCACACAAGCTCCTTCATCATGCTCTTTGCTTGTTGGAATACCAAATATTTCCAGTTTTACACCGTGCAGTATACAAAATGGTGCTATATACCCAACGTGGCATGCAATGGCTCAAAGACAATCTAAATTATTGGGGAACTGAAGATAATATTAAACACAAGGATATTCTAGCGTTAACTCGGAGGCCTCCATAAAACACGATCTGTGCTGGCCCAGTAAGCTGGGGCCGTATGGTTATCTGGATGGCCTTTTGGCACTTACTGTAGTATGGAATCTGTAAGACGGAGAGAGAGCGACAGGAAATGCAGTAATTACCCGGCCTTACCAAGCACCGAACCCGCAGACAGAAATACAGCAATCACAACAATACACAACTAAAGGAAGCCTGAGAAAGAGACACATTATATCTTATCACACCCACTCACGCCAGAGCATTAGAGGGCCACTCTCATTGCTTCATGTACATTATCACTACTAGAGGAATCTTAAAGGAGATAGTAAGATTTTAAACAAAGATTATAAAACAAAACTGCATTTTTATTCCTTTGAAAGGTGTTTTTGTGATTTAAAAACATAACTCCATTGCCTCAGAAACACCTCAAATCTAATCCAGTAAACATTTTATAGGAATCAACTACAAGGAGTTATCCATCATTAAACCCCATCATATTGTATTATAGAGCAGTGCATTGCAGGCCCCTGTGTACGTGAAAAGGTTAAAGAATCACAAAGACTGCGCCATGACTCAGGATAGTTAGTTCTGAAAATAGATTTACTTGGTTCAAAGAAAGACTGTGTCCCCATTATACATTTTTATTAATTAAAAGGGATATGCAAGTTTCCTGGGTTTCAAATGTTTCCTAATAAACAGCTACCGATTAGTAGAAAAATATGTATTATATTGAAAAGTTGAATGTTCTTACATATTTATATGCTAGATACTGATATGTGGATGTGCACACCCCTAGGAAGCTTACATAAAGTGTACCCTGCAGGGTACAGTGTGCGACCTCTAAAGGAAATGATGGTTGGTGGGGTCACAGCTGAAATTGCCCATAAGGAGACAGACAGAGAACAAAAACACACAGTAACTGCTAGATTGTGATACAAATGTTTCGGTCTTTACCTCCTCCTGATTAGCCAAAACAAATTTTCAAATTGTATACCAGTTTAGCCTGGGTTTAGAGGGTGTTAACCCTAAGTTTCAACTGACAGAAGTTCAAAGAGATTTTGCTAACTTCAAGGTAAGTGTTTAAATGCTTGTTATTTTTGCATGTTTTCATACACTACCAATTCTCCTCTATCAGATGCACTCATAATCCAGCTCACTTACATATCCCTTAAAGCATTATCTAATATATGAAGGTGTAGGCACATAAAATAATATGTTTAGTCGCTCAGTCATGTCCGATTCATTGTGACACCATGGACCTCGGAACACTAGGCACATCTATTGTTGTAGTTGTGCTTATCCATAAGGTTATCATGGCAAAGATACTGGAGTGGGTTGGGAATTCCTTTTCCAGATTTGACCTCTCTGCTATTACCTGCCCATCTTGGATAACTCTACATGGTATAGCTCACAGCTTCATTGAGGTATTCAAACCTCTTCACCACGACAAGGTATTGATCCAGAAGGAGCATAATATAATAGGGTATCGGAAATGTCAACATTTCCTATTTTTAGGAAGCGTTATAAATACTCTGTATGTATGGACATATTTACTGTAATATGGCTGCTGGAAGATGGCTTCATGAACTCTACCAATAAAGAAGTACTTTTTTTTATATTAAGTCTAACAATTAGAGGAGTTTAACAATAAAAGACTGGTGAAGGTATAAAGGAATAATAATGATGAAGGCAGTAAAAAGGCAGAGAGTGATAATCGTAAGGGATTGGAACAGGGCATCTCAACCTGCTGAAACTTGGCAAACGGTGCTAGGAGAAAATTGACAATGTGTCTGCTTTACCAAAGCATCTCCACAGGACAGAGAAGTCACAAGATAGCAAGGAACTGACAGGGCAGAGGAGTCAACAGCCTGGAATAAAACTCATTTCACATCATAAAATACAAAGCGTTCCTGCTGGAAACTTGAGAGATAAAGAGGAGCTGTGAGAAGTACTAAAAATACATATTTCCTTGGCCAACCTTCTTTATCAAAGCGTGCAGGCTCCAGGAGTGCGAGGAACACCTTAAATCCAGGAAGGAGGAAGGAGGGGGCCAAGTCTTATGTGAAAAGGAGCACAAGTAAGCCACACTGCGGGTTTAGCACATGAAATCTACTGGAAGTACAACAAAGGCCAACTGACTAAGAAGCAGAGGAGTGTATCCAAAAGCTGGATTACAGAGCTATCCAATTGGGCAGTGTTTGGCGCTGCTAATACCTGGCAGCAAGCTCAAGATATACTTGTTATATACGCAGTTTGTTGTGCCTCAGTTTTTAAAGTTCCTTTGCAGTCGGCACAATTCCTCACACTGTTTTCATTAAGGTCTCTCCCTCTCTTATTTTCCCTCTCAATAGCAGTTGTGTCGGCTCCAAGAGTGCCGTGCCAGTCCTTGTGTTATACAAGCTCCATAAAACCTGCTGATTGAGATTTCCAGCTCAATTCCATTAACTCGGTGCAGCTCGGACAATTACTGTCCGTGGTAATGACGATCTACTGGAAGCCGCGAGGACATCCTGCTTCAGCTGAGAGCAGCTGCTGTCTATACAATGTCACCATAAACCTTAACTGTCACTGGCAAAAGCAATCTATCCACAGGCATCTTCTACAGCGACTCTGTGTATCTTCCATCATTATGGTCTGTGTGTGACCCTACACAAATGATGGACCATAAAACATTTATTTAAAGGGCCGCTGTTGCAAATTTTGTCTACATAATCTAATGAATTATTCTTATGCTTTATTTATAATGCACCAACATATTCCATAGCACTATACAGGGGTTAAGTACAAAGAAAAATACAAGATTAACCCATGGCAAAGAATTAAGGTGCAGTCAGTCTCCTCCCACCCTGAGAAGTGGATTAGCAGAAAACAAAATGGTAGATACCACAGCAGCATAAATTGAATATCCAATGTAGTTTGTATTTTTTTTTATTTTATTTTGCAAACATTTTAGATCAGATCAAGGTGTTTATTTTAAAGTATAAGACCACAGAGATCCTTTAATTTGCATTAACAAATGGTTCATAAATTCCATTGGCATAATTATATTAATTACCAAGTAGTGAAGTAAAAGAAACTACTGACAATAATAAATAATCTGAACGATAATGGCTATGGTATGGTAATGGCTATGTGCCATGAGGTGCCCCATTATAGACTGACAATCAATAAGTGAGTTACATTACATGCAATGTGGGGCTGTCTGTCTAACACAGCTCCCTTCAGTGCTCAAAGAAAAGGATTCTAACTTTGGGAGAGATGGATGGATGGATGGTCCAAGGCATTGTCCTCATTGTCCTAGGACCAGTGCAATGAGAGAGAAAAAGCTCAATGTAGAAGTGAAAGAGGAAAGGGAGGAAGTCACTAAAAAGGGGACTTGTAATAAAGAGGTTGAAGCGCAGATATATTGACTAGATCGTGAGAAGACAGGATTCCTTAGAGAAGACTCTGTGAAATAGATAATTGAAGCGATGAACATGAGCTTAAGGGAGCTTGGAGGGGCTGGCGTATTACAAGCCATAGGGCCACAGAAAAGCTGGAGAAGACTGAACAACAACAATAAAAATACATAGTAATGTAAATGTCTGGATCCCTACATTAATTTCCTATTTATCAATTTAAAATAAAAATTGCTACAAAAAAAAAAGTGTTTAACATTCATTTTTAGATACCGAAAGTTCCCTGTTATACCCTCTCTCTAACACCAGCTGCTTATATCAGACCCACATTACACAGAGTCATTCTACACACACACTTATTTTATTTAAAAATAAAACTGGTTTCCCACACCCCCAGAGCTGCTTTCATAGGCACAGTGTACCTACCAATAGAAACACTGCATTTGGGTATGGATTTTAACTCTTTACTAACATTTAAGTCAACAGCAGATCAATGTAGAGATCTACAGGGTGGTGTTTGGCTCTGACTGCTTCCTGCTGAAGAGGACTACACATCCCATGATTCCTTCCTGCACAAACTGCCATCACTGGTTGTTGAATTGTATTAGATGCCTGGGATTGGGCAAAATGAATTATGATTATTATGGTACAGTAATTTTAGCAGAGAAGCTGCTGCTTGCAAACTCAAGAGATTTAGCAAACATCAGGGTGAGCTTAACGTTTATTATGGCGTTTTTTCCATGCAAAAAAGATGCTACATAATCCAGGAAACTTAGATATGCCTTTAATGCTTTCCAGTCTTTCTAAACCATATATTTTGCGTCTCAAGAAGGTTTTTTTTTTCCACCCCCTATAAGATGTTTCTCTAGTTTTTCACTCCCAAAGACATCAGACTGGTAATGGAATTGTCTCCTATTATACAGAAATGAGAAGAAATATGTAAAGAGCTGGAGCGCTTTGTGGGATAAAAACGCTGCTCTCATGATAAAAGCCCTGATGGCAAAAATGCCAACTGCAGCAAACGACAAGTCATTTTTCTGTCTCCCAAGCAAGGTCACGACTGAAGGAGTTTCAAGACAACAATGCATCATAACTTCATGCAGCCATTTAGAGTCAGTTAGAGCCGAGCGGATGTAATGTAACATTGTAACTCAACAATATCACTTGCTCTATTGAATATACATATGTTCTACGGGCGCACAATGCCTGTTACATATTCTACTGCCGGATACAGTTTATTGTAAATGTATATAAGAAAAGGAATGGCGGAGGGCAGCGTAGCTGTAAATACAAGGCGTGTAGGGCTGGAGATATCTCGTCCTACAGTCTGTACTCACACCAGGAGAATTGTTATACGAGAACATTTGGTCTTAGAATCAGGCTCATTAAATGGACACAGAAAAGGCATTTTACAGATATATGGCAGTTTGTGGGATCTCCTGTGTGTCTGATTGGGCGTCTCATATCAAATCATGCAATTAGAGAATTCTGTATATTTGTAATTTCTTGGGAGACCTCCACCCCTAAGAAACCTATGGAGGCAGAGAATCCTAGCCAATGCGGTGTGCAAAGTTGTGTCCTAGCCAATCAGCTGTCAGTACCATGGCTGCCATCCAGAGCAGATTCATTCTATGCTAATTTAGCTTGGATTTTCAGGGGCATTCCTTCTCAAAATAAACTGCCGGGAAAATAAAGAAACTTTAGCAAACTTCAGGGTAAGTTTATTATTGTTTATTTTGGGCTTTTTTCCCATGCAAATTGTTTTTTTCATACACTTCTGATTCTCCTCTATCCTAATCCAGGAGACGTCCATATACCATTGAAGGCACATAAAGACCCTTTTTTGCACAGGTGAGTAGATTGAGAAGCAGGGTTGTCAGACTGAAATAAGGGCCCTAATTAACTGCTAAAGGGGGCCACATTCCCACAGTTACAGTGACTATTTTAACATCAATCTGATACACTTCAATATTAAAAATGGATACAACGTACTATATCTTATTAGATGTAGCAATAAAGCTTATATAGCCAGTAGTTAATACAATAAAAAGCTCAGAGGCGGACATATGTGGTGTGCTTCAGTGCATAGGGTCACGGAGAGTCGGACATGACTTAACAACAATGTACCCTAAAGCAGATACTCTCTACCAAATCCTACATTTCTCTTTTTCTCCCATCACAATTACTTACTCACTAAAACAATCATCCGGATTACAAAGCCCTCACTATTTACCTACTGTATATCGATTTCACACATGCTTGGGATGGAGACCGACTGGTACCCAAGGGAAATGAAAGACGGACTAAACAGGAACAATATTTACGTTAGATCATCAGTATTCTTTTTCTTATATTTATTATATTAAAACACACATCAGGTGAGCTTTAAACCATACCTGTGTGTCCATTTACCTTAGGTAATACGTTTAATTTTAGGTAATACGTTTACATTTATACCAAACGTAAGAACCAGCCAGACTATCGGAAGCCAGCCAAATGATTCTTAGGAGCCAGGGGACAGTGTATGTAGATATATCTGTGGAGGAGCTACTGTTAGTGCAAAATGCGGGATCCCACGATGGGTCGGAAGATTGGGTTAAAGGGGTATCAATTTATCACTGGAAAGGAGCAAGTAATTATTTTTCTAGTGCGTATTAGGTACAATTTCCATTACACCCATCAAGGCGCACACAGGGTCGATAGGTGGCCCCTAAATTAGTTTGCACTGGGCCCTTCAATCTCGAGCTCCCCCATTGAGATAAATGTATAATAACCAAAACAGTAGGAGCTAGAAGTACAATTTTACTAGCTCCTTCGTTTCCCAGGAAAGAAAAATACAGGTGAAAATGTATACAAAAAACGGGGAAAAAAAAGCTACAAAATCTCATAATTAAATGTTATTATTTTAAAATAAAATCTTATTTAAAGAACACACGCTCATATTATCTTGGAATTATTATGCTTTTCCCTATCCCTTTAAGGGATTCCAAAAAAAGAGAAACAAAGCTATGTCTTCCGGTGACAAGCAGACCAGCCGGCTCGCTCTGAGCAACGTTTTATGGAAGCCGGCTTTGCCAAATTAGCAGAGCTAGGCGTTTCAAATCTGCACACGATCGAGGAGTAATCAGTGTATTACAAAATGACCCCAATTACAGTGTGAAATAACACGGACGGCAGCAGAGAGAAAAGAGCAGACATGAATGTACTGTATGGCAACATCCAGAATCAGGGAAAAGCTGAGCTATTAGGCCAGGATCTAAGTTCTGCTCAGCCTAGGCCTCTGTGTACAGGCACATCAACACCTCAATAAGCACCCGAGCTTAGCTAGAACTAAATAGCCAGGAGGGTGGAGAGAGAGAACACCAGTGCGAGAAAATTATATATATATATATTAGATCCTGGCCTAATAGCTCATCTTTTCCCTGTGTATATATATATATATATATATATATATATATATATATATATATATATATATATATATATATATATATATATATATATAAACATATACACACACATACACACACACACACACACACACAAACATACTACCCCAGATATGATGGAATTATCATCCATAGATTCACACTGTCCAATCAATGATATATGTTGGAAACATTAAACTTGACAAATAGTATTAGTATGCAGGGAATAAAAAAGTCGTAAAAGCTAGGTTTACCTATTATTAGAATATGTATCTACTGGACGCTGGAGACATCCATGATCCAATGATGAAGATGGCTTATGTGTGAGGGGTGTTTACATTTCAGGGCCCTCATTCAATTGCAATTTGGCCAATTGAATAGGGGTCTAAATAAGCACATAACATTTTTTGAAAGAAGTTTTTAGTTCGTAAACATCTATCCAAAAGCAAGACCTTCACCAACTAAAAACTTATTTGAAAAAAATATATGTATTCAATTGGCCAAATCACAATTGCATGAGGGCCCAGGAGAGCATGTAATAATGCAAGCTACCGGCTTCTAAGCAGCATGAAGTGGGGTTGTGTCAAAATGCATGAGATCCAATTATCTATAAAAACCCTTTGTTCTCCCTCTTTCCTTCTCCTGAAAGGACAGATAAAAACACACAATCTTTGTGTTGCAACAAAATGAATTGTTCTACACTGTGGTTAAACTGTGGAATTCTCTACCAAAGGAGGTTACGACAGCGTATTCAATAGATAAGAAAAGGTGTTGGATATAAATTGAGGGGGGGGGGGAAAAGGGCATTCTTTGTTATCCTGGATAACGAGAGATGAAGGAGTATTGATCCAGGGAATCCGATTGCCATTATTTGGGGCCAGGAAGGAAGTTTATTTTTTCTTTAGGAGATGACTATCAATGTAGCTTTTTTGTGTGCCTTCCTCTGGATCAAGTAACAATTAATAGACATATCGCTCAGAGGAGATCTAAAAAGAATGAACTTGATGGACTAGAAATCTTTTTTTAAACCTGAATTACTATAAATTAACAGAAAAAAAATCTATCAAAAATGTTTTTAAGTCCATGCTGTTTTTCTTGAACTGTAGTAGCCTTAATACTCTGACCCTCCACTTCCTACAAGGGCAGCCTTAACAAGGCAGCACTGTGCAGGCACCACAAAGAGTTAACAGAGTAATGTTCTGGAGCTCTGCAGTTGGGAGTTGGCTAATTGAAATAAATGGAAGCTTCCCCCTAAGTGCAAGCTGAGCAGTAAGGACAGAGAATGAAGGGGTGAGGACATGGTATTTCATTACTAAGTAACTGCTGACTGATAGCGGCGTTCTCCTCTCTCCTTACACCATACAGCCAGGAGGCTTGGCAGTGCTATAGTGAGAATGATGGGAGGTTTCTCAACACATTGCTTTACTGCACAACTATTTCTGGAGCTGCTCAGAATCACAACTGCGTGGGTTTGGCGTCTCGGTGAATAGGTCTCTCCGCCATTCTGATACTGAATGACTGAAGAAATACACATGCAATGCCAAAATGCAAGCCAAAAATAGGTGTGAAGAAGCCGGAAACGCGTCGAGTAGAGAGATACTGGAGATGCGTCTGTAACGTGTAACATCTCAAGATATAGGACAGGACTGGCCAGGATTGGTGATTTATAACCGAGGAAAGACCTGGCAGTCGGTCAGACTGCAGTGTGGCACTTGAAGGTTGCGCTACAGTCTGATTGGCTGCCAGTTCCACCGTGGGCGCCTGTGTGCTCCCAAACTGGAAACGGCACGGATCAGTAGGAGATAAGTCAAAAGTGATGACCAATGGTCATATAAAAGGTCACTATATGAAAAGCAGAGAAAAATAAAATGGGGAATTTGGAGTACATTGTCCATTTTGCTAAATTAATGTATATTTACTATGTGTCAAGAATCCACATTTAAGATTTCACTAGAATATCCTTTTACAAAGAAAACACAATTCATAAATAATAATAGCGCACATTTTGTGCCTTATCACAATCTGCTGATAAAGTGATATTCTCCAGTAGGTTCCACCATCTCCATCCTGCCTGGTCCCAACGCTCAGAACAAGCCCCTGAGCCAAAAACAAACAGTAATACTGGGACACGGAGGAAGCTGCCTGCGGTTCTGCTGCTGTTATATTGTATATAAAATAATATGCATGGCGGATGTGTTCTCTAATGGTAATGCGCAGCAATCTGTAGCAGCTGAAAACACAAATGAATCAAACAAATATCATAAAATGAGAATGGCTGGGAGATGGGGCTGTGCAATTTGTTATATTATTAAAAGCGGAGGCTTTTTTATTTTATTGCATTTAAGACAAATGAGGAGAGTAGCAACCGGAGAGATAATCACGTAACAAGTCAGAAATTTAGTATATTTGTAAATGGGAAAGATGGAGCAGACGGGGGTGATATGAGCAGTCTGGTCTGGGAAGGAGAATGACCGGTAACAAGGGGAAGAGGACATACGGCGCAAACATCACGTGTGTCATGGGGGATACTCACTGAAATATAACGGAATAGTACACAGCAATGGCTTTATAATATGACAAACATCATATTTAGTGGAGTATTCAATGGGATATGGAAGGTTTCCGGACTTTGCTAGGTATATAATATAGCTGTGTATCAATTTACATTTATATATTTTGTTATGAAGTGATTATAAGCTCAGTTTTTATGGCCGAAAATCAAATAAATAGTCCCTGTATGGGCTTGCACTCTGCAGCTCATGAAGACAGACTCGGCTGTACTTGCCGTGCAGTGTCTCATACTAACCAATCAGTGACCATCTCTCAGCAACATGTTCCCTGATAGGCTGGGATACTATATTGAATATCCGGCCCTAGAGAGTCTATGTAGGGACTATTTGTGTCATTTTAGGCAGTTAAAACAGAGCTTACAAGCACTTCTTAATAAAATAAAGTACATAAAAGTAAATAGATACACAGGGATAATCTATAACTAGTAACATCCAGGAGCCGCCCATATCTCTTTATTGAATTAACATAATTAGCAGCTATGTAAGCCAAGAGCATAACATCAGTTTTAGAGGAAATCTGCCTGACCTGCCAGTCTGTCTGTAGATTGAGCAGGAGGGGATTTACTGGGACTTACTGTTCTATTCAGTTCTACTGTCAAGTGGCAATTTATAGAGGTGGTCTTTTAACAGAGCTGAATCGAGCTAAACCCAAATTTCCTTCCATACCTCTCAGGGTATCTAATACGGGTTAGGAACAAGGACAATGTGTTTGCTTCCATTAAAAGTAAATGAACTAGATACGTAAAGGCTGTATCTGATTTTATTATTTTATACCAGGGATGGACAAAATCTATTAGAAACTTAGGAGCCAGACAAATATTTATAGAAGCCAGTATATGAATTATATATAGTAATATATGTAAAATAACTAAAAACTTTAACTAGTAAAAAGTTAACTTATGACATCATCATTAAGGTCTGTATAGTTAGATCTATGGTATTCCCAGTAGTAACATAAGGATGTGAGAGCTGGACCATAAAGAAGGATGAGAACCAGAGAATTGACGCCTTGGAATTGTGGGGTTGGAGAAAACTGCTTAAAGTTCCTTGGACTGCAAGAAGATCCAATAAATCAGTACTACAGGAAATGAAGACAAACCGTTCACTGGAAGGTTTGATCATGAGGGTATGTTGGCCATATCATGAGAAGATAGGATTTCCTAGAGAAGACTCTGATGGACAGCAGAGGCAGAGGTGGATAGATGAGGTCACTGAAGCAATGAACAGGAGCTTGATGGAGCTCAGAGAGGCAGTGGCTGACAGATGTGCCTGAGGTCCATAGGGTCACAAAGAGTCGGATGTGATTGAATGACTGAACAACAACTAAAAAGTTAGAAGCCAGCAGAAACATTTGAGAAGCCGTGGCTCTCTGACTTCAGTGATTTTTCAAGCCCTGTTTTAACTTGTCTTTGTAAATGGTCTTATAAAGAGCATACTATGATTAAAGTGGTCATTTAACAAGGTCTGTGAGTAACGGAGGCAGAAACATTCCCTCCCATCCCTGGCTGTATTCTCTGCTTCATAGCCCTGCCAGGACGAGTGTCTGCTCAGATGCTAAGGACCCTGATTGTCTGCTCACAATCCCTTAATAAACACAAACACTATGCTGTGTGTCTGATTACGCAGGGCGCTAGCTGCAGGGCGTCTGAAGCCCCAACCACCCGCCCACCAACGCTTTGCAACTAACAAGACCTCTCTAGCACCTATTAAACACCCTCCTCAAGTGCTGGCAGGAGATTGCTTCATTTGCATCCATCTGTTTGCAGCGCGGGGTCACCTATGTGATCAAATTTGCAAGGAATCATTGTCATGAAATCACTGGGTCCCCGGCAGTAATGGTGATTGTCAAGGACATGCAAGATTTAGCTGTATTATAAAATATCATTACTTTCTGCTATCACCCAACGTGTGCGGTAAAAACTGTCACAGGCACCAAAGTGAAGGATAATTCAGGTGAAGATACAATGCCCTGAATCTGGAGGGACTACTTTATACCATAGATGGCTGGTTTACAGAACAGACACCCAGCAAAGGTGGTAAAACAGTCCCATAATAAAATGTGAGGACGCTGCTCAGGGGCGAAGGATCTGGGAGGGATATACAGTAAAACCCCTGTGATCCGGCACCCACGGGGACTCCCTATTGCCGGATAACTGTAGTTGCCCTCCAAAAACCCTCAAAATGCCTTAAAAAGGCATTAGCACCTAAACCGGGCCAGTTAGGGCCCAAACTAATTTTAGAAAAAAAAAAAGTTAGCTTCTTATTTTTTGCAGTTTCGAACTGCTGGATAGTGCCGGTTAAGCGGGAGTTTTTTGAATTTGGGGAATTTATGCCTGGTGGCTTGAGAGTCCCGGTTAGTAGGGTGCCAGATAACCAGGATTCTACTGTGTGTGTGCATAATTTATATTTATATATATATATATATATATATATATATATATATATATATATATATATATATATATATATATATATATATATATATATATATATATATATATATATATATATATATAGTCTTAATTATGATGAAGGGGGGGCAAGGAGCATTGAAAAATGTAAACAGTGGAGTGCATTGCACCGGAAGATCCGCCCCAGGTTTTTTGGGGCTTCTACGCCCATGACGCTGAAGCTGGTAAACATAGAAAATGCATAAAAACCTTCAATAGAACAGTCAACGTCTGATATATTACATAATCAGTTGCGCAGATTGACTCATTATTACATTTCTGACACATACCTTCAGTACCCCATATATACCCCTATGCCTTTCTCATGCATGTATAAATAATCTGCTACCACTTCTGCTGAAAGGGGATTCCTTACATCAATTTTTAATAAAATAGTAAACTTCTCATAATAATTTAGAATTTTTAGGGCATGGCGTGTAGTTCTAGCACATTTTTATATGATGTTGAATTCTTAAACTCTTAATTGGTTGTATAAAACTTTTGACAATAGATGCAGACGTCTTGGACTCCCTCATCTTCCCATTTACCTCTTGGTGTAAAAAACTCAAAAGTGACTTGTTCATATGTTCAGGGAAGCATTTTGCGAACTTCAACAAGTACTTCACGCTGCTAATGTGCATAACGGTATCTTCTGCATATAAGGTGCACCAGAACAAAAGAGGCACCTGTATATAAAAGACATGTCTGCATATACAATGCACCAGACAATAAGAGGTACATGCATATAAGACATGTCTGTATATACAATGCACCAGACAATAAGAGGTACATGCATATAAGACATGTCTGTATATACAATGCACCAGACAATAAGAGGTACATGCATATAAGACATGTCTGTATATACAATGCACCAGACAATAAGAGGTACATGCATATAAGACATGTCTGTATATACAATGCACCAGACAATAAGAGGTACATGCATATAAGACATGTCTGTATATACAATGCACCAGACAATAAGAGGTACATGCATATAAGACATGTCTGTATATACAATGCACCAGACAATAAGAGGTACATGCATATAAGACATGTCTGTATATACAATGCACCAGACAATAAGAGGTACATGCATATAAGACATGTCTGTATATACAATGCACCAGACAATAAGAGGTACATGCATATAAGACATGTCTGTATATACAATGCACCAGACAATAAGAGGTACATGCATATAAGACATGTCTCCATATACAATGCACCAGAACAAAAGAGGCACCTGTATATAAGACATGTCTCCATATACAATGCACCAGACCATAAGAGGCACATGCATATAACACATGTCTGCATATAACATGCACCAGACTATAAGGCACAGCTTATTCCATGTCCCCATTGTGTAGGATTTCCTCACCTTACTTTCATAGTCAGAGTCCAATTACCTATGAAGTTTGCTGCAGCCATATAAGAAGCACCTGCATATAAGATGCACCAGAGTATAAGAGGTACATGTGCCTGCATATAAGATGCACCAGAACATAATAGGCACATGCATATAAGACACACCTGCATATAAGATGCCCCAGACTATAAGGCACAGCTTATTCCATGTCCCCATTATGCAGAATTTCCTCACTTTAATTCCACAGTCTTGAGTCACATATAATTACCTATGAAGTTTGCTGCAGCCATACAGGAGGCACCTGCATACAAGACACTCCTGCATATAAGATGCACCAGAGTATAAGAGGTACATACATATAAGATGCCCCAGACTATAAGGCACAGCTTATTCCAAGTCCCCATTGTGTAAGATTTCCTCACCCTACTTTCATAGTCCTAGTCCAATTACCTATGAAGTTTCCTGAAGCCATATAAGAGGCACCTGCATATAAGATGCACCAGAGTATAAGAGGCATCTGCATATAAGATGCCCCAGACTATAAGGCACAGCTTATTCCATGTCCCCATTATGCAGAATTTTCTCACTTTAATGTCATAGTCACTTCTAATTACCTATGAAGTTTGCTGCAGCCATATGAGAGGCACCTGCATATAAGATGCACCAGAGTATAAGAGGTACATGCATATAAGACACACTTGCATATAAAGAAGCACCAGAGTATAAGAGGTACATGCATATAAGACACACTTGCATATAAGATGCACCAGAGTATAAGAGGCACACTTGCATATAAGACACACTTGCATATAAGATGCACCAGAGTATAAGAGGTACATGCATATAAGACACACTTGCATATAAGATGCACCAGAGTATAAGAGGTACATGCATATAAGACACACTTGCATATAAGATGCACCAGAGTATAAGAGGTACATGCATATAAGACACACTTGCATATAAGATGCACCAGAGTATAAGAGGTACATGCATATAAGACACACTTGCATATAAGATGCACCAGAGTATAAGAGGTACATGCATATAAGACACACTTGCATATAAGATGCACCAGAGTATAAGAGGTACATGCATATAAGACACACTTGCATATAAGATGCACCAGAGTATAAGAGGTACATGCATATAAGACACACTTGCATATAAGATGCACCAGAGTATAAGAGGTACATGCATATAAGACACACTTGCATATAAAATGCACCAGAGTATAAGAGGTACATGCATATAAGACACACTTGCATATAAGATGCACCAGAGTATAAGAGGTACATGCATATAAGACACACTTGCATATAAGATGCACCAGAGTATAAGAGGTACATGCATATAAGACACACTTGCATATAAGATGCACCAGAGTATAAGAGGTACATGCATATAAGACACACTTGCATATAAGATGCACCAGAGTATAAGAGGTACATGCATATAAGACACACTTGCATATAAGATGCACCAGAGTATAAGAGGTACATGCATATAAGACACACTTGCATATAAAATGCACCAGAGTATAAGAGGTACATGCATATAAGACACACTTGCATATAAGATGCACCAGAGTATAAGAGGTACATGCATATAAGACACACTTGCATATAAGATGCACCAGAGTATAAGAGGTACATGCATATAAGACACACTTGCATATAAGATGCACCAGAGTATAAGAGGCACACTTGCATATAAGACACACTTGCATATAAGATGCACCAGAGTATAAGAGATACATGCATATAAGACACACTTGCATATAAGATGCACCAGAATGCAAGATGCAGCTAATTCCATGTATCCATATTTTTAAGTTCAAGTTAAATTGCTGCAGCCACGTACAGCCGGGACAGTTTGTGAAGACTGGATGACTCTCAGTATCAGACCTGCTCAATATCCTTGCTTTCTCATTTGTATTTCTGGGAAGCTCTTTCTATAGACCCAAGTAAAGAGCCCATGAGACCTGCAAAGCATTGTTCATCTAACCACTCCTCGGCTAGGAGATGCACTGCTCTCCTTCATTGACTGCTACAGCTGTCTGGGGCTCTCCGCAGCCCCATCCAGTCTGTTCCTTCTTGGCATAATTAAGTGCAGAGATAGGAAGCTGTGTGTTGTTATAAAGTGCTTCTATTGTATGGCTACAAAAAAAAAAGCCCATCAACATCACAGCCACTCTGCTCGTTGCAAAAAAAAGGCTCCAAAAAGCAAAGAACGTGAATGACAGGTAAAAAGGTGATCACACCGCTCCGAAATCCAAGCCTCTATTACACATTAATGATAATGCACTTTACCTGCATACTCCAGTAATGACACAATGCCGCTATAGACTTCTCCAAATACTTTGCGTTAAATGCACTTGACTGGCTTTCTTCTGGGCTGCAATTTCAGGCTTTCATTTCGGGAAAATTTTAGGTTTATTTGTTAAATATAATTTCTGTTAAAGGAAGCAACAGGATTTGGCAGTTTACCTGCGGCTGTCTGTAATGGGCCCATTTATGGTGGTGGTTGGTGGTGCGTGTGCCTCAATTCATACTCTGGAGATTAGTATATGTGACTATGCGCCATATTACATTCCAAGCCAGTAACTCCAGCGTGATGCTCGTAACTTCTGCGGGCTTGAAATGTCCCAGAGCTATTAAATTAGAAAGGCTGCGAGCCAAGAGCTGGAGATGCAAAACAGTAAACCAGTTCTCGGCCGCGGGCTAGAACGTAATAAATTAAGCAAGCCCGTAGTTACGGGTTTAGATCGAGCCAATGGAAAAAGAGATCATCAGCATTGCGTCACAAGAAAAGTCTTAAGGGGTTCCATTCCAATCAACGAGAGAACCCACATTACGGTCACAATTCAATATTAATAAAACCGCAAATATGATATTCTATCACATGTGAGTTACAGTATATGTATTAACACATTGATTGCCAGGATCGATAGAACACCAAAAATATACATGAAATTAAGTATTTTTCTGAGCCAATTTTGGCTTGAGAATGTTGTGCTATTAATTCTAAGACCCAACATCACTTCCCCTTATTATAAGTAGTGTGTGAATAATTAAATTACAAGTGCTATGTATTGGACTTTACCCCCTTCCGGGTCCTCTCGAGCACATGTTGGGCTTTATTTGCATGCTACGTGCTTGCTCGCGAGTGACTTCTTTGCAATTAATTAGCTCAACTGGAAACGTAGCGGTTACGGGATTGACAGATCAAAGGATTTACTGGCGCAAAGTTCAACGTTGCTCAACCCGTAGGCTTTTTTCGGCCCTGCTGCGTCTTGACCAGCAAGTAGTCTGCGGCCTGCGTTACGGGGCAAATTTAATAGCCATGAGTTACAAAGTTGCAAATAGCTAGCAAGACATTGGTCCATGGGAACTTTTTTGAAGGTGAAAATGGAGAGGGGTGATACAAAGAAACTCTTACATAAAATATTAAATACAATTCAAGAGGAAAAAGGAAATACTTCAACAAGAGATCATGATCTGAAGTCAGAGAGTTAATGGCTCTGAGGTTATTGGCTACAGGAATACTTTACAGAATGATTTTAACAGCCTTCAATCAGAAGAAGAAGTGGTAGGGGTACAGAGTGAAAAAGTTGAAGGATTGTAGCCATATTTTTCACAAAATAAATAAAGATAATCGACATTCCATGTAATTTTAAAACCAAAAGTGGTCACTGAAAACGGCACAGCAGAGAGAGGGACACCCACTTAAGAGCTGTGAAGGCTTTCATGTATTGGACTCAGACACAGTAAAGACAATGAGCAACATCAGCACAAAAAGTAATGAGAGCTCTAAAAAACAGACACAATTACATAAAGAAATATACAGAAGCAGGAACATATTTTTTTTCCCCATGCTCATTCTCAATTTACACTGAAGGGATATATTTTTATTTTTAGATTTTTGTTCTGAAAGAAATAAGCCTTGTATATCTCCAATAACTCAACTGAACAAGGTTTAGAAAGCAGTGGATCTGACCCGAGTGTATGAAGGCAATTTAATTATGTGCCAAATAACTGGGTCATAGGCAGGAGTTTGGTGGATGATCCATAGAGCTAGATGCACAAGCACTACCGAATATGTTGGCATGTTACAAAGAAAGACTAATAATAATAATAATAATAATAATAATAATAATAATAAGATATGTCACTACCCAATAATCTATGTGTATAAACAAACCATTTGCAACAAGAGGTGGTTATAGTCGGTTACTAAAAACATCAACATTATTCTCCATTTATTTTCACACCCAGAACTTTCCAAATGAGTTATATACACAATATCTACAACAAGGCTTCCTGTTTGGCTCCTCATTATTCTAGCCTGCTTCTAAATATTCATATAAAGGTCTAAACCACTATATTATAGATCAGGAGTTTACTAATTTATAGCAAACGTATTAGCCAGAATAATGAGGAGCCACAACGTTGGATATACATTTTTCAGCCACTCACCTATCAAGTACAGAGGTTGACACATTTATATCAAACTTAGGAGCCATTCAGACTTATCTAAAGAGCGAACGAATGGAAAATTATATATATATATATATATATTTTTTTTTTTTTCTTCTTCTTCTTTCTTAAAAATGTATAAGTTACAACAATGTTCAATACCACAAGGGAAATCTTACAATCCATGGCTGCTACAATATAATAAATATATTTTATGTTCATCAGACAATACTTTATCAGTGTGTAGAGAGGAAAGAAGAAACATGAATAACCTTCTTTCTTAAAGTATTATGAGTAATAGAAAACCAATAGATGTGTCTAAAAGATGTAACTATGTATAGCTTGCAATTCAGAGGAGGCCCCCCGAGACAAGGAGCGAATACAAAGACATGAAGATTCTCGACGTCAAACCCGGAGAATTGTCATATCTTTATATTCTACAAAACCACCTACCAAAAGGTCTAAACCATTGTGGAGTACAGAAAGTAGATATAAACAAAGTGAAGGTCTATTTTTGCACTTCCATTTTATTACAAGAAGCAAAGTTCAGATAAGGATTGGCCAACATCATATAGAGTTGGGACACAGCCCAAGGTCAATAGTCCCAAAGTCTAGAGCTAAAACCCCCTAGGCTTTCTGCCTTCCTAATGTAATTAGCCATTATTAGAGTTATAAGAGTAACAATTAATGGGAAATTCATAGAGCAGAAGAAAGGATTGTGCGAGTTGGGCCTATTCATGTGCGGAGACCACCACTCAACACGCTCTTCTCTTCCATCTCTCTGTACAGACAGTCATTTTGTGTTCCCAGGTTTAGGATAGATTGAGAATGGAAGTGTCAGGCCTGCATCTGGGAGTGATATGATTACCTGCAAATGTTTGCTACAGCTTCATCTTCATTGCACAATGGCACTTTAAGGGCAGCCGCGGCAGGGCGCATTTTTCACCTGTTAACGGAACTCATTGAAAAAGAAAAGAAAAAAAACATGGAAACCTGCTGTAACGAGACGTGGCAGATGGAACCATAAATCCTGCCAGTCTCCCGAGAGTGTATTTGTAATGCAAAACACTGAATTCAAGATGCGACCCATGGATACAAGGAAGCAATCAGAACCACACTGATTAAACAAGGGCCGAGTCTCAGTATGGTAAGCAGAATACTAAATAGAAACAAGGGGACCTTGGAGAGATAGAACAGTGCAATAAATTACTGTCCGGCCTGAAATCTGTTACCGCCCGTATTGGCCCCATTAGGAATATTAAGGAACGCATGTTACCAACCCAACGACACAATGCCTGTTGAAGACGTATTCTGAAGACATAAAAACTGCCATTTCATCAGTCCAAATGTTAATATGGGGGTGGGTGTGAGTCACACACTGGATAAAAAAAAGAAAATAAATAAGAGTAAGCTATTTTTGGACACCAGACCTCAACCTTTTTATATCCAGCTGATGCTAGTGCCAAGGAGGACGTGTTCCAGACATGAACCATTAATGATAAATACTCCAGTTATTTACTGTGGTTTTGAGGAATAAGGAAGCACATAAGAGCAAGCTGGTGGGTTCATAGCCGTGTTCTTAACTTGGACTGATTTGTAAAACAACTTTGTCTTAATTTCTACAATGTACACGATTCTATACCGATATAATACAAAACTTATATACATAACCCAGGGCTGGACAAATCCCAGGAACCTTTGCTCCTAAACTTTTATTTCTTATGCTTTGTTGGTTATTCTACATGCACCATTCATTCCATATAGATTTATCATGAAGAAAAAACTAAATATCTGGTATTTCCTTACTTTTAAATAAGATCTAATGGTTTGCTGGATTTTTCAATTGTTTTAAACTTTCAGCCATTGCCAACAGTTGCTAATGTAATGCTTAGACATGTGACGGAGCAATTTATAATAAAAAAAAAAAATTAAAAAAAATTTAAAAAAATAAATAAAAAAATTAAATAAAAAAAAAAAATCGGACCAGAACTACGAGCCTGAAATGATGAGCACTTTATATTGAAAGTAAAAATATTAATATATCTATATATATATATATATATATATATATCTATATATATATATATATATATATATATATATATATATATATATATATATATAATATCTTCAATGTTGTACTTATGGACTTATCCACAACATAATAATATATCATTCATTTCCATAGCTGTAGTCTATATGATAGGATATAATTAATTACATGTAAATAGCAACTGAGAAAACGGTACATCATAGGGGGTGTAATGTTTCACAGAACAATATCTATTTGTGAAAGCATCATGACCGATACTGCACATATGTCTGATTAACCCTGCTTGACACCTCCTTGTCACACATTAGATAGGAGTAAAAATGAATGTGTTGCGACACAGTTATTATGAATCCCAACTACAATAACTACAACAACTTGTAAAGAATCTCCACCCACAAGAGTGTGTGTAATTAATATATATATATATATATATATATATATATATATATATATATATATATATATATATATATATATAATTATACACACACACTAATTTGTGTGAATACAGATTCTTACATACACAAAGTTGCATAAGCCCAGGCATATGTCAGCATACATTTCAGAATATATATATATATATATATATATATATATATATATATATATATATATATATATATATATATATACACATACATACATACATACATACATACATACACACACACATATACACACACACACACACATTTATTTTGTAGGTGTTGATAGACACATGACTTGTCATAAGTAATGTGTGATGCTAAAATATGAATAAACAGTAGGTGTTTTTTTCGAAAGAAAAAAAATGTATAAATTAAAAAATGACTAATATTACTCATTACCAAATTAAACATATTAATACACTATGAGATACAGGGCCATACAGAATAAAGGGTGCAGTGCTGGAGATGCCGATGCCATACACAGGAACAGACTTGAGTATCCTTATTTTGCAATATACCATATTGTCGTTTATACAAATAAAGACTAAAAACCATTGTCCAATTTAATAAACAAAAAGCATAAGAAAGTATAAAGGAAAACTGTAGTGATATATGTAAAAACAATTGCCTATAAAGCATAAAATGTTCTTTTTTTCTAAAACAACTGTACCCATTATTAAGCAAAGTTAATTAAAATGCCATATAGAAAATAAATCATCACAGTGGTCCTGTAAAGGGGTACTATAGTTCCATAAGTTGTACAAGACACTTAGAAGATGAAAAGTCTTTACATAAAAAATTAATGTTCCTTGTGCAGAGGAAATACGTAGGATCAATCACACGGTTTTACATTTATTTCTGCAATAATATAAGAATGTACCTGTAATGGTTAAACCATGTATTGTGTTTTAGGGGCTTATTGCCCCCCCAAAAATGACCTGACCATGTCAGAAAAGATAACAAATAAATTGGATCTGGCTTTCTGATAGTACCTTGGAGATATGAAGGAAGAGCGGTTTCCACGTCTCCTCCTCACAAGGTGTCTTCATGCAGTCGGTTGGCAATCAAGGAACACTTGGCAAAGAGGTTAAATAAAGGAGACAAAACCACCAGAGGTTTATCCGTAGCTCATAACAAGAAAGCCAGTCTCAGACTCTCGAGGGATACCTTGCTTCTCCAGGGCATCGGTTTCCTCAGATGTTCTAATAACAGCTCAAAAATGTTATGGAAGGTTGTGGCTTGTGATCAAGATGTAAGGACAGAACATAGACCAGCAAGAACATCGTTATGTGCCTAGGGTGTTCATGTATACCATAATATTGCCAGATATACTGTAAATATGTAATGGGTATATTCACCAGAAGGTGTATAGTTAAGGTTCTACATGTCCACCAAAGCAATGTGCTTTAAGAACACTGAAATACTGTCTTTTTAGATTAAAACAAATGGTTTTAAACCATGTCCCGGAATATGGAGTACTCCAACTTTATGTCAAGTACACAAACATGGAGGCATGTAGCAAGATGATACACAAGATGAAGAGAAACCTAAAGTATACAGAGATAATGATGAACCAAAGCCTTTGGCTTATGCCTAAGAGATCCTACACAGAGCAATACCCCACAAAATTTTCTTCCAGAATACCAACAACGTAACATCACAAAGATAAAGATACAGGCTCAAAGATGTAAGTCTCCCAACTGTTAGGGTCAGTCTCCATATATTTACATACATATGCCATTCCCTGACCAATAATTTCCAGACATGCTTAAGGTTGATGCCAAAATATAAGTGGTCTAAAAGCAGCAGGATCATCACCTAAAACTGACTTCTGTACTTCTCAACAACATTGTCCCTTAATTGTTTGGAGAGTTCCTTGGTCTTCATGGCAGTGTTTGGTTAGTGGTGCCTCTTGCTTAGGTGTTGCAGCCTCGGCGGCCCTTCAAAAAAATGTGTGTATATGTAATGACAGACCATGTGACACTTAGGTTGCACACAGGTGGACATCATTTCACTAATTATGTGACTTCTGAAGGTAATTGGTTGCACCAGAGCTTTTTATGGGCTTCATAACTAAGGGGGTGAATACATACGCACATGCCAATATTCTGTTTTCGATTTGTAAAAAATAGTTTTATGTATATATTTTTCTCATTTCACTTCACCACAAAGACTATTGTGTTCTGATCCACCACATGAAATTCAGATTAACAAAACATTGAACTTAAGGCTGTAATGTAACAAAATAGGTAAAAAGTCAAGGGGGGTGAATACTTTTGCAAGGACCTGTATCTTATATGCAATATACCTTTAACACACTTAAAACATCTATAAACCAGCTTGATTGAGATGGATTGTGCTTTCTTCTGTAGTTTATAGGGAAATCTAGGTGAAATTATCTTGGTCAATCCTGTTAAAAGGAAACTGGGCTTTTAGACCACTTATATTTTAGATACACTTGGCCACAGAAGTGAGTGGATTTCCAACAGTGGGATAAGAATGTAGAGTAGAGTTTCTAAATCCTTTCTATCTTGGATCCGGATGTTTTTTTCCAGTCTTCATGAGACATCTTTTTGAGATTCAGAACAAGGTGATACAACATGTTGTACATTCAATTTTCATTTAGTTTTGCACTAATAGGATTTAGAAATATGTCCAATGATAGTAGTATATTTAAAGGCTTTCCTCATACCTTTTTGTTCCTGAGGATAAGGTTTCACCGACTAGCACCAGTCCCAAACCACCTATATAGAATACAGCTAAGGATTCAGTTTGCTTTATTTCTTCGTTATTTTCTACATAAGTTGATAAACATGTTGGACATCAAAAATGTCACCTTCTTAACCTGACCTAGAGAGTCAGGACTTGACTTTATTTTTTCTCACATTACTATAGTAATAAAAACTCAGAGTTATTTTCTTCAGCTTTTAATTCAAATTTGACCTTATAAAGATACTTACAGACCACCTACACTAAACATTTCAGATTCACAACAGATATTAGCCGTACAGACGTTGCACATGGCTCCGGACCCCTCCTGTACACACTAAACAAAAAGACAAGATATTCCAGTGTGAAAGTGGCCGACGGTAATGGCCGAGAGCTGAACTCTAATCGGTGTCCAAGGAAAAATGAATTTGTACAATTGCCACCGAAGTCCACACCTGGGAAGTCATTTGTACAGTGTTTTTATGTGACAGCGTTTCCTTTAGTGACAATCTGCGTGAGCACATAAAAACAGACAGATGTCATGGAATTCATTAGAGAACTTGCTAGATTTATATCACACGCAGCCAACAAAAAATAAAACCTACTGTACTCTGAACACGGCTCCTTATCTACTAGATTAAACTGCGCCGTTCAAATGTCAAGTTCAGGTCTGTAAAAAGAAACAAACCCCAAGTCATGATTACTCTTTACTTATAGGTCAAGCATCTCCCGTATCCCTGGACAAAGTGAGTAACGGAGAATACATAATTATAGAGAAGGCCGTGGCGCCGATTAGGAGTATTTTCCGGAAGTAAAAACAAACAACCAATTACAAGATAGAGAGACACAGTATATATATATATATATATATATATATATATATATATATATATATATATATATATATATATATATATATATATAAAAAGTCTACACACCCCTGTTAAAATGTCAGGTTTCTGTGCTGTAAAGAAATTAGACAAAGATAAATAATTTCAGAACTTTTTCCACCTTTAATGTGACCTATAAACTGTACAACTCAATTGAAAAACAAACTGAAATCTTTTAGGTAGAGGGAATAAAAATAAAAAATAACAATAAGTCATATACATACACACACACATATATACACATATACAGTCAGGTCCATAAATATTGGGACATCGACACAATTCTAATCTTTTTGGCTCTATACACCACCACAATGGATTTAAAATGAAACTAACAAGATGTGCTTTAACAGACTTTCAGCTTTAATTTGAGGGTATTTACATCCAAATCAGGTGAACGGTGTAGGAATTACAACAGTTTGTATATGTGCCCCCCACTTTTTAAGGGACCAAAAGTAATGGGACAATTGGCTGCTCAGCTGTTCCATGGCCAGGTGTGTGTTATTCCCTCATTATCCCATTTACAAAGAGCAGATACAAGCTCCAGTGTTCATTTCAAGTGTGCTATTTGCATTTATATACAAACTGTTGTAATTCCTACACCGTTCACCTGATTTGGATGTAAATACCCTCAAATTAAAGCCAAAAAGATTATAATTGTGTCGATGTCCCCATATTTATATATTTATGGACCTGACTGTACATATCTATCTCTATCAAAAAAAAAATATATATATATATATATAAGTTACATTTTAGAAATTGTGACTTTCAGGGTCCTGGAGTATATATATATATATATATATATATATATATATATATATATATATATATATATATATATATATATATATATATATATATATATATATATATATATATATATATATATATATATATATATATATATATATATATATATATATATATATATAAACTCCAGGACCCTGAAAGTCACAATTTCTAAAATGTAACTTATGGCTGCTTTTCTCTTTTGGTTACATTTTACATGTTTTTATATAAATACACCATTCTCTGGCTCCTAAGAAAAGTTTGTCTGGCTCCTTCATACTCTGTCTCCTGAGTATATATACATTTATACTGTGAACATTGCTTTATTTGATTCCCTGATTTTTTGCATGGCTGAGTAAATTGAATAAAAATGATAAGCTACCCAGTTGTTGTTTAGTCATTCAGTCGTGTCTGACTCTCCGTGACCATATGAACTACAGCATGCCAGGTACATCTATCAGACACTGCCTCCCCCCTCCCCATCAAGCTCATGCTTATCCCTTCAATGTCAAGAAGCTGTCTTATAATTATCTAAATAAGTTCGACAAGATTTGGAATCTCCACTGTGTGTCTTTAAGCCAAGACAGATATATAAGCGCGCACTGCTTAGGCAGGTCCCAGTTTGCCATGTTAATGTCTCCTTTGACAGACGGGGAAAGTTTGGCACAGCTCTAAGTACAAGGAGACGGATTTTGTTTAGAGATGTCAGTTCCTGAGAATAATGTGCGAGAATCTGTCAGCGTTACAGTGATGTTGAGCCTTATCGAAGATGCAAAGCTTGCTTTGTGAACGGATATAAAAGAGAAAATATAATTATTGAAATGCATGTTAGCGGTTTCAGGAGAACAATTGTGAAAAATTCAGGTTATTTATGCCGATAAGAACTTCTTGTTAATGCAAGTTTTATTTAAGGACGGAGGTTCAAACAAGGTAGAAAAAAAAATTAGGCAAAAATGCGCGGTACTGAAGCTCATTGTGGGCTGTTTGCTAACATCAGTATGTTTGATGAAGACAAGTTTAGTAGCTTTTTTCGGAGATCATATTCCCGTAAATCACATACAGTCATTACAATGGCTCATGTGCCGCTGATTAAACACGGTTACAAGCGATTCCTGTGTTTGACTAACAAGCTGCGACAATTCACTTGGGCAACACTAACCCCTTCATAGCCAGAGGGACCAGCGCATCCGTATTTGTCTGTAAACAATACAGACTCCAAATGAGTTAGAGGGATATGTAATTCAACAATACTGCTAGACAACAGCATCATTAAATACAATGTGTAATGTCATTTTAAAACGTATACACAATTCACTGTTTATATAACCTACTTAATCCTCATTATCAGTTGCGCGAAACTTCCATAATGTATTATTTATGTAAAGGCAGTATATATGCATTTAGAGGGAGCTTGTAATATACGGTCCCTTCAGAACACCAGAGCATGTTCCCATAGGCATAATAAATCATCAAGATAAACAGAGTGCTGTAAAAGCCAACACAGCAGCATTTAAAATTATAATTCAGTTAAAAGAGCTTCAAATGTTTTACACATTTACTACTTGATTTTGACGCCTCTATATGATGGTGAAGAACATTATTGTGGAGTTCAAAGTGCATTTAATATATGTCAATATTGTATAAAATAAAAAATTTTTAAAATGGTGTGAAAAAAAAAAGGACTTCACCATTACACAATAACCGATTTTCTTTTTTTTTTTTTTTTTTTTTTTTTTTTTTTTAACAGAAACGCTTTAAAGAGGGAATTCACCACGCCAAGGATGGGGCTGTGGCGTGTGATTGCTCTAATCAGCAAATAATTTCATTATATGAATCCCAGAATTAATACACCACTCGATTGTTGTGCAAGGTTGGCCATAGTTCAATATGAGCCCGAGGCGAGAAGCATTTTTAGACTGCAACGCATGTTGGCGAAACAAGTGCGAAGCAAGTTAAATAAAGTTTCTGCAATTTATGAAAAGTTCTGTACAAACAAAATCAACAAACTGCAAAAGGATAGTTTTGGAAACCGAAAGGAATTCTTCAGCCCTTTATCCGGTTAGGGAGTTTATCTCGAGCCAAGATAATGTGTCGCACCTAAAGAAGCAAAGAGCTGTAAAGTGTTGCTCACTGGACGACAGGTTAATGAGTAAACGGGCATTCCTGAAGAGTCAGAAATAATTATTACTTGCAAAACAAATCTCTACTCATTAAATTATGTGGTTCTAATCAGTCACCCATGGCAGGAGGAAGACTACACAAATGTATAAAAAGAAGTTGCACTTGGACATAACCTCTTTATATCATTGGCCAATCAGAACGCATCCTGGAGAATCCCTTTTCTATGTCAAGTTTGCAAGATGGTGGCTTAATTTTCAAGCGCAAATACTAAATATCACAATGTGACCCATAGATAGGTGTTTTGCCAAACGTTTATTAAAGCCTAGCAACAGGCAAAACATAACTTTTAGAAATCACTCAACACCACTGGAAAAAAAAATATATATATACACACTATTAACGCCCCTATCCATTATATGCAAGCTCACAGCTGTTCACAAAAAGTAGACAAGCACGTCATCCAAAAACTAAATCCCCACACGACCAACACCTGTGTAGAATACAAAGAGAAAACTTTAGTAAAAACTCATTTTAATCCATCAACAAATAGGCAATTGTGCCCCATCCATGCCATATCAGAATGGATGTAAAGATAATGGATCTAAACAGGGATGTGCAATCTATTTCATCGGAGTCATCCAGGGCGGTACAGAAAAATTAAACCATTTTTTGGGCACAAAGGAAACATTTAGGCAAATAGGGTGACAATGGGGATGGGAAGAGATATCGTAAATGCGTTTGGAGACAGACTGTGCTATAGAAGAACAGGAATATTAAGTGGGTACAAAAGATTATAACTTTATATAATCAATATATTTTAGACAGTACTCTGAGGAGGTTATTTTAAAGAAACGCGTTGGCGAGAAGATGGTCTATAGCTACCTTTAGCAGCACTACTTTTATTTTTGTTTGATTTTGTTATTTTCTGAGCTTTACCTTTTTCTAGCGTGCTGTAGACGAGGTGCAAACTCTTCAATTCCAGAGAAAGGATTGGTACCATAAGGGACGTGTCTAAGAAATACATTTGATACCAGGCTGTAGTGGCCAAACATGACATACCTATTCGATTTCTGATGGACAGAAACTATACAAAGGACTACACGTAGACTGAATCCATAAACCATTACAAATTATTTTAAATTAGTGGTTGACAAAAGTATATCAACTTTGTGAGACAAACTGTATGAGGAGCCATTGATGCACAGCTCAAGGTGGTCCTACATGTAGTCTTGGATGGCTAGCCAGGCACAACAGACAAACCAAAAACTTCCAGTGACTTCTGGAAGACAAAATAAAAGACAATTGTACAGGAATCCCAAGGTGCACAACGTGTCATTTGTGTATGGCTTCAGAGTCATTCAGTTTGATATTTTGTACAACAGACATATCCCCGTGAAATTCTGAATCTCTCAAGAGGAAAGAACCAGTTTATCACAAACCTCTCTGTTGGAAACTCCCAGTACACAATTATTGTATTATACAGCAAAATGGTAGCAGCCACATTGGCAGTGAAGGGATTGATATTTCGAAATATTACATCGCAATATCATAACTCAACCGATAGTGCCATATTTTGCAATAAAGTCCAATAATTGCGCAGATAAGCGGTGTATGATAATCATCGTGCCCATATAATGATATTAATAAATACTCAGGTATATAACAGTGTTGCAAATGATTGCCAATTGTAACTGGCATATTATTAAACTTCTCCGAGGATGAGATTTATTGCACCAATACACTAATCTGGCTTTGGCTGAGACACAATGATAAGAGCTTTATATTAAGGATTTTATCAGAGGCTGCATGATGTCATTTCTTTGAAAGTGGGCAATATTTTCAAAGAGAAAAGTCACTTGTAGAAGCAAAATTAAAGATAGTATTTTTTTTTTAATTATGGGTACAGTATATTGTAATATATAAAAAGGATCATTCGATTACATACAGTTCCTATTAAGATCCTTATTTCCTCTCTATGTTGCTAACTGACAAACCCTATTGTTGCTTCTCTATCATTAGATCACTGGCCAACGCTCTTTTCTTTATTAACTGCGCCATTTGCTGAACAACTAATCCAATCCTCCCTGGGCATAATCACCCCAACTCCCAGCAGATACCCCCCAATGTCAGCAAAGCTTGCAATAAGTGGAAAGAGAGCAGGACAGCACTCTACTAATGGGCAAAAACACTTTTAAAAAGTAAAAAAAAAAAAATTATATATATATTTTTTTTTATGGACTATTGCATTTTAGGATTCATTAAAGGGGCAGTCACTGCCTTGTATGACTTGCTTTCTTGACAGGCGTGGCCTTAGAGATTATTGATATTTCTACTAATAATATGGTCAAAACTGGAACAAAGTATTGCCACATTGTACTTTGAAACAGGCCAATGATGGCTCATGCTGCAGATTACCGTATATACTCGAGTATAAGACGACCTGAGTATAAGCCGAGGCACCTATTTTACCACAAAATACTGGGAAAAATGAGTGACTCGAGTATAAGCCGAGGGTGGGAAATATGATGCCCCCTGTGTCCCTCTTGTGCCCTCTGTGTCCCCCTCTTGTGTGCCCTTTTCTTGTGTCCCCCCTCTCTCATCCCTGTCTCTCTTCCCCCCCTCTCCCTTCCCTGTGTCTCTTCCCCCCTCTCCCTTCCCTGTGTCTCTTCCCCCCTCTCCCTTCCCTGTGTCTCTTCTCCCCTCTCCCTTCCCTGTGTCTCTTCCCCCCCCTCTCTCTCTCCCCTGTCTCTCTCCCCCCCCTCTCTCTCCTGTGTCTCTTCCCCCCCTCTCTCTCCTGTGTCTCTTCCCCCCCTCTCCCTTCCCTGTGTCTCTTCCCCCCCTCCCCCTTCCCTGTGACTCTTCCCCCCTCCCCCTTCCCTGTGTCTCTTCCCCCCTCTCCCTTCCCTGTGTCTCTACCCCCCTCTCCCATCCCTATGTCTCTTCCCCCCCTCTCCCATCCCTATGTCTCTTCCCCCCCTCTCCCTCCCCTGTGTCTCTTCCCCCCTCCCCCATCCCTGTGTCTCTTCCCCCCCTCTCCCTTCCCTGTGTCTCTTCCCCCCTCTCCCATCCCTGTGTCTCTTCCCCCCTCTCCCATCCCTGTGTCTCTTCCCCCCTCTCCCATCCCTGTGTCTCTTCCCCCCCTCTCCCTTCCCTGTGTCTCTTCCCCTCCTCTCCCTCCCCTGTGTCTCTTCCCCCCTCCCCCTTCCCTGTGTCTCTTCCCCCCTCTCCCTTCCCTGTGTCTCTTCCCCTCCTCTACCTTCCCTGTGTCTCTTCCCCTCCTCTCCCTTCCCTGTGTCTCTTCCCCTCCTCTCCCTTCCCTGTGTCTCTTCCCTTCCTCTCCCTTCCCTGTGTCTCTTCCCCTCCTCTCCCCTTCCTGTGTCTCTTCCCCTCCTCTCCCCTTCCTGTGTCTCTTCCCCTCCTCTCCCCTCCCTGTGTCTCTTCCCCTCCTCTCCCCTCCCTGTGTCTCTTCCCCCCTCTGCCTCCCCTGTGTCTCTTAGAGGGGTAAAGTGAGAAGGGGGTTTAGGATGAGGATGGAGGGGTTGATGATGATAAGGGAGGGGGAGTGAAAAAGCCACGGGGGGGGAAGAGAGACACGGGGGGGGGGGGGGGGGTATAAGCCAAGTTGGCCTCTATATTCGCCACATTTTACGCCCAAAAAATTAATATAATATTTTAATTTATTAATATTTTGATTTCCAAGCCTTGAAATATGTTATTGTGTGTACAGTACAAGGTTTTTTATACACAAAATATTCCAGCAAAGCATTAACTTCTACTTTTCTATTCAGAATATGAAATTGTAATATATATGGGGCTTGTCCATCTCAGGCTAACACAGTGTACACGGATTGGCAGGGACAAGTCCCTAAACTGACATGTGTGTGTGTGAGGGGTATGTATATTTTCTGGACAGCAGGGCTTGCATTCATTGATGGAAATACAAGGTTTAAACAGATGCTTGTTAAATATGTCCAAACAAGTGCAGTTTATCTTGAACCACAGTGGCCATTTGTAAGGTCCCAGTTGGTAAAAACAAAGTTAGATGGATTTATACAGGATAAAAAGGCATCTCATCTCGGCCAATGAAGGGGTTAATCTATAGCATTATCACATGACTAAATTATCTCTGCTCCAGTGTCATCCTGTGCTGGCTTGTGACACGTTCCAATTAAGACAACTAATTAGCCCGTCGTTAAAACCCCAGAATCAGATACTGGCGCAGCTTTAAGTAATTTCCTTCTGGAGAGAGGAAAAAAAAAAAAAGAAAGATAGAAATGGAGAATGTGAAAATGATAGGAAGGAGGAAAATGAGCACAACAGCGTTTACCCTTCCACTGCTATGTCAATGGATTAACTCATTATATACCACACAGAGGGAATTATATGTTTTATGTAAGTCATAACGGAATGTATTTATCAATACGGGTAAAAATGTATGCATATATGGCGACACTCAAAAGGTGAATTGTTGATGGCTACTGGCTTATACACACACACTAACTACTACCAACCAATCCAAATGGGTGCCATCTGTAGACCTCACCAGGTCAGCACTCACATTGAGGTTGATTACTTGTAAATCAAACACACACACATATATATGAGATCCCGCTCCATGCTGATGATAGCCAGTAAGCTTGAAACAGCTGTACATGGATAGGATACTCAGCTTGTGTTTATTCCAACCTTGGCTTTGCATTACAGCTGTGTAATACAGCATGCATAAGCTTAAAGGAAGCCATGTTTGATAATGGCTACGGAATGAAGAGCGAGGCATTTGTGGGCACATTTGTGTGTCCCAGCTCAACTTCCCAGAATGCAGTGTAATAACTGTTTTTTTTCTGAACTCCGAGCTGGAAGCAGGTTTTTTAACTTGCTTTAGACATTCAAGTGTGAACACAGATGTACTTTTTATTTATTATATATATATATATATATATATATATATATATAAAGAATAGTATATTGGTGATTCTATCTGAATGCCTAAAAAAAAAAAAAAGAATAAAACTTATTTCCTGCTAAAATTTCTCAGAAATACAGTATATGCACTGCACTCTGGGAAAACTGGGCAGGGACATGCAAATGAGACCACAATGCACGCTCACTCTGTAAATCCAGACCATTTAAAAAAAGAAGCCATGTATAAACTGGTATGGATTTTACATATACATACACACACAATATATATATATATATATATAAATACACACACACACACACACACACACGTTTCAGTGGACTTCAATTACACAGTTTTATTTGCTGTAAATGAAACAATCTCACCTAAGGAATAAGGTGGAAAGAGTATAATAGACTTGTGTTAGCTTTGAGTGTCAGGGACTGTATCACACAGGTCTTTATTGCACAGTCCTCCTGACGTCAATGGAAGACAGCAGAGTTTACAGAACAGCGGCCAAAGTCTGAGCACCTGATAACAGAGCAACCTCATTATCTCAGCTCGTATGCCAGCTTCACACTCCGAGGACACTTGTTCTACAGGATACACATAGGATCACTCCGGATGAGCGTGCCAAGGGACTTCATGCACTTCCATTGGGAGATTCGTTTGCAAAATTTAAATCTGCCATAGAGAAAGATTTACATTTTTGAAAAAGACGCCGTTAACTATTGTTTGCACCACGTGTTACAATGAGTGAAGTGTCAGAGCTTTAGAGATATGTGTTTAATAAGTGCATACTGCTCTACACACACATTTGTACTGGAAAATAGACCCTTGTGGACTCCAAGAAAACAGCAGGAGGAACTGGAGAATAAAAGGAAGACGACTGAGACAATAAGTCAGGGATTTGTCTTTCCTACGTTTGGAAGGCAGAGGGATTTTCACATAAAAGTGGGACTTCTCCGCAAAAGAGGGACAGTTGTGATGTAGGAATCTTTCGGATTTTCATAGGGCTGGCCTACCTCTTCTTGGGAGGTGGAGGAGCATTGTTTAAGTTCAGTATTTTGCGAGTACAAATAAAAGTTTTCTTGACCATATTGGTAAACTGAAAATATCTGGAGATAATCATAGAGACCAGGGGCCAAGTATTATAATCTCAGGTCTATTAACACATCATGACTGATGTAAGATGATGTCCCATGAGCCATTGCAAAACTGGGCCTGGTGCTTCTTGGATAGGTGTGGACATCGCCCAGTCAGTCCAGCACGGACAGCTCTAACAAAAGTGGTCACTGTTGTATGACTAGATGGGGTCTGTGGTAAGATCCGATTTCAGTTGTCAAAGAAAAAGAGGTTAAGGGTTGACCTCTAATATAAACCACACCTGACAGGGGTCAAAGATCCAAGTAGATCAGAAGCATAAAAAAAACATTAAGGTGCAATCACACTCACAGCTGACCTACAGATAAACAACCAGCAAAGCCTAATTGAATCCATAAATAATCTTTACCACACGTAAAAGTATGATCTGAAGGCTTTCGTTACTTTATTTTTGCAGACACTACATCATACTATACTGTATACACAATAAAAACAAAGGATGGGAAAAGATAACTTGTGCACATCAGAGTCACTGGAAATAAAGATCCACAAATCATGAAAATAGAGACAATCCACAAAAATTCTCATATTTGAGATTAGAAGAATTAAAGTTGCAGTAATCTCAGAGGGACAGTGGTGGACAGATGTACTGTGGTCCATAGAGTCATGGAGAGTCAGACACGACTGAGCAACAACAAATCAGGTTATTGACCTTAAATATGTTGACTTTGGTCACATAAGCAGCAGTCACCTTTATAAAGTCACTGCTATAGTCATATCCTGTCACCATGTCACTCTGTGGCAGGCACTAATTTGCTGCTACCCCATTGTGGGGTACTAAGGAATATGTGATCATTAGCGCAAGTAATAATGCTACCTGCAGGTCCCACAATAGCTCAGCTACCACCTGCCAAATACCGGATTCTGACATTGAAAATAAATTAAGGGGCCTTTACAATAAACAAAGAACTAGTGATAGCGTAGGCAGATGTTTGGTATATGACCCTTATAATAATAATAATAATAATAATAATAATAATAATAATCACATATAATAGTTGTCAAACTATGAATTGCCATCTCGAGGGGCCACATTTGCGGAGGTGGAGGCTCCCACGGCTCATTGCAGGCCGCAAATGCAGACCCTCGTGAAGTGAAGGGCCTCATTTGCGGAGGTGGAGGCTCTACGGTGCCTCACACGCGGTTACAAACACTCACACAACCGTCACTTTACCAAAAGAGATCTAACACGCAATCACTATATACGGACTTACACAAAAAAATACGAACCGCGGGACTTAGAATGGAAAATGTAGGGACTTCGCATAAAAAAAAATACGTGACGCAGGAAAAAAAAATGACTTCAACGGTCGAACCGCACGCACCTGAAAACATTAAAAAAACACAATAAATACACAAAAAAAAAACCATTAAAAGCTTACCCACAGCAAGGGGGGGCACCCAGGACCTCGGCAAGTGAAGTTACACCTCAATTTAAGTCCAAATTCCCGAGTTTAGATACACGGAAATCCCCTAATAGTGTCCGTGTTATATGTAGATTGTCCTTATTTTTCGTTCAGTAGCATAAACTAGCCGAGTCCAACCATTTTTCTTTTTAGTTCAGGTTCTACTAGTACGCTGGCTTTGGGCCACTATAAGACTTCTAACCAACAATGGCTGAAACATTTATATATACAAACATTTGTGAACGTTTCTGTCTGAAGGTGAAGACACACCTGCTGGTCACAGTATTGTGGTGTGAAAACCAACAGAGCCGGCGCGTCAGGAAAAAGGAAAATATATATGGAAAAGCGAGTAAAACATGTTTTACACAAAAAGTATGTCAGGAGGCGAATAAAAGTGTAATTTACCTATTCCACACCTATACTCCCAGTTTATGGGAGGCGTGATCCTTTATTCAAAAAACATTTATGAGGTTAATCTGTTTAGTCGGAGTTATATTTAAAGGGCTTATGGGTTCAATGCTTTTGTTAAATCCGTCATATAGTCTTTCTAAAATCTGCACTTGTAAAAAGGCAACATTTTCATAAAGTAAAATAAAAATAATACAGTTCTTAACTTATTCCATTGTATATACAATTATGCTGCTGTGGTTTCTGCTTATTAAAGGGGCAGGGAACACAACTTTTTTTTTATTTTTTATTATTTAAATGGCCATATACATTTATTCATTACAAAAGTTGCATATAGTTAGCCCCCAAGAGCAGTTCAAAATCTGAATACATTTTTGCGGTCTAAGACATGAATTTGAAAAAAACAAAACACAACGTGGCACATTATCAAACACACTCTTGTAATGCAACAAAGAAAAAATATCATGTCCCTTTAAGTTCCTGAGGTTGGAAAATACTGAATGCACAAGAAGCTTCTATTTGGACAACGGGAACGTGGAAGCCAATGCTTTTTAGCAGGACTAATGGTAAGCTCAAATAAATGAATAATATATATATATTAGGCTCAATAAAGAATTTTGTACAACCCAACACTTAGACCTTATCTCCACATGTTGTTATATACACACACACACACACACACATATCCATGCACACACACACATATATATATCCATGCGCACACACACATATATATATCCATGCGCACACACACACATATATATCCATGCGCACACACACACACATATCCATGCGCACACACACACATATATATCCATGCGCACACACACACACATATCCATGCACACACACACACATATCCACACACACACACACACATATCCACACACATATCCATACACACACACACATATCCATACACACACACACATATCCATGCACACACACACATATCCATGCACACACACACATATCCATGCACACACACACACATATCCATGCACACACACATATATCCATGCACACACACACACATATATCCATGCACACACATATCCATGCACACACATATCCATGCACACACATATCCATGCACACATATATCCATGCACACACACATATATCCATGCACACACACATATATCCATGCACACACACACACATATATCCATGCACACACACACACACACATATCCATGCACACACACACATATCCATGCACACACACACACACACATATCCATGCACACACACACACACATATATCCATGCACACACACACACACATATATCCATGCACACACACATATATCCATGCACACACACATATATCCATGCACACACACACACATATATCCATGCACACACATATCCATGCACACACATATCCATGCACACACATATCCATGCACACATATATCCATGCACACACACATATATCCATGCACACACACATATATCCATGCACACACACATATATCCATGCACACACACACACACATATATCCATGCACACACACACACACACATATCCATGCACACACACACACACACATATCCATGCACACACACACACACACATATCCATGCACACACACACACACATATATCCATGCACACACACATATATCCATGCACACACACACACACACACATATCCATGCACACACACACACATATATATCCATGCACACACACATATATATCCATGCACACACAGCTATCAGGAGAAGCATTAAACTGCCCAGAAGCAGTGCTGAGGATTCAGAACTGACATCAATCCTCCTCAAGAGAAGGATTAGCAGAACAATGCAGTGTGGGGCTCACTAATAGATAAGGGTAAGGCTTATAAAGAGGGCTGCTGTGTTATAGAGTGTGAAGCAGTTTCTGCACACTGATAAAGCAGTATTAATACATGGAGCGCTGCTTTGTTCCAGTCCTGGGGCTTCATACTGAAGGATTTGTCTGTCTTGCCATTTCATATATTTCCTTGGGCTTACAGAGCAAACCCAGCTCAGCCAACACACCTCTCCTTGCAAGGTGATGTAATGCTGACACTGTGAGCTTTCATTGCCATGTACGCAGGGAGTCCATTTATTGTGTATTTACACTGTGCGGTCATACCAGGTGGGGCCTACTGGAAGAGGACATTGCAGGAAGCTGCTTGCACTTTAGTAGCTACACAACAGCAGTAAACAATCACAACCCTTAACACACACCTGTTTAAAGAAGCGTTTGTACATAAACAGCACAACTTTCCCCATCTAAGTCACAATTAGATTGTCAGCTCTCACGACCAGGAAAGTCGGTCACATTTCTATATTTCGACATTTTTGGACTGATTACAAATAAGCAGATCTGAGACTTTGTTTCAGCTGCACTTTCTGGGTCTGCATCTAAATTCTCAGAGTTTGACATTTTATGTACACAACCACCGTGAATTCCTTCTTAATGGCTTCTATACCAGAGAGTTATTCCCTACTGGGAATTATGGGAGTCCTAGCCATTCTATTTCCTCAGGTATATATTATTTATTGGCTGGGTAAGTACAAGTCACAGAATCCCACGAGGGGCACCTAAGTCTTACGTCCATTCCCTTAGGACTACACCATATTTAAAGAACACACACATATTTAAAGAATGGACAAAAGGGAATTGTAATATCTTAAGTGCCTCGGCATGAACTCCCTTGAAAAATTCACAGGAATGCAGATAAGTGACCATACTTCTGAAAAAATACCTACAGCAGGGTTTATTGAGGTTGCCAAGAATCTTTAGATGAAACAAAGACAGAAAGAATGCATTTTTATACCAATCTATCAGGTCAACTATTGTAAAATATGGGAGATGGAAGGAAAAACAAATATAGCATTGAAGAGATACTGAAATTCAAAGCGTGTGTTACAAAAGTTTTCACCGATAAAGAATGAGTAAGTAATAATTGATAAAAATACATGACCCCAACAGGATCCATTGGCACCCAGCACAGTATAACCTTAACAGGGTAACCCACTAAAATAACAAGGCAGACAACAATATGGGGAAAAACACGGCCACAGCTTTATTGACTAACACATTTACACATTGAAGAGGGAGGTGCTCGGCCAGCGGAAGTAACCTCCTGCCCTCGCGTCCATGGGGCCCACTTATTCGTCACTGAACCACGCCCCTGAGGTAGGGGGCACGACCCCTTTTGTTACCTACTGAGCCGGGCAACTCCCCCATCCGCCGCTGCGCCAACAATAAACACATGTTATTAAACTTTATTACCCAATACACAGACAAATAAGGTTACCAATGCACAGAGCGAATACAGAACAACAACATACAATATCGATCCCAGCCCTAGAACATTACAATAATCATCTATTATTTCCTTACTTTCTTTTCTAATAAACTTCCCAACCGTTAACATCCTGGGAGGTTGGGTGGGGATCACCTTGCTGGTGGGCTGCCGAGTGAAGCAAAATGGCGCGCACATTCGTTCCCACCTCCCACGTCACTGCGCCCACCCGCCCAGCGCACAGGAGGAAGCGCGCCCAGCCTCCACCGGATCATAGGACACTTCCTGCTAACCAGGGAGCCTGGACCGCCCTCCTGTCCAACATTTAAGTTACTTTTTACTAAATGGTCTGTCCCTACTCTTGTAATGATACATTAAGTGAAGGCCTCAACATTTTAATTCAACCACTTCACAAGGCTGACTATCCATTTGTATTATGGAAATATGTATGTGGAGCTAAATATGCAACATTTCAAATAGCCAAAGAGGGACACACATATGCACTGATAGGTTGAGCATATTTTGTTTACAGACATTTTAGTTAGTGAAGATCTCGCTTTTGGATAGATCACCAACTAAAATGTCTGTAAACAAAATATGCTCTGTGCTTATATAGAGCCCTATTCAATTGGCCAAATTGCATTTGAATGAGGCCCTTAATATATTCAAAGTGCTCCAAGCATAGGGCCTCATTCAAATGTGATTTGGCCAATTGAATAGGGCTCTATATAAGCAAAGGGCATATTTTTTTACAGAAGTTTTTAGTTCGTGATCTTCTATCCAGAAGCAAAGACTTCACCAACTAAAAACTTCTGTAAAAAAAATATATGCTCTGTGCTTATATAGAGCCCTATTCAATTGGCCAAATCGCAATGGAATGAGGCCCATAGTCTGTGGAGCTGACAGACTAGACCCCATCTTGTAAATATTTTGACAGAAAACATCTAAAAAGTGGGACATGATGCGCAGGAAAACGTAATTGTCCTTTAAAAAAATGGATCGCATCGTGTATTTGTTTTGTATGAACTTTAAAATTATGGACTATTCATACAAATACTTTGCTTTTGTGTTGAAAAGTAAAAAAAAATGATCTCATTGGTAACAATACCTTAGAGCACCAGCAAAGGGCTACCTGCGTCTCCTAAACAGATGAATATCAATATGGCCTGCACATCCCAGTATCGCTCGTGTTAGGACAGGCCATTGCTATTCCTTTTGTGCAGGTGGGGGAGGGTGGCAAGGACAAATGTTTCCTTTGTAACAGCCCGTGCTCCTCCCTCCATACAAAGCAGGGGAGAGGGAGACCACACTAAACACACATTGCCCAGTCTACAGGAATGCAACGAAACTGGGAGCCAGGCTCCTGTTTGCACTTGTTGGAACGGTTTAAAAAGTGCAATTAGTCAGAACTAGCTCTATAATATTAGTAACATGGCCGACATTAGCAAGGCCTGCAGCCTGAGCTTGAGTAGTGTGTTGACTGATTAGAAGTTTTAGTTTTCTTTTCCACATTTCTTTTCTATCTAGTTGAAAGATCTCTTGTCCTTTTTGCTAATGATGTTTTGTTCAAGATAATTGAGGCACTGAACTTTGCGTGCCTGGGGAGGTTAAAAATGGATGCCTGTCCAGAACGCTTGTATTCGGAGAGGTTACTATGGTGATCTCAGTCGCTGGTGGTTCACTAAACAATGTTTTCATATTAATTAGCATTATGTATTTAGTCTCATGCACCACTATTCATAGCGCTTTTATTTAGCATCAATTTATATAAACGGCAATCTGAATTTTTGTGCGGCGCCTGAGGCCGGCCATAAAGAATCAAACTCAAGTGATTCACTCTTCTTCCTACCATGTAAAAGTACAGTATGGGCATGGCGACCGTCTCATGAGTCATGTAAACCTGTTTTTCTAAATTTCAAACACTAGTCATCAACTATATTCTGATCTATAAAATAAATATGACCAGTAACTAGAATATTAAAGCGGAGAATTGTGTTGCATCAGTGAGGACATCTTTACATGGGTGAACTACATTTGCATGTATATTTAAATCTACCTCTCGGCACCAGATCTGTCCCCCTCTCTTCTAACACATGTCTCCAACTGCCTCTCTATTATTATTATTATTATTATTATTATCTTTATTTATATCGCGCCAACATATTCCGTAGCGCTGTACAGGGGTTGAGTACATAGCAGAAAACAAATTAAACACCTTGTAAAGAATGGAGGGCCCTGTTTTTGAGCATGAAATCAAATGTACATAGAGCTTGTTTCCAAGGCCTGACACAAGATTGAAAACTCGCAAACTCTCTCTAGTATCCTCTTGGAGGTCCACCCACCATCTCAAACAACATGTCTAAGACTGAACTCCTAATCTTTCCTCCCTTTCCCACTGCGTCAATTCCTTACATCTCTCTCACTGTCAATGACATCATCACCCCCACCTACCAAGCCCGTTGTCTTGGGGGTTCTACTGGACCCCACCCTGTCTTTCATCACTCACATACTAAATCTTGTCTCCTCCATCTAAAAAACATCTTCAGAATTCGCCACTTTCTTACACAAGACAACTAAAATCCTTATACACTCTCTCATTATCTCTCGACTGGACTACTGCAACTCGCTTCTTGCTGGCCTACCCACCACCCGACTGTCTCCACTTCAATCCATTATGAATGCCTCGGCTAGACTCATCTTCCGTACACAACGTTCAGTGTTGGAAGCTCCTCTCTGTCAATCTCTCCACAGGCTTCCCTTAGCCTCCAGAATAAAATTTAAAATCTTGACCCTAACTTTCAAAGCCCTCAACAATAGTGCTCCCCCATACATTTCTGGTCTCATCTCCAAATACTCCCCCCACCTGCCCTCTTCATTCTGCTAATGACCTTCTTCTTTCCACAACTCTCGTCACCTCCTCTCACTCCCGCCTCCAGGACTGTTCTTGTGCTGCCCCGATTCTCTGGAACTCCTTGTCTCGCTCCACCAGATTATCCTCCTGCCTCAAAAACTCTCTAAAAACACATCTCTTTAAAGAAGCGTATCACCTTCCACCATGACACACTCTCACCAGTCTGCGAGTTTCAATCCCACAAGGTGCTTTAGGGAAAGCTCTATGGATTTGAGGCTCAAAGACAGGGCCCTCCTTGCCTTGCTATTTGTTAATTTGTATGTATCTTTGTCTTGAACATATCTTATGTACAGCATTATGGAATATGTTGGCGCGTTATAAATAAACGATAATAATAATAAAATTATATTTATTTTTTACACCAAAAAGAGACAGGTAATTTTAAACCAGTAATTCTCCCAAATAGAGGGTTCCACAACAAAGAATATGATATTTATTCCAATAAGAAAACAAACAAGCAAACAATCTGCAATACAAATAAGGCTTAAGCATATTTTACAGTAATGCCATTTCCCTCTTTCTTTCTGACATGAGTCCCACCAGGGAGAAGGCAGGCGGTTGTGTGAGAACTGTACAAGCAGGCTACCGGTTTTCACATATTTTCTATGCCTATCAGACATTTGTTTCCTTATAATGTGGGCTGACAGCTTGTTCTGTGTGAAAATCAATTAGTGCTAAAATACTGTGGTGCACTTTGTATAAACCGCCCTGCACATTGCGAAGGGGACACAGTGCGTACTCAGGGCTGCGCTGAGGGGAATTCTTCACGTACACTTTGTCTGATTTGAGGACTAAGCTTCAAAACTATGTGACCCACTCCTCGGCAACAGGTTTCACTTGAAAAACTGCATTTATGGTGCAGATGCTCAAATGGACACACATTATCATCAACACGTTTGTTCAGTTAATGGAAAAATGGTTGTAACCCACTGAAGTGTTTGTGTGGTGACCATTCAACTAGGAATAGAGTTTTGTAAAATAAATGGAAATGTAGGTTTTTAAGTGAAAGAACAAGGAGAAGGAGAGTGCCAGCTTGATCTGGTTTGGAGATAGGATAATGAGGTGGATCTGATTGGATCAGGTAGTAGAGTGGGAGAAGTTATGCTCAGGTAGAATTTATAAATAGATGGGTTTTCACGCACTTTTTCACTTGACGGTTGGTGATCAGTTAACAAGCACTTCTATTCATAATTTATTTTATGTTACCATCACAGCTTTATTTGGCAGGAGTGCTCACGCAATTAATGTAGTAGGAGCTCTGCATTGCGTTTTTATATAATGGTAGGACTCTTGGGGCAGGGGTCCACTTGCATTAGTAGTATCATGAGTTGGCAACCACCTGTGTTATTTTATTAATAAAGAAGCTGTTAAATGATTTTGCCCAATATACTTTGAGTCTGTGTCTTATTTAGTTTTGTGCAATTTGGAACTTATCCTAATTCCAATGGATCTTTCCTGTTATTTCCCTGCCAGAACAATGGTGTGCAGCAGCCAGTAGGTGGTGCAACGGTGCCACACTGAGACTTTGTTGAATTTGTTCTTAGGTTGAGGGTTAGGGTTAAGGTAGTGGCAGATGATAAGCTTTACATAGCACACTAACCCTAAATCTTAACTTTAACCCTAACAACAAATTCAAGTCTCTGCACCCAATGTGCTGCCCGATATCTCCCTGCCAGCACAGCAGAGTGTAACAGGAAGGGTCCACAAGGTCAAGTGGTTTGTCCAGAGAAAAATACATGTCCTCCTGCTCAAAAGTAAAAACAAGGGTTGAAGAATAAAAATAAAAAAAAGTGTGTTTGTGCTATCTTAAAGATGGTGGCACGGCTCATCCTTCTAGACAGAGCATGGCCCCTATACTGCACCCCAAGGCCCATAAATCAGTTTTTCAATACATACATTTGAATGGATATAAACACTCTTAACAGATAAGTATATTTCAGACACACCTGCAGCGATGGTAATAGGAAAGGATAAGCTTCATTCTCTCTTAATTAGATTTTAATGGATTTACAAAGATCTCGCGTGTGTTTTTAAGTTGCTTCTTCTTGTTTTTACTCTTTTCTGTAAGCTCTGAAATCTACAAAAAAAAAAATCCACATTTTTATCTTTTTAACCCGTTCCGTACCTTTATGTAGCTATTATCATTATTTAATCTGAATTCATTATGTAAAGAAAAGAATACCTTAACATACCCTGCTCAATCCTCACTGGTAAAGAGTTCTTGAGGATGAATGGGTTCAATCTGCTTTCACAGCCCCGACAGGCAAACAGGACATATGGTCTATTCAAGCTGTGCAGATATTGGTTTGCAGAGTGAACTTGTAACCTGGGCAATGAACTGGCCCTTTAACAACCAATTAGACCGGCTTCAGAATAAAACAATTCTTGTGTTTTAAGTGAGTTTAAAAAGTACCAGTTTGACCTATGTATGAAATGAGAACCCTCTCTAAGACGAGAGTAGTAAGTCTTGAGGCCCGGCGTTACAGGTAGTTTAAATGCAAAGTATTTCATTCAAGTACTTAATTTGTTAATATTGTATTTCCCTTGTTCTTATTCCCTGTACAGCGCTACGGAATATGTTGGCGCGATACAAATAAAAGCTAATAATAAATAAAAAGTACTACCGACATCCTAAACATATTTAGATCGAAAGGTTAATCAAGGACACCACTTATAAGAGGGCCCAATGTGGCAATTTAAAAACAGACGAACATGTTCCAGTCATCCTTTTCTTTATTTTCTTATTTTATTGTAACTATTAAACCTTAATCATTACAGCTAAGTAAATATTTACTGTAAGAACAAGATGCCTTGTTACTAAGAGGATAATTGCCGTTCCACCCAGTATGACATTTAAATGTATGTATTGCTTTCCAAATGACCTTTGCTAACTTTGTTTAATCTGTTTTATTTAAACGGATTTCAACAAGTCTTCCACAAAACAATTCCCTCATTCCTTGGGTCAACTTCCCAACTTTTAGACCCATATGGATTGGAGCGACGTACCAAAAAGCGCTTATAAATATCAAGTCTTCAAACATATGCCAAATAAATAGGTCAAAGGGACACTGCAGTGTAAAAACTTTTTGCTAATGCTAATTTAAAGAACTAGGTCCTCATTCAATTGCGAGTTGGCCAATTGAATAGGGCTCTATATAAGCACATAACATATTTTTTGACCGAAGTTTTTACTTAGTGAAGACCTTGATTTTGGATAGAAGTTCAGTAACTAAAAAGTTCTGTATAAAAAATCTGTTATGTGCTTATATAGAGCCCTATTCAATTGGCCAACTCGCAATTGAATGAGGCTCCTAGTATTGATAATGGATAAAACATTTAAGAAAATAAAAATAGCCTAAAGTGTGTTACCTATTAATGAAGCTGTATTCCATCCCAGATCAAATATATGCCCCTATATCTCACTAAATGTCTATTGTCAAGTCAGTGGAAACTTGAAGGTTGAGATTAGCTCATGGTCACTCAGTGAATTACTATTTGCATGTTTATGCCAGGCCATGGGCTTTTGAATATCCATACGTCAAGCAGGAAGGATCCTGGGAAGCTGAGATATAACCAATATGGAAAAGTCTTTATAAGATGTCGATGGCCATGCCTGCTCAATATATAATTAAACAAGTGGTAAATTTCAAGTTTTCCTTTTTATTTTTTAACATACTAAATATTTTGGCAAATATTCAATCAAGATCTTGAAACTGAGAGGTTCAACACTTTAGTACATCTGGCCCATACAGAGGTGTCGTACAAAAGTTTACTCAGAACTGTACACCAGAAAAATCCTAAACATGGGCGAGTTTTGTTTTATAATATTTAATTGATATTATTACCTACTAGGAACTTGCCCGACAAAAATGACGGGAATAAAATTGTAAGCCTGGCAATGCTGTTTGCCACACAATGCAAGACTATTGGCCCTCTGCGCACATCACGAGCCGCAACTTACCTGCATTGCAATGATCACATTTGGAGCTCATCGCGTGCCTCGCAATGAGTGCCTTTAGCGCTCATTGCAAGCCTCTCCCCCTGTGTAGTTTATAGGCCACGCGCTTAAGTGTTACTGTCTTTGGTTGTGTTAGTGCCTTGGGTTAAGTGTTACTGGCTTGGATGAAGTGTTACTGGCTTTCGTTGAGTGTTACTGCTTAGGGCTCGTTTTTCCTTCCTTCGGGCTAGTTTTTTTTTCACGCAGCCATTTTTTTTCCCTCACTTGGGCGATTTTCGATCGTGAAAAAACAACAAATATGCCACAAATTAAACTTAAATTAAGTTAATTTGAGGCATATTTTTTTTTTTTTTTTAGGTCTTTCCAGTTCCGTGGTTCGGCCGTTAAAGTTGGATTTTTGAGCGGCGTACACTGAATGTACGGGTTTTGGTCCGAAGTCCTCAGGGTCGTAAGTCCCGGGTGCTTCGCAGTTGCGGCCTAAGTCCCACATGCTTGAACTGCAAGCCGCGGTACACGAGGCTCACAGTGCAAGTCCCGGCGCGGACAGCTCGCCTCGCAAAGCGTAACCAACATCGTAACCGATCCGAACAGTCCCGCAGATCCACAACTATTATAGTGATAGTTTCAACTCTACCATATTTAAAAGCTCTGTGTCATTTCAAAGGGTGAATGTTTAAGTCGCTCTTGGTTTAATGGCACGAGTAAGTATGACAGAAGTGTAAAGGGACAAGGAGGGTTTGATCCGGCCAACTCCAGTTCCATTCAATCCTAATGTAATGATTCTGTTATTTAGCATAACTACCCGGAAATATCTCAGTGCTCGTAAACATGTACACAAACATTCGCCAATTTCCATATGTACACACCGTATATAATATACACAGCACCGAACAAAGGCTTCCGATGGCGCAACAGGTCCCAAGTCCTCCCCAGTTTACCTAAATCCTGATATTTTGGAGCCCGGGGCAGACAGATAATGATAATCAGCCCAAGGTCACTAGGAGGTGATTTAATCCGAGTTCACCAACTTCAAACAAAGGCACTGACAAATCCACTAAGCTCCTTGTACGTATAATAAATTATCTTCTTATAAAGTTGGAATATCTGTCTTCAAAGGAACTGTACAGTGTACGTGATGATTGCGAATGGATCAATATTTGTAAAGGATATTTATAATATGGCGCGGAAAAGCTAAAAAGTATTTTTAGAGACAACTTAAAATATACTTTTAAGATCTTCAGCTGAAAAACTGTTAATTATACTGAACAAAAAAAAAAGACACAGGCTCTAATTTATTATATTTTATATACAAATCTGCTGCTGCGGAATCTATCTTTATGTTTTCTGCTGATCAACTTCCTGGTATGGGAGGAAACTTTGAATACAGAGGAAGTTTTTATGTGTGCAATGGGAATGTGGCATCTAAGACTGCCAATGTGTTTATTAGGTATAATGGAAATGTCACTAAGACACACCTCCTGAATTGTAGGAGAAAGAATCAGCTTGAACAACAAACAAAAAAATGGAACCCACAGTAAGGAGTGAATGCATAGAACATCTAAGAATGTAAAGGCTATGTTTATATATTTTGATTTAAAAAAAAAAAAAAGAAAAAAAAGAAGAAAAAAAAAAAAAAGAAAAAAAAAAAAATTATATATATATATATATATATTAAAATTAGTTAAAACATATTTTCTGCTCAGATTTCCAGGAAATACAGTAATTGCACTGCACTCTGGTAAACTGGGCGGGGATAAACAAATGAGACCACAATGCACTCTCACTTTTAAATCTAAAACTACTTTATACATGACTCCTTAGGCATATGCTTGATGTATTTCACAGCTTTAAGCATAGCATAAGATGGATTGTGCACAAACCAGGAGACCTACACATATATATATATATATTCAAGTTCACTTATTTAAAAAGACAATATAAAAATGTTCTCTAAATAAATAAATAAACAAACAAATGAAACCCTACTGTATGAGCACCACAGTGATCCTTTAAGTATTTAAATGCACACTGTAAAATATCGGGTATTCGTGTCCCTTTAACGGCTGTAACTGTAAATATTTACACGCGGATTTGGCAATAAGAAAAGGAGGCCAGAGCAAACCACCCAAACCAGTTGACTGGCCCAGCCCGCTGTGGTTATTTACAAGCGCCACCGAGAGCTGCAGGCATGGAACGACTAAACCCGAATCGCAGGTGGGGACATATTAGGAACAGGTGGCTGGGAACACAGACAGCTGCACTTCGAGACTCATTTGTTAATGGAAGTTTTAGTGATGTGTTCATTTTCAGAAGCCCCAACATGTTTTGTGGAGAGGAAATGTTTGTGTCGTAAACTAAAAACAAACAAAAAAAATATACAAGACGGGGTGATAAATAAATTAGCCAGATTACCAAAAACTTGGGAATTTAGACTTCATAAATTTTAAGCTCATAAAAAAAGGGGCCAGTTGTGCTTTCAGGCTTGCAACAGTGTCTGAGGGACGTTTAAAGATACAGTGTACCGTGTTAATCCTCAGCCCAGCATTCCTGCACAGTGCCCCACTGGTGTCCAGCCCCAATGGTTCACCCCGTAGATGTCTTTAAAGGGCCAATGTAGTTCAAGAAAAGCTGCACTTATGAGGCAGGTTATTATAGGGTTAACAAGAAACCGCACATGATAATTATTTCTATATCCAACTCAAAAAATATCAGGTTGTCTTTCAGTGCCGTGTTTGGACGCTCAGAGGAATTAACCTGTATTTCTTCCATCTTCCAGAACGGATCCCTTCATTAAGATATTAATAGATCCAACAGCCAATACATTTATTAGAATATTCATTGAAATTACACCCGGGACGACCCGGGTCAGTGTAATAATTATTAACCCCTCTGCTGCCAAGGCATGCAACATATATTAGAATATTCCTATAAATTGCAGCCAATATGATCGGTGTGTGTCGGTGTAATAATTATTAACCCCTCTGCTGCCAAGGCATGCAACATTTATTAGAATATTCATTAAAATTACACCCAGGATGACCTGGGTCAGTGTAATAATTATTAACCCCTCTGCTGCCAAGGCATGCAACCTAAAAAAAAACAGCAGATGCAAAATATATTGGAATATTCTTATAAATTGCAGCCAATATGAGCGGTGTGTGTCAGTGTAATAATTATTAACCCCTTTGCTGCCAAGGCATGCAACACAAAGAAAAAAAAAACAGATACAAACTAATAGACCCATATCATTGACCTATTCTCTTTTGCAACTAACCTCTCAGGCTTTATTACTCATCACAATTAAAGATTTAATTATAACTTTCTCACTACCACTTCAGCTAGACTGTAATGCCGATCACTACTACTAAGCTTCTTAGAATCTGCACCAGCAACTTTAGACATTTAGACAAGAGATTATTGTCTTAAGAAATCAATATACTTAATTACCAAGACATGGTCATTTTTGTTAATATATTTGACATATTTCTTGGAATGTCACATTGCACAGCATCTAACCACCAAGTAATGTCTCAGACACCCATCCCCTACAAGTAAACACCTTTAAGCCACGGTATATCATCCAAGCTGGGCAAATATTTAAACTAACTAGGGTGTAGGAATACCAGATGGATCCAAGGAGCAGAGCAGTGCCAGGTTGTAGGACTCCAGATGATAAGATCAGACCCTCCCCCACTTAAGGTTCCTCCCCACTCAGAGAGGGGACTCATTTCCAATTGCAATAAGGCACCAACCCATTACATTATTGGGTTATTAACTATTTCAGCCTGCAACCTTGCCACTGGTATTACATATAAGCAGAACAGCACGGGCTGCCTGTACAAGGCTTGGGATACGGGCTAATATCATTTTCCTGGCCACATTCCCGGCCATAAACACAAACTGCAGCATTACAAGGGTATACAATTAGCTTGGCAAGTACAGACAGGAGAAGCTTTTTAACAGGTCGCTCTCAAGTGAATCAAAAAGCAATATGGGATTCCAGTAACTGGTTTTATTCACTGTATGCTACTGCAGTTAGGCATTATAATGCTAACAGTGGGGGTGCTTAATGTGTAATATACTGCTGGGACCAAACCACAGAGGTGGGATCACCACACCCTGTACAAATACAATTTTGTAAATATCTCCAGATTAATATGGATTTATAAGAATTTATACTTTTTGTAGTAGATGCCAGAAAGGCTGTGTTTGTAACCAAATGATATGTAACAGAGCTCGAGAGAGGTTCATAACTACTAACTAAGACCAGGGCCATCACCAAGGCAGGTTTATAGGGTATCTCTAGGGGCAATATGCATAAATCCACCCCACAAACACATATAGGAGCCTATAGTCACAGCACTAGGGGGGGCAGTTCCGCCTGTGCTTATGAACCAGTATCATCACACACCACAAACACAGGGATATAGGAGCCTATAGTCACAGCACTAAGGGGACGGTTCTGCCTGTGCTTATGAACTGATATCTTTACACCCCACAAACACAGGTATATAAGAGCCTATAGTCACAGCACTAGGGGGACAGTTCCACCTGTGCTTATGAACTGATATCTTTACACCCCACAAACACAGGTATATAGGAGCCTATAGTCACAGCACTAGGGGGACAGTTCCACCTGTGCTTATGAACTGATATCTTTACACCCCACAAACACAGGTATATAAGAGCCAATAGTCACAGCACTAGGGGGGACAGTTCTGCCTGTGCTTATGAACCAGTATCATCACACCCCACAAACACAGGTATATAAGAGCCTATAGTCACAGCACTAAGGGGGACAGTTCTGCATGTGCTTATGAACTGATATCATCACACCCCATTAATACAGGTATATAAGAGCCTATAGTCACAGCACTAGGGGGGACAGTTCTGCCTGTGCTTATGAACTGATATATTTACATACCACAAACACAGGGATATAGAAGCCTATAGTCACAGCACTAGGGGGGACAGTTCTGCCTGTGCTTATGTACTGATATCCTCACACACCACAAACACAGGTATATAAGAGCCAATAGTCACAGCACTAGGGGGGACAGTTCTGCCTGTGCTTATGAACCGATATCTTTACACACCACAAACACAGGGATATAGGAGCCTATAGTCACAGCACTAGGGGGGACAGTTCTGCCTGTGCTTATGAACTGATATCATCACATCCCACAAACACAGGGATATAGGAGCCTATAGTCACAGCACTAAGGGGGACAGTTCTGCCTGTGCTTATGAACCAGTATCATCACACCCCACAAACACAGGGATATAGAAGCCTATAGTCACAGCACTAAGGGGGACAGTTCTGCCTGTGCTTATGAACTGATATATTAACACCCCACAAACACAGGGATATAAGAGCCTATAGTCACAGCACTAAGGGGACATTTCCACCTGTGCTTATGAACAGATATCATCACACACCACAAACACAGGGATATAGGAGCCTATAGTCACAGCACTAAGGGGGACAGTTCTGCCTGTGCTTATGAACTGATATATTTACACCCCACAAACACAGGGATATAGGAGCCTATAGTCACAGCACTAAGGGGGACAGTTCTGCCTGTGCTTATGAACAGATATCATCACACACCACAAACACAGGTATATAGGAGCCTATAGTCACAGCACTAAGGGGACAGCTCTGCCTGTGCTTATGAACAGATATATTTACACCCCACAAACACAGGGATATAGGAGCCTATAGTCACAGCACTAGGGGGACAGTTCTGCCTGTGCTTATGAACAGATATCATCACACACCACAAACAGAAGGATATAGGAGCCTATAGTCACAGCACTAGGGGGGACAGTTCTGCCTGTGCTTATGAACAGATATCATCACACACCACAAACACAAGGATATAGGAGCCTATAGTCACAGCACTAAGGGGACATTTCCACCTGTGCTTATGATCTGATATCATTGCACCCCACAAACACAAGGATATAGGAGCCTATAGTCACAGCACTAAGGGGACATTTCCACCTGTGCTTATGAACAGATATTATCACACACCACAAACACATGGATATAGGAGCCTATAGTCACAGGACTAGGGGGACATTTTCACCTGTGCCTATGAACAGATATCATCACACACCACAAACACAGGGATATAGGAGCCTATAATCACAGCACTAGGGGGATTTTAGGGTACAAGATTAAAGTGAGACAGACCTGGTGACAGAAGCAGAGGTTTACTTTCTCAAGGCACATGGTTTAACAAGAAAACTCACTGCAAATCCAAGCCAGGAAAGTGAAGCTGCCAGACAGTGTAGTCCAAGGAAATGATCCGGCTGTGGAGCACCTGCTCCCAGTGAAGGTTTATTTTTTATTGTTTTATTCCACACGCAAGAAGAAGAATAAGGAGGAGGAGGAGGAATGCCTTGCAGGTAAAACAAAAAGATCCACCTTTGCCGCTGACGCCCTCCAATGTTGGATCTACAGAGCTCCTTTTATATGGGTTTAAACGAAAAAAATGGAGAAGATGCTTCTCAGGAGGAATTATTTCCAATGGTGATGTTTAATCCATCAGTGTGTGAGCGGGCTTCATCTCTCTGCCAGCAGCTTGGGTGACTGTCTCTTCTCTTTGCAATATCAAGACTGGGGGAGGGAGAGCTGGAATTACCTGAAACAACTCCTAGACTATCAGTTAGTACATTGCAAGGAGAGCTGTGCTGACAGAATGGCCCTCACAACCCGCCCTGCAAGCTGGGGTTTGGCTTAGCAGAATAATCCACGCCTTGCTCATTCAGGGATGGCTTTTGTTTGACTTTGGGAAGAAAAAAAAACCTTAACTCTTTCATACAAGCCTGGAGGCTTATGTTCCTGGCAGAGCAGATCTTGGCGACTTTCAGATTTTGATTTTTTTAAATGAATGCAGAATTTAAGCAGCAAATCTAATTCTCTGGTGGTTCTGATTTGTTTAATTGGACAGATCCACAGATGGTCGATTCTAATTTCGCTAGCTAAAGTTTTCGGGAAAATTAGTAAAATATAGTATTTCCCAAAAAGTGAGGAGGATACGCCACACCGCCGCACCGCCGCACCGCCGCACACTCATGTTGTAACACATTAACACACAGTTTATATTTAGCCACTAAGTAATAATGGATGCTTTAGATCTATTATATTTGACCCAGATATTTGGTTTGTCATGAAGAAAACAGCAGCAGGAATATATTATTATGAATGCAATGAGGCGATGTTTACAGGGGAAATGGGAGATATATCTGCTACAATGTGCCTGCCCCTGATAGAGCGTAATAAGGAGAATTCAGAGAATGTCACTACAGAGATTGCAACAAACTACAGATCTGTCTATCTAGATTTATATATCTCAACATGTAACTATAGATATAATAGATAGATAGATAGATAGATAGATAGAGATATAGATATAATAGACAGCTAGACATAGATAGATAGATAGATAGATAGATAGATAGGAATGATAGATATAGATATAATAGATAGATAGATAGATAGATAGATAGATAGATAGATAGATAGATAGATAGATAGGAATGATAGATATAGATAGATAGATAGATAGATAGATAGACATGGTGATAGATAGATAGATAGATAGATAGATATAATAGATATATAGACATAGATATAATAGATATGATAGACATATATAGATATGATATGATAGATAGATAGATAGATAGATAGATAGATAGACATAGACATAGATATAATAGACAGATAGATAGATACATAGAAAGACAGATATAATAGACAGATAGATAGATAGATAGATAGATAGATAGATAGACATAGACATAGATATAATAGACAGATAGATAGATACATAGAAAGACAGATATAATAGACAGATAGATAGATAGATAGATAGATAGATAGATAGACATAGACATAGATATAATAGACAGATAGATAGATACATAGATAGACATAGATATAATAGACAGATAGATATGATAGATATACATAGATAGATAGATAGATAGATAGATAGATAGATAGATAGATAGATAGATAGATAGACATAGATAGATATAGATATAATAGATAGATAGATAAATAGATAGATAGATATAATAGATAGATAGACATAGATAGATATAGATAGATAGATAGATAAATAGATAGATAGATAGATATAATAGATAGATAGACATAGATAGATATAGATAGATAGATAGATAGACAGAGATATAATAGACAGATAGATAGATAGATAGATAGATAGATAGATAGATAGATAGATAGATAGATAGATAGATAGATAGATATAGATAGATAGATAGATAGATATAGATTGATAGATAGATAGATAGATAGATATAGATAGATAGATAGATAGATAGATAGATAGATAGATAGATACAGAGATAGATAGATAGATATAGATAGATAGATAGATAGATAGATAGATAGATAGATAGATAGATAGATAGATATAGATAGAAAGTGTATTTGAGAGAATGAAAAGCGTTTGAAATAAAATGGTAAAAATATTTTACTCCAATTTTCCACAAAATAGAGACAGGTTCTAAATGATAACGTTTTTCACTATTTAAAGTGAATATTCTGGAAACGTAACTTTGTCACTCAGTTTGCATCGCGTAGTACTGATGTGTGGGCTACCTCTGGAAGTAACTGTATGGCATGGATTTCGATGAGTTGGCACTTATGGAAAGCTCTTAAGCACAGGAGTGTGTAATAATGTTTATAAGACAGGGAGAGAGATGCATTAGAGAGGGGATGACACATGATGGGGGATGTGGGAGAGACATTAAAGGAGGCAAAAAAGAGGGATGGAAAATAAGAACTGAGGGGGAGGATTAGAAGGTGTAAAGAAGGAGAGAGGGAATGGCTGGGTGGGGCACAAGAACAGAATGGAGAGAATAGGAATAGAGGGAGGGGCGATGGTGGGAGAGACAAGAGGATGTTGTAGGGATAAATGTATTAAAGGAATTTAAGCAAAGCATGGCTATCCTGAGGATTAATGAAGTTAAGCTTTTTAGGTAGATAGTATGGGCAGACTAGAGGTGTCTTTTGGTTCTTGTCTGCCATCAAATATATGGTTCTATATGCCACTGTGTGCCGTGTGCCAATGCTATGTGTGCCGCCGCGCCCATACATGTGGCCTGTCATGTATAATTTTGCGGCCCACGGGATTCAACACAATTTCACAAGGGCCTTGCGTGTTATTTCAGCACCAGCCAGCGCCAGCAGCAGAACTGCAACTGGATGCTAGATGGCGCTGTGTCTTATCTGAATAAGTCACAGCGCCATCTAGCGTACAGCGCCATCTAGCGTCCAGTTGCAGATCTGCCGCTGGCTGGAGCAGAAATAACACGTAAGCACCGGGGAAAGTTGTTTCCCATTCTTGTGAGCTGCCCCTTTTGTGCATTAATTGCTTTGCTGGTGATGGCTACCGGTGTGGCCCAGGCTGGGGAGGACTGAGACTATGTCTACTAGCAGCAGCAGCTACCTCCTCCAGGCTCAGTAATACGGGCAATCAAGACTTATTGTATATGATGGTGCATCCTATTGTATATGTGTGTATATATATATATATATATATATATATATATATATATATATATATATATAATTTACATGTGGTGTGCTGCAAAATTCGGGAAAGTACTTTGTTGTGCCATGGGTAAGAAAAGGTTGAGGAGCACTGCTATGCATTATGGGAAGATAATGTAATGGCAACAGGATGATGGGTAAAGGCTAACAAGAAGGGAACATGCAGTGGAAGGAGGGAAGAGAGAAAGAGAGAATAACAGATTAGAGGGAAATTAGAGAGGGAGAAGAAGAAAAGATGTGTGAGGGAATTATAGAAATGATGGGAAGGTAATATAATGGAGGGTTTAGAGGTGGGGACAGAGTGAAAAGGCAAGAAAGAGTATAGTAAGGTCAGTAAGAAGAAAGTATATTATGTGAGAGGGAAACAGAGAGAGAAAAAGAATATAGAGAAGGAGAGAACTAGAAGGAAGATAAATAATAGCGGATGGAGAAAAGAGAATCATAAGGAAGAGGAAGGAGTGATGAGAGGAAAGGAAGAAAGATGAGCAGAAGGTGTTGAGAGAGGGAGGAAGAAGAAGGGCACACAGTGGAAGATATAGCGGTACAACGGGAAGACTGTAAGTGGGAGAGCAAGGAAGAAGAAGGGCAGAAGATATAGAGGTACAACAAGAAGACTGGGAGTGGGAGAGCGAGGAAGAATTAGGGCACACAGTGGAAGATATAGAGGTACAATGGGAAGACTGGGAGTGGGAGAGCGAGGAAGAAGAAGGACACACAGTGGAAGATATAGAGGTACAACGGGAAGACTGGGAGTGAGAGAGCAAGGAAGAAGAAGGGCACACAGTGGAAGATATAGAGGTACAACGGGAAGACTGGGAGTGGGAGAGCGAGGAAGAATTAGGGCACACAGTGGAAGATATAGAGCTACAACGGGAAGACTGGGAGTGGGAGAGCAAGGAAGAAGAAGGGCACACAGTGGAAGATATAGAGGTACAACAAGAAGTCTGGGAGTGGGAGAGCGAGGAAGAAGAAGGGCGCACAGTGGAAGATATAGAGGTACAACGGGAAGACTGGGAGTGGGAGAGCGAGGAAGAAGAAGGGCGCACAGTGGAAGATATAGAGGTACAACGGGAAGACTGGGAGTGGGAGAGCGAGGAAGAAGAAGGGCGCACAGTGGAAGATATAGAGGTACAACGGGAAGACTGGGAGTGGGAGAGCGAGGAAGAAGAAGGGCGCACAGTGGAAGATATAGAGGTACAACGGGAAGACTGGGAGTGGGAGAGCAAGGAAGAAGAAGGGCGCACAGTGGAAGATATAGAGGTACAACGGGAAGACTGGGAGTGGGGGAGCGAGGAAGAAGTAGAGGAACATGGGGGATGCACGCACCAAGAAGGAATGAAAGTCAGATTGAGGCGCGAGGATGGATATTAAATACAAAATGATACCGTTTATTTTATTTATAATACACATAATATATTTCCCTAAAGCAGACACCATAGCTAGAATAATGTCATCAAATATTAATATAATGTCTTTAGAGCTCTGGCAGCGTCTGCTGATCAAACAGAAAAAAAAAACATTTCAAATCTATAGATTGTCAGAAGTAAAAAAAACAAAGAGAGATAAGTCCTTTTCAGATCTATATAGGGTTAAACAAGTGACTTAGCGAAAAACAAGACTAGTGCAAGCCCTGAGCGACAGGAGAGGAGAAAAGTGCATTCCTGACGTGAGAGCGCCTATTCAAAATGACACAAAAGAAAAGCATCCCCCATCAAAACTAAACCACTGATAAGAATTCAGACTTAAAGACATACTCCTGGCGCCCCACAAAACCTGATCCCACCGAGCCTGCGGAGGCGCAACAGAAAAAACATTATCCTAAAACAAAGCCTTACACGTAATTCAATCATACTTTTTATTTGTGTTTTTAAACAGATATTTTAATAAATCAATAATAATATTATAATAAATATTTCATGAAAAAAAGCAAATAAATAAATAAATATACAAAATACTATTAAAATACATTTTAAATTTTAAAAAAACAAAACAAAGGGGAAATATATTTAGAATATAACGATAGAATCTGCCATTTTGCTTTTTCGGATCATTTTTCTGAGGTGCGAGGAGCAGTGGCATAGCTACTGTTGGTGCAGCAGGTGCAAAACACCAAGGCTCATAGGGCTTCTTAATTTAATAGGGAAAAGGCTCAGCTACTTATCTTTATCGAAAGGAGAATTAATTTATACTACGGATGATCTGACTACCTACACACACACACATATATATATATATATATATATATATATATATATATATATATATATATATATATATATGAAAGCACTATGGACACTGTATTCTAAGCTCAAAGACAGGGCCCGCCATGTTTTTAATGTGTTAATATTGTTTTGCCTTGATCACAACTTATGTATAGGGCTACGGAATATGTTTGCGCATTATAAATAAACAATAATAATAATAATTATATATATATATATATATATATATATATATATATATATATATATATAGATATTCTTAGACCAATACAGGAATTTACCTTGTTCATAGAAGTTGCAAGAGGCCCCAAAAACACTAGACTATGAATGTTACTATCACGATGGAAATGTGGCATCTAAAACTGCCAGTGCTTTTATTAGATCTATGGAAAGCTAATTAATTTAAAAGGAGAAAGTAACATACATAATCAGCTGAGAAAGGAAAATGCAGCAATAACTACTTGCATGTAAAAGTAAAAACAAAATGCAGAGGTTGTATTTATTTATTTATTTTATATCATTGTCCCCATTTTCAAGCTTAGTTAGTTATGGTTGTTTAACCCTTTCATTGCTCTGCTCATTTTATTATTTCAGATTTATTTGGTTGTTTCTGAGGCTGCCAGTTCTGTTTGATCCGGATCAGATATTTGCAAAATACAAATTGTATAAGCAGCCTAATTCCTGTACTAGTCACTAAATTGCTATATGAGTAAGAAAAAACAGATTATGACAGCATTGCAAAATAAAAATGACAGGACGGCTCTAGAAATCAGATAAACTAACCCAAAACCAGTCAGATTTATTAAGAAAACAGCAAGTGCGAGCAGGTGTTTCCATAAATACCTATACACAGTGAGAGCTCAGATACTGCACAGACAGGTTACCTGGGTGCTCGAGGGGACGGAGCCGACTGAGCAGCAAAAACACATAGAAATGAGGCACACGCACCTATAACACAGTGATTAGAGAGGTCGGACAAATCTCACCTTGGTGAATATAGCCCAGAAGTGATAAACCTCTTTCTAGTTCTTAAAATATATGTTTGTAGGAGAGCGCTAATCTGTTATATACACAGACACCTCGGGATATAATCTGATATTCTGAGAAATATATTCTAACATATTAAAGGGTCGGTGTGAGCGGTTCATGTTAAACCTATTTATAATCTACCATCAATTAAAGGGATTATGCATGTATCTGATAGATGAGAATCAGCAGTGAGTGAAGACATTAATATGATCTTTCCTGTTATGAGTACACCAGCAACAGTTGCAGCAAGGAGCTACTAGATGGCGCTGCCAAAGTTGTACACAGTTTGTAAACGCTGCTGAGATCGTACACTGTCCAGTCTTAAACCATTACCCTTACCCTAAGCCTATCCCTTTTACCTTAACCCTAAAGATATGACATCGGCAGCAAAATCTTGGCAGCGACAGCGCCACTGCTGGAGGTGTGCTGAAGTACTCAAAACAGGAAAGGACCATTAATAAAAGCCCAAAATAAACATTAATAAACCTACCCTGAAGTTTGCAAAATGCCTTCAGGTGTCAGTCAGTTGATTTTGAGAAGGACCGCCCCTAGAATTTAAAGCTAAATTAGCATAAAATTCATAATTAGTTGTGGCCAATCAGAGGCAGGTACAGCAATGTATCTGTTTCCCTCTCAATTTACTTAGGAGGCAGCCGTGAGACTGGCAGCTGATTGGCTAGGACACAACTCTGCAAAGCTCAATGGCTGATTCTATGCAGCCTGTTTTCAAGAAATATTTTAATTAATTGTTAATAGTATGTGAGCTTTGTGTGTCAGGTTAGACCAGTGTTTGTCTCTCTCCTCTCTGTTTCTGGCACCTACGGGTGCAAAGTGAGAGGATCTGTGATTAAACATAGAAACATATATTTGATGCACCATCAGAATCAGAACGGTCCATCTAGTCTGTCCATTCTATCTACATAAAAGCTTAAATTCTTTATATATGTGATTGTCCTTGCTACTTCCAATGTTCCCCTTATCTACTACCCTTTCACACTTTAATTATAAATCTTCCTCCTTCCTTCCTGTTTTCGCATTGATATTTATCTTATTATTACAGATTGCGATAATTTCACATGGCAGTTTATGTAAAAAAAATAAAAAAATAGAGAGAGACAGACTGTCAGTGGAGACGGTCACTGGTGAATCATCCATATAGTGTTCATTCTATGGAAGGCCACAGGCTCATTAAACTGACTATAAATTTAAAATATAGATCATAATAATCATGTTTGCAATTAAAGGGTTGTGTAAATCTCCTAGATTATGAATGCATCTGATGGAGGAGAATTAATAGTATAAGAAAAAATATGTTTGCATGAAAAAAATACCAAAATAAACATTTAAACACTTGTAAAGTTAGGAAAGTCTATTGTAATTTCTGACAGTTTAAAATTAAGGTTAACACCCCCTCCATAATTTGTTTTGGCCAATCCGGTTAGATGACAGATTTGAGACATAGCACTATGTTAGTTGCTATGGAAACACCACACAGCATATACAGGAAGCAGGGGTGAGTCATATCCCAGCAGTGACTGGGAGGCTGACAACACTGCTCTACTATTGGCTGAGCAAACAAGAGCAGGTAAATAGTGGGTTAATATTGCTCCCCGGATGCTGCATGCTGATTGGATGGGGATCAGAAAGTTGTGTAGACACCCCTGGGGATGTCAACACAATCATCTGTGGAAGTAGATCATCAGAAACCAGAATTGGAAAAAGCTGTATTATAATTGCATATTATAAGGTATACTTAAAGGATATATAGATATATATATACACACAGTCCCTGAGTTAAAGACGAGATACGTTCCCGAGAACGTCATTTAACCAGATTTGTCTGTAACTCAGATTCCTAATGAACAATAATAATAATAATGCTATAATGGCTCATATGTGGTAAAATAACACCCCAAATTACATTTCAGAATTAGTTACGGAAACTACTGGGCTCTCTCTTTTAATTCAAACAAACAGAACATAAAAACACATTTATACAAAAAGCCTTGGGAGGTTGTTCTTCGCCATGGGTCGCCTGTAACCAAAGGACCCTCTATCTATCTATCTATCTATCTATCTATCTATCTATCTATCTATCTATCTATCTATCTATCTATCTATCTATCCTTCTATCTATCCTTCTATCTATCCTTCTATCTATCTATCTATCTATCCATCTATCTCTGTATCTATCTATCTATCTATCTATCTATCTATCTATCTATCTATCTATCTATCTATCTCTCTATCTATCTATCTATATATCTACCTATCCTTCTATCTATCTATCTATCTATCTATCTATCTATCTATCTATCTATCTATCTATCTATCTATCTATCTATCTATCCTTCTATCTATCTATATATCTATCTATTTCTATGTATCTATCTATATCTCCCTATATCTCCCTATATCTATCTATCTATATCTCCCTATTTCTATCTATCTATCTATCTATCTATCTATCTATCTATCTATCTATCTATCTATCTATCTATCTCTCTATCTATCTATCTATATATCTACCTATCCTTCTATCTATCTATCTATCTATCTATCTATCTATCTATCTATCTATCTATCTATCCTTCTATCTATCTATATATCTATCTATTTCTATGTATCTATCTATATCTCCCTATATCTCCCTATATCTATCTATCTATATCTCCCTATTTCTATCTATCTATCTATCTATCTATCTATCTATCTATCTATCTATCTATCTATCTATCTATTTCTATGTATCTATCTATATCTATCTATCTATCTATCTATCTATATCTCCCTATTTCTATCTATCTATCTATCTATCTATCTATCTATCTATCTATCTATCTATCTATCTATCTATCTATCTATCTATCTCTCTATCTATCTATCTATATATCTACCTATCCTTCTATCTATCTATCTATCTATCTATCTATCTATCTATCTATCCTTCTATCTATCTATATATCTATCTATTTCTATGTATCTATCTATATCTCCCTATATCTCCCTATATCTATCTATCTATATCTCCCTATTTCTATCTATCTATCTATCTATCTATCTATCTATCTATCTATCTATCTATCTATCTATCTATCTATCTATTTCTATGTATCTATCTATATCTATCTATCTATCTATCTATCTATATCTCCCTATATCTATTTATCTATCTATCTATCTATCGATCTATCAAGTACGAGGTTCAGATTTAGTTATTTTTCCTTTCTCTAACTGTTGGAACCCTAAAAAGTGACTTTTCGATGGCGTCTCCCATTGCTGCCAGATCCTTCCCCATATGATACTCTTCTTCTGCAATCGCTGTGATCATGTTTACAGCAGCTTCCTATTTTCCGCGGTGACCCTTTAATACATCGCACATATCAGATGGTCAGAGTTCAAATCTGTTAGCTGGGAAGGAGGAAGGAATGTAAAGTAACGCCAGTGTAACCGGACACGCGGCGCTCGGGCCGGGGAAGCTTTCCCACCTGATTAGCTGCTTATCTACAGGTACCTTGGCCCAGATAATCCCTACAGGAATGTGCTTGGACTCATTGTGCACCCAGCACCGCACGTGATCCACAATGCACCGCTGCCACTAACACTTGTGGTGGGGGGTAATTATATCCACAGTGAAATGCTGCTCGACTGGATTCAGACTTCCCAGCTGCAGGGATTTCACCTGGGTGTCTGGGCCAAGACCCGTCTGTGTCTGGCTCCTACGTGATGTCATTTCCAGGTGTACCTAATAACTGCTATGGGAAGGAGCTGGTGGCCAGCCAAATGGCACAAAACCAACAAGAGATAACTCATAGAAACATTGATTTAAGGGCAGATAAGAACCAAAAGCCCATCTAGTATGTCAATTCTGTCTACCCAGAAAGCTAGGCTTAACTGATCCTCAGGATGGCCCTTGTGCTTATCACAGTCAGCTGTTTCTCTGGTTTAGGGTAGAATTGCCTGGTATTTCGGGGCTGGGTCACTCTGAGTGGGACCAAGGATATTTCTCCCTGTGAAGGGCGCAAGTGACATAAAAAAGGCCGCTCACCGAGTGGGTCATCATGGCCATAGAACTGACCTATATAGGTTGGTTGGTTCTATGACTGTTTTTTTGCTCCTTCCAGCCATGGCTGATTTTCTACTGTGGACACATTTTCGCTCATTACCCCTAAATCTTCCACCTTTCAATCATGACTTCTTATTCTTGTACATGTACACCACTGATTTTCCCGCCACGGGTGGTCCGGCATCTCTTTTAGTCCAGACAAAATTATTGGCAGGAAATTGAATTTCCTGTTTACTGGGTAATTGATTGACGTTTAATGAATCCTATTTCGCTGATACAGATACCTGTACAGTTCGCTTTTACAGTAGAGTATTAATAAACGTGTATCATTTTTACTAGTGTGCAGGTACCTGTATTTAATTTAATTATTTAATTTAAATATAATATTAATTTAAGTTAAGTGTTCTAGCCGCCATGGTGCTTTAGAGACATATGGGAAGTGTATAATTAGTCGGTTAGCGTGTAGTGACCACCATTGGTTCAGCAAAGCGTTAACCTGTTGGCTCAAATGTTGTAGTTGAAAACTATAAGTAACTAGCGAATTGCCTGTCAAAAAATGACGGCAATGAAATTGTAAGTGAGCTAATGGTGTTTGGTGTTTTTAATGCGGCTGATGTAGCGTCGTTCGTTTTCTATGTCGTGCGACTTTTTCGTAATATGCGTAGCTGTTTGGTGGGCTTTTTCGTAATATCCGTAGATGTTTGGTGGGCTTTTTCGGAATATCCGTAGCTGTTTGTTGGTGTTTTGCGTGTTTAGAGACCTTTAGCCTCGTTTTCGTTTTGTTCGGCGGCCATTTTTTCTCTTGCTTAGGTGATTTTCGGGTCTCTAAACTCGGAAATTCGTGCTTAAATGGAGGTGTAACTTCACTTGCAGAGGTCCTCGGTGGCCCCCCCTTGCTGTGAGTAACATTTTTATGTGTTTGTTGTTTGTATTTATTGTGTTTGTAATGTTTTTGGGGTTGCGCGGGTTGCGTCCTTGTTTTCTAATCTCGTAGGTGTTTTTCGGCAAATCCGTAGGTGTTTGGTGGTGTTTTGCGTCTTTAGACTGCTGTAGCCTCGTTTTCTTCCGGCGGCCATTTTTTCTCTTGCTTAGAGAATTTTTTAGTGTCTAAACTCTTTTAATTTGACTTAAATTGAGGTGTAACTTTAGTTTTTGAGGTCCTGGATGCTCCGTCTTCCTGTAAGTAAGCTTTTTATGTATTTGTTGTGTATATTTGTTGTATTTTTCATGTTTTGATGTGCGCGTGTTGTGTCCGTTTTTTGCGAGGTCGTAACGTGTCTCGTATTTTGTTTGCGTTACAACGTAAATTTTGCGAGGGCCGTATGCTCACAACTATATATGTGATTATTTAAATCTGGCCTAGCGGGTAGATCGACCAGGCTGATTGGTTTGACTTGCAGGCTTCAAGTTCAATTCAAATTATTTTTTTAAACAACTGATAAAGTCCATGACTATCGTTTTAAACCTTTCATCGGCCATTTATATCATTTATTATTAACAGAAAACACATCAACAAGAAAATGTACTTCCGGAAATGAGGATTAAACTCTCTGTGCCATATTTACAAGTTTGATTCTGTGTAATCAGATGGAGAGGAGCTCCAGTATTTGTGTATCCTTATGTTTAATCAGTTCATACACACGTCAGGCGGAGATGTGAGTCACGTATACCCTATTGTGACATCACGGCCTGGCTTTCCATAAGTCACTGCTTAGTCTTCAGTGCACTGATTGCTGAGCACATGTGAGTAAATCATTCGATGACTCACATTAACCATTTGCAGTCAGACAACCACGAGAAAGGTCTGGATGGTGGGATATGGGGTGTGGATTTGAGGATCAATTCATAGACTACGTGACATGCTCTTATATCTATGTTAGATGGACACGGAAAGTATACTCTAATTCCATTCTTTAATTTGTATTTTAATAATGGGTAACTTTTACGCGGAGTTGCTTATTTCTGATGCTTTTTCAGCAGTGTCCCTGCAAACTACTGAGCTTTCCATTAGTCTTTTTTTTATTTTTAGCTGCCACATTTCCACTATCTATGAGCCCGATTCAATTCAGCTATCGCAAGTTACAGTAGCCCGTAATTGAGTAATTTGCTATTCAATTGGCGTCTATTTGCGCGCTCCGAGTTACCGTCTTGAAAACTTTCCGATGGTTAAACCTATAACTTACAGCCTCCAGAAGCCTTTGATCTGTCACTTACGCAAAGGCTAAAATCGCAAATCGCCATTCAATCGCTCCAATTCCCCAAGGCCACAAATGTTTTCACACCCGTAAACGGCAAATGTAGGAGAAAACCCTACGAGTGCTAGAGAGGCCCCGCAAGGGGGTTAAACACTTGTTCGTAGCACTGTAAGTGCAAAAAACAAATCACTACTGCACCGTAAATAACAGGGAAAGTGATGACAGACATTAGAATTAATTGCTCAAGCTCGCAAATCGTCAGTATATAAGATTTATTTTTATGTCTCATTTGGAGTTATATCGGGTATCAATGAGCTAATACATATCAGGCCACCCACATGGACTAGAACAGTATTGGCATTCATTTTCAGAATTCTGAATTTTGAGGGTTTGCGAGTCAGATCGCATATCGGACCCGCGAACCTTATTGATTGACATGTAACCTCCATATTTTACTGCTGTAATAGTGACGGTCTCATTTTCTATTGCCTGTTTCGAAATAGGAGGTTACGGGCTTGCTAAATTGATCATATTCCCGCCCTGAAGTGTTCCGAACCAGTGCATGGTTTACGGAGTCGGCTTTGGGCCAGTAACTTGGCCACAGACATACGTCCAGGATCCCGCGAGAGGTGGGCTTGCAATTGAATTGGGCTCTATGTATATATCAGAAACCAAAATAGTATAAAGCTAACTAATTGCATATAGAATAGTAGTAATTAGAGGATATATATATATATATATATCAGTAATAACCCTACGCACTATTCAATTTTATATAACATATATATGCGTGCTAGAACTGTAGTGTAGATGTTTTCAAGACAAGACAAGAGTTATCTGATGGACAATATAATGGTTCAGTATACTATTATAGTACAGGGGTAGTCAATTCTTTTCTATAAAAGTTTATATGACCTCAGCACGCCAGGTACAATCATTATGTCTCTGGTTGTGCTGATCCATAATGCTTTCTTGGCAAAGATACTGTAGTGGGTTGCTAGTTTCTTCTCCAGTGGATCGTGATTTGTCTGACCTCTCTGCTATGACTTGCCCATCTTGGGTGACCCTACATGGCATTGCTCATGGCATTGAAGTACACAAGCCCCATCACCACCACAGGTAGCGATCCAGAAGGGGCAGGACCGTCTACCTATACCATAGTTTAAACATTTTCTATTAAAATAATATTTTTAAAATGATGTTTTTTCACCACTAATCTGAAGGATACATCCCAGGAGGGCACATTCTCAGAGATTAATCACAAAGTGGTATTACGGGGATAGACACACACCCAGCTCTGCTTTGTCTTAAAATTTCATAAAGGAATTAAAAAAGAAAACAAAAAATTGAACTTATTTACCCCAAAACATGTGTTTTAAGACCTAGGCTTAGGATTAGTGCCACGGTTTGTGTGGAAGTTCCAATTATGCTCTACATTAAATCTAAAGGTATCAACAAGTACTTTATCAATCACATGTTATTACTAAAATAGGGTTTGCCAACAGTTGAACACTTTCTGATCCACCCACTAAGGGCGGATGATATATCTTTACTTTGTGGGTCTCTAAATGTTTGGCATGCAGGAAATGCAAAGTTTAATGTAAGTTTACAGTAAGAAAATGGATGGAGAAAACAGGTCCAGGTGCCAGGGTAGGAATGTGAATCTCACATCAATTGTCTATAACCGAATAGATCTAATATTTCATTAAAGGGATATCAAAGGCTCCTTTATTTTACATACCTCTGAATCAATTTACTTTTTTTGTACTTTATTTTATTAAGAAACTGTTATAAGCTCTGTTCTTTCTCCCTAAAATCAAACAAATAGTACCTGTATGGGTCTGCCCTCTGCAGCGTATGCAGACACAGACTCTGTAAGTCTGCATGTGCAGTGTAGTGTCCTAGCCTATCAGTGACCACATCTCAGCAGCATGTTGCAGGATGTTGCTGAGAGAGGGTCACTGATTGGTTAGTATGAGACAAATCACATGAAAGAGTCTATGTGTTCATGAGCTGCAGAGGTCAGACCCATACAGGAACTATTTGGTTTTAGGCAGTAATAATTAAGTTTATAAGAACATTCTTAATAAAATAAAGTACATAAACGTAAATAGATGCAGAGGGATATTATATACCTAGTAACATCCTTCTATATACCTAAATATATATAAATATATATAAATTGGCTCACTATTACGTACAGTTATACAGAGCCTCGAACAACGAGAAGAGTTATATATTAACTCAAATGATGTTTGAACCTGTTTGGTGGGAATTTCCTTCAAGCTGTTTGCATATATTAACAGGATACAATATGTTTAAAATCACAGACTGTGAAACTAGCTATTGAGAAAGCAAATCCCTGGCATCTGCATCCAAAGCAACCGACTGTGCGCTTGTGCCAGATCACGTATAAAAGTGCCCATTGTGTGGGTGCAGAAGCAGCGGGAAGGGTGGGACGCCAGCCTATAGCACTGTAGGGAATGGCACAGAAAATAAGCACGGGTTTAAAATAGTCCACAAGAGGAAATGCTTGAAGGGTCGCACTTATTTATACACAGTGCCAATAAGTGGGCAGTGTTGGCATGTTACACCTCCTGGCCAGGAGTTAACAAGTGGTTCATAATTTAAATCTCTTATAGTGTAACTCTGCAAAGCGTTAACATAGCAGTGCCAATGAGACTAGAGCCTGAACAGTAAGGTTGGGAGAGGGGCACGGGTGGAGCTGGTACCGGTGGTGCAGGTGGTGCTGGTGGTGCAGGTGGTGCTGGTGGAGCAGGTGGTTCTGATGGTGCAGGTGGTGCAGGTGGTACAGGTGGTGCGGGTGGTGCAGGTAGTGCTGGTGGTGCAGGTGGTGCAAGTGGTGCAGGTGGTGCAGGTGGTACAGGTGGTGCGGGTGGTGCAGTTGGTGCTGGTGGTGCGGGTGGTGCTGGTGGTGCAGGTAGTGCTGGTGGTGCAAGTGGTGCAGGTGGTGCAGGTGGTGCAGTTGGTGCAGTTGGTGCTGGTGGTGCGGGTGGTGCTGGTGGTGCAGGTAGTGCTGGTGGTGCTGGTGGTGCAAGTGGTGCAGGTGGTACAGGTGGTGCAGGTGGTGCAGTTGGTGCTGGTGGTGCGGGTGGTGCTGGTGGTGCAGGTGGTGCAAGTGGTGCAGGTGGTGCAGGTGGTGCAGGTAGTGCTGGTGGTGCAGGTGGTGCTGGTGGTGCGGGTGGTGCTGGTGGTGCAGGTAGTGCTGGTGGTGCAGGTGGTGCTGGTGGTGCGGGTGGTGCTGGTGGTGCAGGTAGTGCTGGTGGTGCAGGTGGTGCAGGTGGTGCAAGTGGTGCTGGTGGTGCAGGTGGTGGAAGTGGTGCAGGTGGTGCAGGTGGTGCAAGTGGTGCTGGTGGTGCAGGTGGTGGAAGTGGTGCAGGTGGTGCAGGTGGTGCTGGTGGTGCAAGTGGTGCAGGTGGTGCAGGTGGTGCAAGTGGTGCAAGTGGTGCTGGTGGTGCAGGTGGTGCAAGTGGTGCTGGTGGTGCAGGTGGTGCAGGTGGTGCAAGTGGTGCTGGTGGTGCAGGTAGTGCTGGTGGTGCACCTCACCAGTGAAGTCAAACTGTTTTAAAGTATGTATATTTTTTATTTATATATATATATATATATATATATATATATATATATATATATAAATATATATATATATATATATATATATATATATATATATATATATATATATATATATATTCATTCATATGGCCCATGGTTCATAACAATTCCATGACAATATAGGTGCATGTAACAGCCAATGGTTTACATAGTTCTACCTCATGGGGGAAGAGGTGTACAGACACATTGGGGAGGGTAAGTGCATGTGAGGGTAAGGACGCTACTAATGGTCTAGAGCTGTCTTCTTTAAGGGAGCTGTTGGAAAATATCTTAAAAAAATTTAGGCTGATCTTTTGAAAGAGGAGAAATTATGGATTTTTCTCCTATTGTGCAGCAGAGCATTCCAGAGACATACTACTACTACTACTACTACTAAGACTACTACTACTACTACTACTATGACTACTACTATGACTACTACTACTACTACTACTATGACTACTACTACTACTACTACTACTGCAGTCCTATAAGTACTTCCTGTTTAGCACACCTCAGTCCATTTCTGAGTCTGTGCCTGCAGGTATGTTGCGCAGCACTCTCATGTTTGGCTTCACTGTGCCTGTTGCAGCTTCTTACATCTCCTGTCGTGCAAATTCTGGCTCCTTTAAATGTCCACAAGGGCATTCCCATCACTGGAGAGCAATGGTTCCATCTACTAAACTGCCTTGTCGCCTATTCCAAGTCTTTCCTGCCTTTCTTAAGCTTTACTTTCTTTACTGTATTCTGTGTATATAAACACAAACTGAGATACTTGCAGTGTAGTTCCTCTGCCTGTTGGGAGGGGGCAGCAGCAAGCTACAGCTGCAGTGCCACTACCAAAGGTCTTTAGCACTGAAACCGATATTGACCGCAGATAAGGAACAATATGTCAATCACACGCTTAATCTACTTCACCCATATGTGAGAAACTGTAAAATGCTACCTTCCAACATCAGAAACTTTGGTTAAACGTGGCGAAAATCACTGGGATTGCTCTGTAGCGTAGTGAGCCCTGCTAATACTTCACAATCCCATAACCACTTACTGTAGTGATAAAGCCAGGGATCTAATGCATTTTTACAATTCTGCCACTATACAAATCCCTAGTATGCCCTAATTTGAAAGATTAGGGTTCTTCACAGTAAGGGTGGTTAATCTGTGGAATTCTCTACCAAAGGAGGTGGTGACAGCGGATTCGATAGATAACTTTAACAAGGGACTGCATATATTTTAAAATAAAAAAGGCATTCACGGTTATCCTGGATAATTAGAGAGAGAGTATTGATCCCGGGAGGAGTCCGATTGCCAGAATCTGGGGTCAGGAAGGAATTTTATATATTTTCCATTTTGAGACAATTGGCAAAGTTTCACTTTTTTTTTCTCTTTGCTTCCTCTGGATCAATTCACAATTAATCCCCATATTGAAGATCAGGAGATCTATAAAGGTTGAACTTGATGGGCTAAAAGTTTTTTTTTCAACCTCAATTACTATGCAACTATGTAAGTCTTAAGATTATATATAATGCTGTTCAGTTGCGCCTGACACTCTGTGAACCCTATGGACCATAGCACGCAAAAAACCTCTATCTTTGTGTTTGTGTTCATGCGTATCCATAAGGTTTTGCCTTTTCCTTCTCCAGTGGACTGAGCTTTGCCCGACCTCTCTGCTATGACCTGCCCATCTTGATGACCCTAAATGGTAAAGCTCACAGCTAAAGTCCCTTCATCACAACAAGGTAGAGATCCAGCATATATGTGGGCTCTGGTCCCTCTCTTGTCCCACCTCTTCCTTAGGTGGGGGGGGGGGCTCTCAGCTGCTTCATACACGGTCAGTCCCTCTCTAGCCCCGCCTCTTCCTTAGGTGGGGCTCTCAGCTGCTTCATACACAGTCAGTCCCTCTCTAGCCCCGCCTCTTCCTTAGGTGGGGCTCTCGGCTGCTTCATACACGGTCAGTCCCTCTCTAGCCCCGCCTCTTCCTTAGGTGGGGCTCTCGGCTGCTTCATACATGGTCAGTCCCTCTCTAGCCCCGCCTCTTCCTTAGGTGGGGCTCGCAGCTGCTTCATACATGGTCAGTCCTTCTTTAGCCACACCTCTTCCTTAGGTGGGGCTCGCAGCTGCTTCATACACGGTCAGTCCCTCTCTAGCCCCGCTTCTTCCTTAGGTGGGGCTCGCAGCTGCTTCATACATGGGCAGTCCATCTCTAGCCCCGCCTCTTCCTTAGGTGGGGCTCTCGGCTGCTTCATATATGGTCAGTCCCTCTCTAGCCCCGCCTATTCCTTAGATGGGGCTCTCAGCTGCTTCATACACGGTCAGTCCCTCTCTAGCCCCGCCTCTTCCTTAGGTGGGGCTCTCAGCTGCTTCATACACGGTCTGTCCCTCTCTAGCCCCGCCTCTTCCTTAGGTGGGGCTCTCAGCTGCTTCATACACGGTCAGTCCCTCTCTAGCCCCGCCTCTTCCTTAGGTGGGGCTCTCAGCTGCTTCATACACGGTCAGTCCCTCTCTAGCCCCGCCTCTTCCTTAGGCGGGCTCTCTGCAGCTTAATAAGCGCTTCCTGTTTGCACCTCCGCTCATTTGGCTCTGTGTCATGCAGGGTAATGCCGCTGCGTTCGGTTTTTGGCCATTTTTCGCACTTGAGCTGGTTGCGCCTCCGCTCATTCTGACTCTACGTCCCGCAGTTTGCTTCTCAGCTCTATCATCTAACTATACCTGTTCATTGTTTATTTGCTTCTCTCCACCATTTTCAGCTCTCATTTCAGTATCTGTTCCTATCTCCTCGTAACCACCTTGCTTGCCTGAAAGGGCACTCTCATTGCTGGAGAGCGATGGTGCCTCTAGAGTTAAGTTATCCTGACGCTTTCCTAGTACCTGAACCTACTTGTCTATGACCTTGTCCACATCCAATGTAGCACTTCGGCTTCCCTACACCTCATTCACGTGGTTTCCTGCCCAGATCTACTAAACTTCTATCCTCCTTGCGCTCTTTTTCATGTATCGCCTATGACCATTCCCTCCAGTAGCCTCCTCCACAGTTGCTGCTGATCCCGGGGTTACCAGCAGTTCGTCACTCCTCTCTGAGACCCACTTTCCGGTCACTAGCGACTTCATCTGCGATTGTGCTGTTCCCGGGCGTATCAGCAGTCCTTGCTTCACGCAAGGACTCGTCTGGCCCTCTGAGCAGGCCAGATGTCCGGTAGCATCCGGTACTTTTCGGCTACCCCTCGCCACATTATTCCACTTGTCCGACAGGGCATTCCATAGCCGGAAGGTCATGGTTCTTATCGCTACCCCTGACCGTTGGGAGAGGGCCCCTCCCACAAATACCAGATAACATTCTTTATATATGTGTGCTTAATTAAGGCAAAAAATAATTTAAAGCAATAGAACTCCATCTCTGATTGCTAATTGCTCTTAATCAGGCTACTGTTTGCACATGCTCAGATCCTCAGTGGCTTCCAGTTTGCTTGACGTGATATGACGTGTATAATGACGTGTATAATGGCGCCAGGAATCTTACTGACCTGTTACCGTTTGTTACGTACTTCACACAAGTGATTTATTTCCTTTATTATAGAGGTTCTTTAAACCAGAATATAAAGCTCTGTTGCTGTTATATCTACAATAAGAAATATAATAATAGCACTTTATCCTTTTTCTGCCAGGAGGTTCACGAACTTATTTATTGAATCCCCAACAAGATAATATTGTGATCAAATCGGGCCAGTCCCAGAATTCTGCGAATAAACTCAAATTAATGGGTTGCTGGAAAATTCCTGTGTCTGCTAGAATAATCATTAAAGTCCAGAATATTTTCCCCATACACAGAATAATTGAATGATAATAGCTGCTAGCAGACCACCTGCAGTAATTCATAATTAAGTGATATTAATAAATTACAATATATTTTATACATACAGCAGTCTCGCGCAGATTTCATGGGGCAGCATCCGATTAAATCTCAGTGGATGGAACTCACAGGAACTATTTTTATGCCTTTTATGTACTTAAAGGGATATGAAAGGCTTATTTATGTCACTAGGTATGTAATATCCTTTATTTACTTTTTATGTATTTTGTATTTTATTAAAAATTGATCATAAGCTTTTTTTTACTACCTAAAATCAAACAATGTGTACTTGTTTGGGTCTGCCCTCTGCAGCTCACCAAGAAACAGACTCTGCTGCACTCTAAGTGCAGTGAACTATTATATACATAGTAAAATACAGGAACCTTCAATATCCCTTTAAAGGGACATGGAACTCCAACATTGTAGAGATCTGAAGATCAGAAAACTTAGGGTAAGGAGATGCACAACTCCGAGGGAGATACATTATTGCTATTTTCATTACTAACTTGAATAATAAAAAAAAATGGGACTGATTTGGGTATTATTCCCTAAAATGTTGTCCTGATTTAGAAGTGAAATAAAAAAACTGCTAGTGGTCATCTAATAGAGTTTCATTTGTTTTTTTAAGTAACTACAGACCTGCAGCCCTATTAAACTGTGATTTGGCCAATTGAATAGGGCTCTATATAAGCACAGAGCATATTTTATTTACAGAAGTTTTTAGTTAGTGAAGACCTTGCTTTTGGACAGAAGATCACTAACTAAAAACTTATGTAAAAAAATATGCTCTGTGCTTATATAGAGCCCTATTCAATTAGTTGAATCACAATTTAATAAGGCTGCTGATCTCTTGTCACACCTATCAAGGGTACAGAAAAAATCATAAAAAAATCATAAAAAGTAACCCTAGATCTCTTGAAAAATCATTTTGGTCCTAAAAAGACCTAAATTGATAAAACCTCCATTTTACCTACTTTTAAAAATATTATAATACAAAAAATATTGTAGTTTATGCAGCTCTGCTTTATAAGACCTTCTCCTAACCTATGCTTTTCCTGAGGGTATGGATTCCATAGTGTGTTTTTTTTTATATACTTTTAAATTACTTAGCTTATGTTTTAATTGGTCCCTTGTATACTACAGGAAACCAATACAAACTGTTCACTGGAAGATTTGATCATGAGGCTGAAGCTCATATTTTGGCCATATCATGAGAAGACCGGATTCCCTAGAGAAGACCCTGATGCTGAGAGACTGAAGGGGAGACAGAGGCGGAGATGGATAGATGAGATCATTGAAGCAATTAGCATGAGCTTGATGGAGCTAAGAGGGTCAGTGGATGACACATGTTCCTGGTGTGCTGCGGTCCATAAGGTCACAGAGAGTTGGAACAACTGAACGACCAAACAACGTTTTTATTAAATCCCCCTGATTCAGGAACTTGTGTAACTCTAGATTAGTAGGACAGAAGGAAAAGTTTTGTAAGAAGATAGCAGCTTTTATTCTATCAAAAATCTTCCAAGAGCTTTATCTTCAATTGGAAGATCTCTACACCGTGCAGGACAAAACAAAAGGGTGGATCGCTACGGTTTTGAAATACTTTATACTTGTTCTTACAAATTGTTTTATATGCATGAATTCAGTGTCCTTTTTAATGTTTATATTTTTGTAAACCATTTTCTCATTATTTACACTAATTCTTCAAGACAGAATCCTGTGCATGTGTGAATTTCATTAAATAACCAAATAATACGTTTTCATATGATGTGCCGACCTGTAGAAAGAGCTGGTTAATATGTCACATATAAAATAACATTGGATGAATAATCTAGGATGAATAGAGCAGTTTAGTTAAAGTTAAACTACTTGAGACTAAGTATTCCAAACCCCTATTTATGTATTTGGCATCACTTTTCTCCGTGCCAAGACCTAGGGTGGCATATTGACAGGGGCAGCAGACTGCCTGACGCTGCCAGTGCTATGGAATACTGTGTGTAAATGAAGAAAATTGTCTATATGCACTGACATTTCTGACTGGGGTTAAACCTGATACTGTGTTGTTACCCAAACGCATATAGCAGAGGATGCCTTCAGAAAGGGGACTGTGCGTGTCCTGGAGCTATGCTGCTGGCAGAGGAGCTGCGAGCAGGCAGGAAGTAAGGGAAAGAGGAGCAGCCATGGAGAGGAGTCTTGGGGGGGGGGGGGCAGCAATGGGAAGAGGAGCAGCTATGGAGAGGAGTCTGGGGGGGCAGCAATGGGAAGAGGAGCAGCCATGGAGAGGAGTCTTGGGGGGGGCAGCAATGGGAAGAGGAGCAGCCATGGACAGGTGTCTTGGGGGGGGGGGGGGGGGGAGCGAAGGCCGGAGCAGAAGCTGCAGATGGAGGTAAGTGAGGGGAAAGGGAGAGGGGGAGGTATTTAGAGGGGTAAAGTAAGGAGGGGGGTTTAGCATGAGGGTGGGGGGATTTAGCATGAGGGAGGGGGGGTTTAGCATATGGGCGAGGGGGGGTTTAGGATGAGGAGGGGGGTTTAGGATGATGAGGGAGGTGGGGTTTAGGAGGAGCGAGGTTGAGGATGAGGAAGGGGTTGAGGATGAGGAGGGGGGTTGAGGATGAGGAGGGGGGTTGAGGAGGGTGATAAGGGAGGGGGGATAGACACAGGGGAGGGAGAGGGGTTTAGAATGAGGAGGGGGGTTTAGAATGAGGAGGGGGGGTTTAGGATGAGGGAGGGGGGTTTAGGATGACGAGGGAGGGGGGTTTAGGAAGAGAGAGGTTGAGGATGAGGAGGGAGGTTAAGGACGAGGAGGGGGTTGAGGAGGGTGATACGGGAGGGGGGAATAGACACAGGGGAGGGAGAGGGGTGAAGAGAAACAGGGGAGGGAGTGGGGAGAAGAGACACATGGGAGAGAGAGGGGGGACACAAGAAAAGGGCACACAAGAGGGGGACACAGAGGGCACAAGAGGGACACAGGGGGCAGCACATTTCCCACCCTCGGCTTATACTCGAGTCACTCATTTTTCCCAGTATTTTGTGGTAAAATAGGTGCCTCGGCTTATACTCGGGTCGGCTTATACTCGAGTATATACGGTAATTATCTCTTCTTGTGTATTCAGAATCTCTCTGAGCTCAGCTGAGTTACTCAATCATTCTGGTTGACCCACCTGGGCTCAAGCAGAGAGAGACTGAAATCCTGGACTGTTGACTATCCCAATAGGAGTTGCCCACCACTGTCCTAGGCTCTGCCACAAAGCCAGCGCCAAGTGGGAAATCCAGTTAATTCCAGTGTCATTTTTCTCAAAGAGCAACAAGTTTACTGTAAATAAATATAAATTGATCTGTACTACTTGCAGGACCACTGGAATTCAAGAAAAGTGCAACTTGTTTGTAAAGTATGTAAGAAATTAACATTAATAGCCGTGTAAAATACAAACATAAGAACATTTTACAGAAAATATAACATTTTTGTTTATATTGCATCACTACCTGGGAGCAGAGGAGGAGGAATAGTCAGGAGTATTTGTAAGCTGCTTGCAGCAATAAATGTAAGCCCTGATCTCCAGAAAGGTAATCAGCCCTCTTAACACCAAAGTATCCAGGGTCAAGAAAAGGCACCAGACTTTATTTTTCTTCTAATTAAATTACCACTGTAGTGAATTCACAGATAACGTTTATTTGTTGGACATAGATTATTAAAAACAGTATGCAGTTTAATAGAAGTAAACTTTTATATTTGTTCTGAATTTTTCCCACTCAAGCCGAGCTGCTTATCGCTTCCTACCTGTGTCTATCAGGGGCGTGACCAGTTATGCCTAGAAGCTGGATAAAAAAAAAAAAAAAAAAAAGGTGACCAAAAACACTCTGGTTCACACCAAGCATGCTCATACAAAGTAAGTGGGCTATGATGGTTCATGCACTTTAACTGGGTGTGGACTATGTAGGAGCTGCAAACAGGTTACAATATAGCTGTTACCTCTCTCTGGGCCATGGGATGTAGCTATGTTATAGGGTGGAGCCAGTGACATCATATGACATCATAACCCAGCTTGCTTCCAAGCTCATGATGGTCTAGCTCCCAGGAATAGCTGGGCACGCCTCCTAACTAGGCACAGGGTGGTGGAGAGAAGCAGCTCTACTTGAGGAGAAAATAGACAATTTAAAAAGTAAGAAAAATATTTGTAATTTATTTTAAACTGATTTTAATAGTCTATGCCAAACAAACACAGGATGTTTTCTTGTAAATGCAGTACAGTAGTAATTTCAATACTAACTTTATGTCATTCCCTGCTTAATTATGCTCTTGGCCAGACTTTTAATTCCATTGTACAGATGTCCTTTAAAAGTTATGAAAACTAGGCCATTACAATTGCCCTTTAAGTCGTAACAATATGACTCCCTTTTGTCACGGTAGCTGAAGGGTTGGGTGTAAGCTGAGTGCATGGGAGCCAGTATATAGGTGAGGCCCAAGACAATGCAAACTGCCTGTGGCCTCTCAAATGAAGCCATCATGTTATGATGCTCTGAGACACACGCATACAAGGCTCCCCTCCCATAGTAACTGATGCCTCTAGTGTAAAATCTGACATATGACCTCCGTCCCTACGATAGTCTAAAGAATAGAGGATTTCATACACCTGTATATAGGGAAAAATATATAAACCACCTTAATATATAAGGTCACACCTATACTGATTTGCAAACATAAAGCATCTAAGGTAGAATTACCAACGCCATATACACAGCAGGGCGAATCTAAATACAGTGGTACCTCGGTTCTCGTACTTAATCCGTTCTGGGAGGCAGGATGAGTTCCAAGCAAGCATTTCCCATAGGGATCATTGTAAATCTAATTCTGGACCCCCAAATTTTCACATTTTAGTTTGAACTGATGGTCTTGTTGTGTTTTTTTTTATTTTTATACAAAACCTTACTAAACAGACATAAATAAAAAAAACAATAATTACATCATAACAGAATTCAACTTTATTGAGAAGACTTGAGGGCCCAATGGGATGGTGGCAAGGAGAAGTATGAGATAGGTTATTTCTTGGAATCTTGGTTGTTATAGGCACAGGCTTCATGTTATATTCTTGTAGACACAGGCTTCACTTTTTATTCTTGCAGGCACAGACTGCTGTTGCAGGTACTAATGACACTACGCCACAGGACAGAACTTTATTCCACGCCCTGAACTACAGGATGCGGGGTGGTGCAAGTCTGATTAGTCGAGGTCCGAGGCAATGTTTTTGGCACTGAGACGCATCAAGTATCAAAAATTACGAATTCCAAGGACGAGAACCAAGGTACCACTGTACTCAAATCCAATGTTACAGAAGTAAATCTACTTACATCGTAGCCAATATAGGGCACCGTAGGGACAAAGTTGCCAAGTATCAAATAGAAAGCCTACAGTATCAAGTATATATGTACATTATACAGAACCAAAAGAGAATATTGTGTGTATTTAGAAAAGTGCATAACACTAACCAATTACTAATGACTAAAATATTAAAGAAATGGAAAATAAGAATTATTATATAGACAACGCTGCTGGTTAAATTGGGTATGTACATAAGGAGACCAATGGTAACTCAATCGTAAAGCAGGTTGTGGTTGATGTCAAGGATTTTGCCCCCCGGATAGATAGATATAATATCTACAACACTATAAGTGTTGATGTATACTATTAATTTTTAAGCTTACTAACGAAGATCAGACTGCTGCCGGCATCTGCCCACTAGAAGGTTAATGGAGGAGATGACTTGGTGTAGCAGACAGTATAACATTTTCAGGCACAAAGTTATCACAACTCAATTTTCTCCATTGGTTGGAAACGTGTTGTGGTAAATTGATTAGATTCACCCGATAACTACTTGGTAATTGAGATCCAAGAGCTGAACCTGAGGGCTGACATGGTGTCTGAGTTTACGGCTTCACATTATTCAGTAGAGTGCAGTTTGCATAACCTGAACACTGCTCTGCGCCATCATGCAGAGCTGTCGCAATCAGGTAGAGAAGCTGTAAACACTTGTCTCAGTTGAAACTCTTTTCACTATTTTATGCAAGTTTTAAATAGTGCTGTGTGAGCCCTATTAAATTCACCAAATCGCAGTTCCAGAAGCCCGTAAAGGAGCCCAGGAAAGTTACGGCTATTAAATTGGCCTCTTTTAGCTATCCGCAAACGATCTGCAGGTTACAGGCAGAAAATCTCTACGGGCTGTCAAAATCTAAACTCTGACAAAGTTATTCAATGGCTTTCCGTGAGCCAAAGACTCTGAAGATCTCTTCCCCCAGTAGGACTGTGGGAGTTAACTTTCTTGCTCAGGTAATTAGCTGCACCTGGGCAGACCTTATTTAAGACACCTCCTGGGGTATGGGAGCGGCTACTCGTGGACTAATTGTTTGCAGTTTTTCTGAGCTGGAGAAAGACACAACGTGAACCTGAAGCTTGCGACTACTTGGAGCAGAGTGGAGACCTAGAAATCTGAAATATACAGGCAGTGATTTTACAAACTATTGGACTTTTAGTTTTGCTCCACCCAGGTTTCACTGGATGAGAGCTGGTTAGTGAGGGAACTGTTAATTGGTTAAGTTGGTGCTTCAGTAGAAGCTAGGCCTATTTTAATTTCCTTGTTTTGTTTGTTAAGTTTGTATCACAATTTGTAAGAGTGTATATATAGCCTTTTTTATTGTGTTTTTCCAAAAAATGCTTGAAACACAGACACAAACCCAGAGGAGACTTAAATTGTTGCACATTGTTCATTGGCTGACAGGGAAATTCATCACTGGTTTATTATATACTAGTGAATTGCCCATCAAAAAAGATGGCAATACAATTTGAAGCCTGGCAATGGTATTTGCCTCACATTGCGAGCCTCTCCCCCTCTACTTTACTGGCCTCGCGATGAGCGCCTTCGGCACTCATCACGGGCCTCGCAATGAGCGCCTTTGGAGCTCATTGTGACCCTCTCCACCCCTTTACCTCTCCCCCCTCTACTTTACTGGCCTTGCGATGAGCGCCTTTGGTCGCAATGAGAGCCTTTGTCCCTCAATACAAGACTTGCAATGAGCATCATCGGCGCTCATCACGGGCCTCACAATGAGCGCCTCCCCTGTGTCTCCCCCCCCACCACTCCCCCCTAATGTGTCTCCCCTGTGTGCCCCCTGCTCTCCCTCCCCTGTGTATCTTCCCCTCCTCCTCTCCCTCCCCTGTGTATCTTCCCCTCCTCCTCTCCCTCCCCTGTGTATCTTCCCCTCCTCCTCTCCCTCCCCTCTCTCTCTTCCCCCTTGTCTCCCTCCACTGTGTCTCTTCTCCCCTCCTCCCTCCCCTGTGTCTCTCCTCAACCTCCCCTGTGTCTCTCTTCCCCTCTCCTCAACCTCCCCTGTGTCGCTCTTCCCCTCTCCTCAACCTCCCCTGTGTTGCTCTTCCCTTCTCCTCAACCACCCATGTGTCGCTCTTCCCCTCTCCTCAACCTCCCATGTGTCGCTCTTCCCCTCTCCTCAACCTCCCCTGTGTCGCTCTTCCCCTCTCCTCAACCTCCCCTGTGTCGCTCTTCCCCTCTCCTTAACCTCCCCTGTGTCGCTCTTCCCTTCTCCTCAACCTCCCCTTTGTCTCTCTTCCCCCCTCCTCAACCTCCCCTGTGTCGTAGCTGTCCCTCCTATGTTTCTCACCCACTCCTCCCTCACCTTATGCTGCAGCCGCCTCCCGTGCGCGCCCCCGCTGGTGCGAGGGCCACAAAGCATGACGACAACTCGCAGTTTGACAACTATTATTACAAAAGTTGATATTAGATGTAACAAAGAACAAAGCATCCAATGTCTCTTTACATCTTTTCTCTCTATAGATTAGAAATTGAATATTTTATATTTTCTGGGTAATATCACTTAGAAACTTCTCACATTGGAAATTAAATAAACAGTCTAAAAAAATCACTCATCTCAGGAAAATATACCGTGTATGAGTTGTGGGAAAACTGGTTTCCCTGCACTAATCCTTGTGATCTCTTCTGGAGAGGCCGCGCTAAAAGCAATGGCACAGCTCATTTAATTACCACTTCACTGTAGTTGGCATTGTGGCTCAGCTGATCTCTCCAAATACTGAAGGACCACGACTTTCCGTGTTATTTTATCCTCAGCTCATATATGAGAGGAGCCAGGTGTGTGGCAGTGTTTGAACACTAAATATGGAGTCTTATTGCCACTTCAAAGACAAAGCTTGCCGTACGGCCCCTTTCAGCTCCAGAGAGAAGCTCAGAGTTTCTATTTTTTTCTGGTTTTCAAACTGGGCAGATGTTAGTGGTTGGGTTTGAGTGAGAATTTCTCAAAAAGATCAACTTGGATTTAGTCTGTTTACTTTACAAGTAACAAAGACAAGTGCTTGCTAAGCCCGGGTAAGGCAGAAGCAGCAAGGAATAACATAAAAGGAAATCGGAGAGTAGTCCGCAGCAAATGTGGTCCATAAAATGTTACATATTACAAATGAAATGGACATGTAATTACCAGAATTAGGCTTTTAAATGTGCGTGCTTGAAACAGTGAGATTTTGAATCACAATAACTGATACAAAGGTTAAGAAAAAGATCCCTATGCCAAAAATTGAACATTTCCTGGACCACCTTCAATTACTTTAAGATTTCGAAGAGTCAAGTGCATCCAATCACCAGTTGATAAGGTGTAATTTATTTCTCAATAGACCTCAATTAATCAGCTGGTGCAGTGCCCTAATACAGTAAACCCCCAGTTATCCGGCACCTATGGGGACTCCCTATTGCTGGATAAGTGTAGTTAATCGGGAGTCTCCCCAAAAAAGGGCCTAAATTACCCTTAAAACCCCTCAAAATGCATTAAAAAAGGCATTAGCACCTAAACTGGGCCATTTGGGCCCAGAAAAACAATAAGAAAAAAAGTTAGTATTTTTTTTCCCCCCAGTCTCGAACTCCGGATAGTGCCGGTTATGCCGGTTTAGCTGGAGTTTATTTAAAATGGGGAATTGGTGCCGGTTGCTTGAGAGTCCCGGCTAGTTGAGTGCAGGATAACCGGGATTCTAGTGTAAGTCCAAATGTGAGTGCGTCAAAAGGTAAGTTTTTATCTTTCAGTGGTGGTATGATTATGGGAGCAGTGAAGAAGAGGTGAGGGGGGTTTATTAGATAATTGTTTTTTTATTGAATTTGACACCAACCCCTTTCCCGCACACTCTGGAGCAGGCCCTGCTCTCCAGAATGGTAAACACTGCTCTAAAACAAAACCTTCTCCACAATATCATGTATATCTCCAGGCAGCAAAATGTATTTTCTACTAATTAAAAACTGGCTTTATAACATTTGTCTGCCTAATTATTCGTTAAATCAGACTTCAAAGGGATATGGAAGTTTCCCAGTTTTTAATATTAAAATAATCTACCTGTGTGTATTAGCATATCTCAATATCATTTTATTAACACGTGCTTAAAAGCTCTAATTTTTACTCACCAAAACCTTCCAAACAGTCCCTACAGAGGTCTGCCCTCAGCAGCTGTTGAACACACAGTTTCTGTAGTACTACACGTACTAGCCAATCACAAATTGTCTCTAAGCATTTTTTTTTATTTCTTCTTAAATATATTTATTATAATTTACAGAAAAAAAATAAATACAGAGTTGAAACAAGACAATGTAGTACCAACATACATACAAAAAAAAAAGAAACCTAAAAAGGGAAAAAATATCTTTCAAGCTATATTATCCTCCACTTCTTCTAATTCCCTTGGATTGTTAAGACATCAATTATACATATTTATATATTAATTGTTGCTTCCAAGAATAGCCCTGGAGAAAAAAGAACAAGAAAACAAATCACAACAGAAAAAAAAAAAAAAAACTTCAACAGTTGAGAATACCTCCCTATCCCTCTTGGGAAACCGGATTCAGGACACCCTTAAAAGATGTCTATGTTAGGATATATATTTGTCCCATAATTACCAATAGTTACCAATAGTGCAAGGATTTGTAGAAGACAGATGGTCCAATGATTCTAATTTGATTAATCTGTTTCGGGCTACAACTTCCTCTATTTCTGACCATGAAAATAGAATGGAATATTTGATCTTTTTCCAATCTTTTGCCAGTAACCATTTAGCCAATGATAAGAAATTAAAAATGATACCTGATTCATTCTTAGGTTGGCCAGAAGAATGTGGAACAAAATAATTTTGGGGGACACTTCCACCTCTTTCTTAATTATTATTGAGATGTTACGAAGACAACATTCCAAAAAAATATTTACTGATTTACAGGACCTCCACATGTGTCCATTTTTCCTGACTGCCCCTCCAACAAAAGCTGGTGGTTAAATCATGAGAAAATTTGTCAAAGGAGGCTGGAACGAAATACCATATTTGGTGTAGTTTGAAGTAAATTTCTCTCAAATGAGATGCTCCAAACCATATTGTGTACTCCCAACTTTTATCTAAGTCTTTCTCCCATTGTAATATTGATGGCGTTTTGCCCCTTTGCTCCATGGCACTAATGGTCTTCAAACACTTAGAAATAGAGAAATTAGCATTGGATAGGCACAGCTTTTCGAAGTGGGTAGGCCCTCTCTGTTTAATTAAATTATATTCAGAATTACAGATTGTGCGTTGGAGAGTAGAATAATTCAACCACTCAGACATAGGGATGTTATCTTTTTTTATTTTTTCAAAAGAAATGAATGAATCCTTATCATATAGATCCATAAAATAATTTAATCCCAATTGACTCCAATGCATATCCAGCCGAGGAGGAAATATAATCTGTAACTTTGTTATTGGAATAATTAGAAAGGGAAAGGGCATTCGTTTTTTACTTTCATTATTTTTATACCAAATTTTTTATATTATTTGTATAACCTTCGGTAATTCTGCCCTAGCTTTGTTATCTAAGGGTTTAAGCCATGGGAGGGGGCTCAGATTGATATCTGAACTAATGATTTTTCAATTTCTAAGTATTTAAACCTTTGTTCACTGCCAAGAAACCTTAACAGATGTTTTATAATTATTGATTCCTGGCATCCAAAAATGTTAGGGGAAGATAATCCACCTCTCCAATATTGCTTTATTTATACATGATTTTATTCGCTTTAAGGATAAATATATCCAGTGCCCTTTGGAGCTTTCTCAGAATGTATCTTGGAGTAGAAGACAGAACACATCTAAGCAAGTAGGTCATTTTTGATAAAACTACCATCTTTACTGCTGCAATCCGTCCCATCCAAGAAAAATAAATTTTCCTCCAATTCAATAGAATAAAATGAATCTGTATATAAAGTTTTTCAAATTTTTTTTGTGTCATAGTTCATTCAGGTCTGGAAAAAAGTCTACTCCCAAGTGATTAAAGCCATTAATGTTCCAATCGGACATATATCTGTCTTTCAGTACCAATGTAGTATCTAAATCCAAGTTTAAGTATAGTATATTAGTTATAGCAGAATCTAGTTTATTATAAAACATACACTGTGTGCATGAGCTGCTCGGGGGAGACCTTTGCTGGGACTATTTGAAAACCAAGCAATTAAGCACGTGTTAATAAAATGATGGTTAAATATGCCAACAAACACTTTGGTATCTTATATTTATATTAAAAACATGGAATCGTCCATATCCCTTTAAAGTTTTCACACATACAGATTTTTTACATTATACGTTGTTTTTCTTTCATTCTTTAATCAATTACCATGTTTGTAAGCACGTGTACATTCGGTGACGCCGATTCATCACAAACATGGAAGAGTGAATGACAAAACTGAATGAATCACCAGCTTGTAATAAAATATACACTCGCTTATGGAAGTGGGATGAAGGAAGACGGGATGTCGGAGCCTTGATGAGAGTGAATGAGGGGGCATCATATGGGGGCATCATATGGGGGGGACATCTGAGGGCATCATATGGGGGCGACATCTGGGGGCATCATATGGGGGCATCATATGGGGGCAACATCTGGGGGGCATCATCTGTGGCAACATCTGGGGGCATCATATGGGGGCATCATATGGGGGCGACATCTGAGGGCATCATATGGGGGCATCATATGGGGGCGACATCTGGGGGCATCATATGGGGGCATCATATGGGGGCATCATATGAAGGCAACATCTGGGGGCATGATCTGGGGGCATCATATGGGGGCATCATATAGGGGGCATCATATGGGGGCAACATCTGGGGGCATGTGGTGACACTGATGACGTCGGATATGGATGGGTCTCAGAAGACTGAGGGATGTCATTTTAGTAACATTGTGTTTTTAATATAACATTAACTTAATTACGCATTTAGGAAAAATAATTATAATATATTACAGAGGAAGAGAACCTTTAAGGACAAATGTAGTCCCAGATTTACAATGTGCTCATCCTTAGAACTAGACTTGGTATCAGGCAAAAATATAAAGAAAATACAGACTTTAATTTATTAATTTATAAATGTTTTGTCCCTAGCCCCATTGTATTTATTAGGGCTGATTTGCTTCTACATGTGAGAGGAGACATTAATACATAGCAGACTTTCAGCTGCTGTTATGGATATGTGGCAGTCTTCATTGCCAGTACTGTCATTATTATAATTAGGAATCTTATTATTTGCAAGTACAAACAAGCAGCTTAATCAAGGCATTATAGGGCTAAAAGTGGTCATTTAATAAAAAAAATACAATTAAAAAAAATACAATTTGCACTCTATTCCCAAAAGCTATATATATATATATATATATATATATATATATATATATATATATATATATAAAAAAATATAAATACGATTCTGAAGAACTACAACTGAAAACATGCAAAATATTTATTGAATGTGGATATATATATATATATATATCACACAATAGTTTTCTACCTTTTTATGCAAATTTCTTGCAGTGGAATCTACCATTTTTGTGTTTCTGCTCATCATCTCCCTGAGGTGGTGTGTGTTTGTGTCGTTCAGTCATGTCTAATTCTCTGTGATCTTGTGGACCGTAACAGACCATGCTGATCTACTTGGTTTTCATGGCAGAGACACTGGAGCGGGTTGCCAGTTCCTTCTCCAGTGGGCCACATCATACAACTCTTGGTATTTGAAAGATAAAGTACTGTCCAGGCCTAACTCTGCTTGGCTTCAAGGTGGTGTGACCTCTTGGTCCCCTGACTGGAATTGAACCCAGGTTGCAGCAGTGAAAGCATTGAATCCTAACCATTGGACCACTAGGGAACCCATTCCTGAGGTGGTAGGGGATTTTAAATCTACCCGAACAATAGGGAATATGGCAGCTAAACCTGCCAGTACTTTCAACAGGATTAATGGAAAGCTCATTAGTTCACAAGGACATACCCTCCTGAAACAAATGCATGTTAAAATTTAAACCAAAATTGAGGCTGTGTTTTGCTTTTTAAAAACACTTTCCTTTTCATCACTTTTAGTTATTTAATAGACATTACAGAAACAAATGACCACAGAGGACATCTGACACAAGGTGCTCAATGGAGCGTTTTTTATTTGAGCCTCGGAGCAGAATATTTGCCTGCGCCCAGGGAGAGGTCAGAGACGATGGGACCTCCCGGAGCTTTCCCTCTATCTCACAGCTTTGTAATGTTTGGCACTTGGAGTTATGAGTTATGAGAACCTAAAGCATTGATTGGAAGCCACAGGTAACATAATACTCCGACTGATCATCCAGTTACTGATTGCTATGCAATGGCATCTTTCACTGAGAAAACAATGTGATGATAGCCATCTAAACCGTAGCACCATAATATATATATATATATATATATATATATATATATATATATATATTATTATTATTATATATTATTAGTACAGCAAACGCTGGTTTGGTTGCTTCCTGCCTATTTGTACTATAAAGTGCAGCTGCTTCTAGAACAAAACAAGAAAAAACAATACAAAATAAACAAAGGCAAGAAACGGCATAATCTTGGGAGGTTAAAAAATCCTGCACGTAACACAGTTATTTGATTGCAGAAATGCGAGCGTTCTTTCACAGCCCAATGGTAGAGTCAAATTATATGCTCACGCAGAAATACATATCTATTTACAAGACTGAATTACTTCCCAGTAAATAATATGAGGTTGGGAGGCAGCCAGAGGGCCCGGCTCCTGAATGGTTATTGCTAAACCACATAATGTGGACCTTGCAGTCTTAGCTCTGCACTTTTGTGCAAATTCAGTTAAAGGACCACTGCACAAATAAATATATATATACTAGGAAATTGGCCATCAAAAATGACGGGAATAAAAATGTAAGCGTGACAATGCTGTTTGCCACACAGTGTGAGCACCTTCAGCACTCATCTGCGTCCTCCCTTGGGTCTCAACCCCCCTCTCCCTCCCTTGTGTCTCCTTTTCCCCCCACCTCTCCCTCCCTTGTGTCTCCTTTTTCCCCCACCTCTCCCTCCCCTGTGTCTTCTTTTCCCCCCACCTCTCCCTCCCCTGTGTCTCCTTTTTACCCCTCCTCTCCCTCCTTTGTGTCTCCTTTTCCCCCTCCTCTCCCTCCCTTGTGTCTCCATTTCCCCCTCCTCTCCCTCCCTTGCGTTTCCTTTTTTCCCCTCCTCTCCCTCGTGTCTTATTTCCCCCCCTCCGCTCCCTCCCTTGTGTCTTTTTTCCCCGCCCTTCTCCCCCTCCCTTTCGTCTCCTTTTTCCCCATCCTGTCCCTCCCTTAAGTCTTATTTTCCCCTTCCTCTCTCTCGTGTCTCCTTACTCCCACTCCTCTCCCTCGTGTCTCCTTTTTCCCCACCTTTCCCTCGTGTCTCATCCTCCTCTTCCCTTTCCCCACTTATCCTCCATCCTTCCCCCACTTATCCTCCATCCTTCCCGCACTTATCCTCCATCCTTCCCCCTTCTCCAAAAACCTCCCCTTTGCCCTCTCTCTTCTCTTCTTAGATTCTGCCTGTGTCCGGAACCGGCATATGCTAATGAGGTGACGCGCATGTGACGTCACGTAATCAGCATTTGCCGGGTCTGGACACAGGCAGATGGCGCGCTGCAGCACAGCAGGAGCTCAGCGATGAAGAGAGAGGGGAAAGGGGATGTTTTTGGAGAGGGGGGGAAGGATGGAGGATAAGGGGGTTAGGAGGGAGGTGGAGGATTGCGGACCAAGTGGATTAGTAGGTAGGGGGATGAGAGGCCCGCGGGCCTCGCGGTTGCGGGCTCTAACAGCAGCAGAGGCAGCAGAAGGGGAGATGAGAGTCCTGTGGGGGATGATGCAGCCTAAGTCCCGTGGGCTGAGTGCCTTTGGCGCTCATCCAGCCTAAGTTGTGTGCAATGCGCGGCTCGCGGTTGCGACCTCGCTTTCGATTTCGCAACTGCGTGACCAACATCGCAAATGATATATACAGCGTTCTTGGTCCACAACTATTATAGTGATGTGTGAATATTTTGAGTCTAAATAGGCAGGAAAATGTCATAAAATCAGTTTTTAATTAGAAAGAAAAACACATTTTGATGGCTGAGCAGGTTTTCAGAGGCATCCATGACACTTTGGTGAAGGTTTGTGTGTGCATTATTGATGCAAGGTGGCTGCTTCTAAAGAGCTGTTTACCTCACTATAAGTGCTCTTCATGGTGCGAAAGAGCACATGATTCTATGTTAAAATGATCTATTGCTTTATATGAAATGACCCTAGTAACAGCTAAAAATCAGCAGCCATAGGACTGTTTACAAACAAACTGCTGACTCTTCCATGATTAACTACATCTGCCGACAACGGCTGTTCCAAACTCAGTGAAAACAAGAGTTATTGCTACTCTCTGCTTCCAGGGCTGTAATAAGCCATCAGTTAACCCACAAGTAACATATTTGTGAATTTCTAGCAGTCATTTCCCTACACAGATGAATTTGGGAAGACTTAACCCTCTTTCTGATCTGCTCTCTGCACAGAGCTCTTGCTTCCAGTCTGGCTGGGGGACTTGCCTAATTCTCATGTAAAGAGAACTTCATTTATGATTTTTTCTGTGAAAAAGGCACCAATTTCATAAATTCAAAAAGTATTTCAGCATGTTTTCAGGAGCACATTACAGTGGTGTACTCCAAGATGTGCTGAATTACCTGCCCCTTAAGCATGTGCTGTGTTTTAAGTTATTATTAAAGAGCATGAAAAACTGTCTTAATGTTGTGTTATCCATTGCATTCTAAAATGAATCAATCCTGGAAAATGCAATGTTGTTGTTGCTGTATTTATATGCAAATGAGCAGCTCATATTATTTATCTTATTTGATGCACTAATTAGGATTATGGACAGGTTGTCTGTCTCTGTAGTGGCCAAAATAAAGGCTACTAGTGTTATCTGGCAGTTAGCCCCCTCTCCCACACTTATCAAGCACTCTGAGCTGCACAAGAGAAGACAATCATCATACTGCACTGTAAATAACGGGAAAGCGATGATAGACATTAAAATTAATTGCACAACAGTCTCAAGCTTGAAAATCTGCAATTACATTTTTTTTTTTAATTTGTCATTTTGGGGGTATATCGATCTCGGGAATCAATGAGTCAATACATATCAGGCCACCCACATGGACTAGAACATTTCCTTCATTTATTTTTATTATTTTGTGGGTTTGCGAGTCCCATCATATATCAGACTTCTAAACACTTTTTGATTGACGTGTAACCTCCATGTTTTACTGCCGTAATTATGACGGTCTAATTTTCTATTGGGTGTTTCTAATTGGGTCATTAAGGCCTTGCTTTATTGATCATGTTCCGGTCCTGAAATGCTGCATACGATTGCATAACTTTTGGTTTCGGCTTTCGGCCCCTAACTTGCGGGCTTGTTCAATTGAATAGCACCGGAATTGTAGCAGAGTTCAAGCACATAGCAAGCCCGCAGACATACGGCCTGTATACCGCGAGATGCGGCCTTGCAATTGAATGAGGCTCCATGTTATTTATTACTTACATACTTTAGAAACACAAACAGTTTTTATTGGTCTTTTAAGACCCCCCTTGTGACTTGTTGTCTTTTTCCTTTTCGTGAGTTATATCTGCAGAATTTCTATAACATAAAATGTCGCAATAGTACAATGAGGCCCCTCAGGTCGCCCGCATTGTGAAGCTGTCACCCGGCTCTGCCCACCTGTCACATTCCTCATGTAAATGACACAGCTCTGCGCCCGGCGCTGCAGGACAATACATGGGCTTATTAGATCACTTGGTAAGTATAATGCATCGTTACCTGAATGGCCATTTGGTTGAATCCGTGTTATTGTCCGTGTATTTGTGGCCTGCATTCCTGAGATCCCATGTGAGCCCGGCCCGGCCCACCTCTGACATTGTACCTGTGAGTTTAACTCTTCATGCGCTTGTCCTCTCACCTTAGTTTATCCAGCCCATGGCGTTCAGAGCATAAATAAGATAGATTAATTTATTTAATATTCTGTCACCCCAAAATCTAATTGAAAGAGCAAGAAAAACTGGCTATATGTTGTGTTATCCATTTTGTCATTGTTGTTGCATTTGAAAGCAAACGAGTGTCTCATGCATATTAATCAGCTGCTTTGATGTGAAAAGTAAAGACTCCCAGTGTTATCTGGCAGTTATACCCTCTCCCACACTTTTCTCAGCAAGGAGGGGCTTTCCTATTATTTAGATTCACATTAGTGTTACTAAAAGCGCTGTCATTAAGGATCACGCCACATGTTAATGGTAACAGCTAAATAGTTCTATGTATTCACAGCACTGGTGTAGGAAGAGAGGCTAGGGGGGTGGAGCGCCGCGGGCGTAATCTCTTTGGGGACGGCACCAGCTGCCACGAGAATATCTGAGTATGTGCGTCTGTGTGTAAGTTTGTGAGTGTGTGCGCGTGTAAGTGAGTGTGTCTATGATTTTGTGTGAGTGAGTGTGTGTGTGTCTGTGTGGGTGAGTGTGTGTGTGAGTATGTCAGTTTGTGTGTCTGTGAGTGTGTGTCTGTGTGAGTGAGTGTGTGAGTGTGTTTGTGTGTGTGAGAGTGAGTGAGTATGTCAGTGTGTGTGTGAGTGTGTCTATGAGTGTGTGTGTCTGTGAGACATTCCGGGGCGCGTCAAACTCTGGGGTAGTCCAGGGCGACAAAAGCTCTAACTATCTCACTGATTCGCCTGCCCTGCAACTGCTCAGGTGGACGTTATGAGGCTGTGTCATTGGCTGAGGTCCTGCAGAAGTGACTTAGTCCTGATGATCAATGGGACTGGAAGATGTCATTTGGTCAGTGCTTCTGCTCAGGTGGACGTTATGAGGCCGTGTCATTGGCTGAGGTCCTGCATAAGTGACTTAGTCCTGATGATCAATGGGACTGGAAGATGTCATTTGGTCAGTGCTTCTGCTCAGGTGGACGTTATGAGGCCGTGTCATTGGCTGAGGTCCTGCATAAGTGACTTAGTCCTGATGATCAATGGGACTGGAAGATGTCATTTGGTCAGTGCTTCTGCTCAGGTGGACGTTATGAGGTCCAGTGACATTGGCTGAGCCCCTGCAGAAGTGACTTAGTCCTGATGGTCAATGGGACTGGAAGATATCATTTGGTCAGTGCTTCTGCTCAGGTGGACATAATGAGGCCCAGTGACATTGGCTGAGGCCCTGCATAAGTGACTTAGTCCTGATGGTCAATGGGACTGGAAGATGTCATTTGGTCAGTGCTTCTGCTCAGGTGGACGTTATGAGGCCCAGTGACATTGGCTGAGCCCCTGCATAAGTGACTTAGTCCTGATGGTCAATGGGACTGGAAGATGTCATTTGGTCAGTGCTTCTGCTCAGGTGGACGTTATGAGGCCGTGACATTGGCTGAGCCCCTGCAGAAGTGACTTAGTCCTGATTTGTTCTGATGGTGAATGACTTTATCTCCAAATGATTAACTCTCGTTCAGTTGGGTAAATAGTAGCCACAGAGTTTTATGTGATAAACTCTTATTATAGTAACTTTGGAATATTTATATTTATCACACCCGCACTGAGATAATTAATTCTGGGACATTTGAAATATCCAACTTTCAACCTCAATCATCTAACGCTTCCATTAAAAAAATTGTATAACAATCAGATGCAATTACATTTATTTACCTTCCTTGTTCCTCCCCTCTCCACTCCTACTTCATATGAATTGAATAATTACAACTTAAATCAAAAATAAAGACTTTAAAAATAATATTATATTTATTTAAATTTATACTTTTAATTTCTACAATAACTGGGACCATTAATCTGCTATTTAATTTTTCATATAAAAATTATTTTTTTTCCAATGTTTAAATCATGCAGTTTAAATGCAAGAAAGAAAATAACGATGTTTATGGCCTTTTAAGCATAAAATCTTTTCCATACCCAGCAGAATGTGTCAGTGAATCTAATATTGTATAAAGTGATAAGATACAAGCAGATAAATAACATGGCCACCCTCTATTTGTCACACAGTCAGCACCCCGGCCGGTGACTCTGCAGACAGCCCATGAGTTAGAGACCCTCCTGGCATTGCATGGGTGAACGTGTCCTGGCATAAAACCTCAAGACATTCTTTACTCCCTCTGTAATCAGCACTATGGACAATCGTAAATATCCCAGCATCCAGCCGGTGCCAGGGAATGCAGGGCGGAGGCAAGAATCCAGATTAGTAGGGCTCTCCAGGCGCCGCTCCCCTTAATCAGAAAAGTGGGGGTGGAGGAGAGATTTAGAGCACAGGCTAAAAACAATGGATGAAGGATTAGATTCATTTCTCAGATACCCTCTGAAGGTGTGACGGGTCTCTAATTAATGAGGCATAGAATGGGAAATAATATATTTTGCCCAGAGTTCAAAAACCCTGAAGGCCTGATAGGTTGTGCTTTTAAACCTACATCTGACTTCTAATTATATTCAGAGATTAAATGGACATGGAACGCATTACTTTGGGCATGCTGAGCAAGTTGGAACATTTCCAAAAGCAGATTATTCCATAAAAAAAGTTAAGTAAACTATTTTTAAACTTCAGGAAATGCACAGAGGATATTTTAGTATTAGCAGACAGGCTCCTTCAAGTTGGTGTTGGAGAAAATTGATTAGAGTCCCATGGACTGCAAGAAGAAGACATGAAGACAAACTGTTCACTGGAAGGTTTGATCATGAGGCTGAAGCTCAGATATTTTGTCCATATCACAAGAAGACGCTGATGCAGGGAAAGACTGAAGTCACATGAAGAATGGTAGAGATGCAGATTGATAGATAAGGTTATTGAAGCAATGAACATGAACTTGATGGATCTCAGAGGGGCAGTGACTCATGTTCCTGTTGTGCTGTGGTTCATAGGGTCGTGGACTAAACAACACAAATGACTGATGTAGCTATATTACTGCCCCCCGGATTACACAATAACTGATTGTAACAATGATAACATTTATTTGAAGAACAAAAATAAATAAAATACACTGTGACGGATAAATAAACATCACTGTTAGAGACAACAACAAAATACATTATTTCTATGCTTCTTAAGTAAATATGGATATATTATTTGCCTGGCTTTAAAACTATCTGGTGGGTCATCTGTGTTCTCTTATAAGCGTCACTAATATAGTTGTCGTACTGCAAGTTTGTGTGTAGTGCTCGTAAATTGCAAATTGCGCATTGAGAGGCTCGCAATGGGCGCCGAGGTAGAGATGGAGGGAGGGAGAGAAGAGGGAGGGAAGGAGAGAGAAGGAGTGAAAGAGAAGGAAAGGGAGGGAGTGAAATAGAAGGAAAGGGAGGGAGGGAGAGAGAGAGAGAGAGAGAAAGAGAAGGAGGGGGGAAGAGAGAGATGGACGGGGGGGGGTGAGGGAGAGAGAGAGTGAGAGGGAAAGAGAAGGAGGGGGGAGGAGAGAGATGGACGGAGGGGGGAGGGAGAGAGAGAGTGAGAGGGAAAGAGAAGGAGGGCGGAGGAGAGAGATGGACGGAGGGGGAGGGAGAGAGAGAGTGAGAGGGAAAGAGAAGGAGGGGGGATGAGAGAGAAGGAAGGAGGGAGGAGGGAGAGAGCGAGAGTGAGAGGGAAAGGGAAGAAGGGGGGCGAGAGAGAAGGACGGAGGGGGAAGGAGAGAAGGGAGAGAAAGGAGAGAAGGGAGAGAAAGGAGAGGAGGGAGAGAAGGATAGGGAGAGAAGGTGGGGGAGAGGGAGAGAGAAGGAGAGGGAGAGAGAGGAGAGGGAGAGAGAGAGGGAGAGAGAGGAGAGAGAGAAGGAGAGGGAGAAAGATAGAGAGTGAGAAGGAGAGGGAGAGAGAAGGAGAGGGGAGAGAGAGAAGCAGTGGGAGGAAGATAGAGAGTGAGAAGGAGAGGGAGTGAGAAGGAGAGAGTGAGGAGGGGGAGATAGAGAGAGAGAGAGAGAGAGGAGGGAGAGGGAGAGAAAGAAAGGGAGAGAGAGAGAGAGAGAGGAAGATAGAGAGTGAGGAGAGGGAGAGAGAAGGAGAGGGGAGAGAGAGAAGCAGAGGGAGGAAGATAGAGAGTGAGAAGGAGAGAGAGAGAGTGAGGAGGGAGAGAGAGAGAGAGAGAGAGAGGAGGGAGAGAGAGAGAGACGGAGAGGGAGAGAGAGAAGGTGAGGGAGAGAATGAGAGGGAGAGAGAGAGAGGAGGGAGAGAGAGAGACAGAGAGGGAGAGAGAGAGTGAGAAGGAGAGTGAGAAGGAGAGAGAGGGAGAGAGAGAGAGGAGAGGGAGAGAGAAAGAGGGAGAAAGAGGAGAGGGAGAGAGAAGGAGAGGGAGGAAGATAGAGAGTGAGAAGGAGAGGGAGAGAGAAGGAGAGGGGAGAGAGAAAAGCAGATGTAGGAAGAGAGAGTGAGAAGGAGAGAGAGAAGGAGAGGGAGAGAGGGAGTGAGGAGGGGGAGAGAGAGAGAGAAGGAGAGGGAGAGAATGAGAATGAGAGGGAGAGAATGAGAGGGAGAGAGAGAATGAGAGGGAGAGAGAGAATGAAAGGGAGAGAGAGTGAATGAGAGGAAGAGAGAGGAGGTAGAGAGAGAGACGGAGAGGGAGAGAGAGAAGGTGAGGGAGAGAATGAGAGGGAGAGAGAGAAAATGAGAGGGAGAGAGAGAGTGAGGAGGGGGAGAGAGAGAGAGAGAGAGAAGGAGAGGGAGAGAATGAGAATGAGAGGGAGAGAATGAGGGGGAGAGAGAGAATGAGGGGGAGAGAGAGAATGAGAGGGAGAGAGAGAATGAAAGGGAGAGAGAGTGAATGAGAGGGAGAGAGAGTGAATGAGAGGGAGTGAGAGGAGGGAAAGAGAGGGAGAGGGAGAGAGAGAGAGAGAGAGAGAGAGAGAGAGAGAGAGAAAAGGAGAGAGAGGAGAGGGAGAGAGAAAGAGGGAGAAAGAGGAGAGGGAGAGAGAAGGAGAGGGAGGAAGATAGAGAGTGAGAAGGAAAGGGAGAGAGAAGGAGAGGGGAGAGAGAGAAGCAGATGGAGGAAGAGAGAGTGAGAAGGAGAGAGAGAAGGAGAGGGAGAGAGAGAAGGAGAGGGAGAGAGAGAGAAGGAGAGGAAGAGAATAGGAGCAAGAGAGTGAGAAGGAAAGCGAGAGTGAGAAGGAGAGAGAGAAGGAGAGGGAGAGAGATGGAGAGGGAGAGAGAAGGAGAGAGGGATAGAAGGAGAGAGAGAGCACGCAGAGAGAGAGAGAGAGAGAGAGAGAGAGGATACAAAGAGGAAGACACTATTATACCGTCATTTTTGACGGGCAAGTGACTAGTACATTAGAAAGACCTAAAATAATCAGTCAAATCTTGTCTATTTCTTGCATTCCTTTATTGTCTTTGAGTCCTATCTCACTAGAAGGTCCCATAAGAACCAAGCGGACCTCCCAAGGGTCTGTTTCACATTAGACATCAGGAGATCTGGCCAGTAACAAGGAGCACTTGCCAATAACTTTAATTTTGAAAGTATCTCAAACAGATATAAACAATAAAAAATGTTTACTTGCTGAGTCCATCGACCATATTAATGTAAGCAAACACTTGTCTATATACCCCGAATGCACCAATAACCAGTGATGTTCAATAGTGTGGCTGCTAGGGGGTCCAGGCTGAGGCATTATGGTAGAACTGTGCTGTGAACCATCAAGTAGAGCAGGAAAAATCAAATAGAAAAAAATGTAAAACATTTGAAGTTGCTGTGTTAGCTTTTACAGCAAACTGTCCATTTACCTTGAGTCATTGAGCATCAGTCCATACATAGAATTTATGGAGCTCATGGGGACAAGCTCGCAGATCCTGGAAGAACCATACATTACAACCATCCTCTGATTTCTTATATATTCCTTTACGACAATAATACATTTCCCATTTTTCTATTAGGAGTCTAAAAGGAATACATAAAAAATATTTCGAAGCAAACAGAATGTATTATAATTTGAGATTGCTTGTGATTGTTGGTCCTTTCAGAAGCTGCAAGTTTGATGATGTAAAGCAATATTGATGGACGCCATGTGCATTTTACTGTGACAGAGATGTGTTAAATAAATAAATAAATAAATAAATAAATAAATAAATATATATACGCACGTTGTTCTCATAAAAGCTTGCTAGGCTTGCAGGCTTTGCTCCTTACACAAGGTTATTGGTACCAATCCAAGAAGGTGGGCCGAGGTATTCATTGGAATCAATTCATTTATTATTAAAGACTGAAAATGGGTAAAATTCACATTGTTTTTTTCAATGCAACATTTAAACGTCCGTCACACAAAATTGGCTTTTCTTTTTCTCTATTCACGCTGAGATTTATTCTTTTTTTCTCATTTATTGCTGCTCTTGTTGAATGAAACACATAGAAGTAGATTTAAAACAGACTAATAAAAAAGTTCCTGAAAAAGACAAAACTTTTTTTTGAAATACCTAAGGAGAACGGAGGCGAAATAATGTCACACAGGGCCATGGAAATTACAAGATTTTCTTTAGAATTACTTAACGGGCCACTGGATTTCAAGAAAAAAGTCACTTGTTTGTGAAGTAGGTAACAAACATCCAGCCTCATTAAACTGGGGCTACGTTTTAAAATGTAGCCCGTAGCTCCAAATTTACAGGTTACTGGTATTAAATTAGCCCTGTAACATAGCTCGCAGCAGACATTGCGTGGCAACACGCGGGATGGCCGAGAAAAGCCTACGGGTTGAGCAACGTCGAACTTTGCGCCCGTAGATCTTTTGATCTGTCAAGCCCGTAACCGCTACTTGTTCAATTCAGCTATTAAATTGCTAAGAAGTCACATGCGAGCAAGCCCGTAACACACCAATGGAGCCCACAGCCCAACGTGTGCTCAAATGGACCCGCAATAGGAGTAAAGTCCAATACGTAGCACTTGTAAATAAAATAAAAACACACTACTGTACTAATATTGAAAGGGAAAGTAATGTTAGGTCTTAGAATTAATAGCAAAACATTCTCAAGCCCGCAAATCGGCCCCAAAAAATAATTGATTTCATGTATATATTTTGTGTTATATCGATCCTGGCAATCAATATATATTTGTGGCTTTATTAATATTCCATTATGACCGGAATGTGGGTTGGTTCGTAGCTCTTTATTGAACCCGTAAGACTTTGAAATCAATCCTCTATTTTCTTGTGATGCAATGATGATGATCTCTGTTGCCATTGGCTCCATCTGAACCCGTAACTACGGGCTTCCTTAATTGTTTGCTTTCCAGCAAGCAAGTCCGACGGCTGCCAACTGGTTTACGATTTAGCGTCTCTCGCTCGTAACTCTCAGCATTTCTAATTTAATAGCGACGTAGAACAGCCAAATTTCAAGCCCGCAGCCTTTACGAGCTACACGTTGGACTCCAATTTAATGAGGCCCATTATTAGCAGCTGGGTAAGTCATGGCCATAAAATCTTTCTTTTTTTTTACTAAATCAGAATTTCTGAATAGAGAAGTCCACTGTACCTTGTTACGCCACTTCCAAAGAGCTGGATTAATGGTTGTGTGGTTCAGGGGTTTTAGGGCTTAAGAACTTGTTAGTCTGATGGGATCTTACTGAAATTGATGCCACACCCATCTCATTCACAGGCCCAGAAACAGGCTGCTTGCACCAGGAATCACGGCACCCCGTCTATATCGCGCGTGCTAAATGTGTGCCGACTACAGGGCACCGACAATTGCGCAGCCAACAAATACATGCTGGCCTGAAAGCGCGCACGCCCAATAGCGCGCCCAGTGAGGTAGGTGCGCATTTAACACTCTTACCTGAGGATACAGGAGGTGCGTTCCTGGGGTGGTGGGGGTACTGGGGGTCATCGGCATGCTGGAGGTGCGTTCCTGGGGTGGTGGGGGTACTGGGGGTCATCGGCATGCTGGAGGTGCGTTCCTGGGGTGGTGGGGGTACTGGGGGTCATCAGCATGCTGGAGGTGCGTTCCTGGGGTGGGGTGGGGGGGTACTGGGGGTCATCGGCATGCTCGAGGTGCGTTCCTGGGGTGGTGGGTGTACTGGGGGTCATCGACATGCTGGAGGTGCGTTCCTGGTGTGGTGGGGGTACTGGGGGTCATCGGCATGCTGGAGGTGCGTTCCTGGGGTGGTGGGGGTACCTGGGGTCATCGGCATGCTGGAGGTGGGGTACTGGGGGTCATTGGCATGCTGGAGGTGCGTTCCTGGGGTGGTGGGGTTACTGGGGGTCATCGGCATGCTGGAGGTGCGTCCTGGGGTGGTGGGGGTACCTGGGGTCATCGGCATGCTGGAGGTGAGGTACTGGGGTTCATCGGCATGCTGGAGGTGCGTTCCTGGGGTGGTTGGGGTATTGGCGGTCATCGGCATGCTGGAGGTGGGGTACTGGGGGTCATCGGCATGCGTTCCTGGGGTGGTGGGGGTACAGAAGGTGCTTTGGTTGCTAGGAGTAATGGAGGTGCTGAGGGTGTGGGGGATGCTGGGTGTACGTGGGGTGCTGAAGGTGCTTGTGTGACATGGAAGTAGGTTAGTGAGGGGCAGTGACTTCAGCACGTGTGCTAAATGCGCACCAACTTACCGGGGCGCACAATTGGTCATGCGCACTTTTAGGCCTGCGCAGTTGACGGCCAGGAATCACAGTGCTGTATGGAAATGCAATGGCTTTCTCACACAACTTCTACCAAAGTATCATGGATTCCTCCAGTCCAGTAGAGGTCTCAATAAAAAAATCGAATTCAAATCTAATTTAATGAATTTCCCCATGATCTATTACGTTCTTAGTCAGATTCAAAGTTTCTGTACATATTGTTTTATTGTACAGCAGTATGTATGTTGTATATATTACAAATCCACTGGATTGAATTCTTAGTCACGTGTTCCCCTATCCCTATTCACATTATGTTAAAATGACCCTGATTAGCGTTGTCTCTCTTAGCAGGAAACCCATCTACAGCGATAAATGATATATATATATATATATATATATATACATATACATATATATACACAAACACATATATACTGCATCTCTCCTGAAAGGTTTAATATAGTCTCATAAATGAATGTTGCCATCAGTGATGTTTTCCAATGGATTTTTATGGCACAGATTATCCATGATCATAATCACAAGCAATATCTCTACAGGACAGGAGGTCAATATGGGAATTAGCATCGTAACTTATGCAGACAATAAGCAGCATGTTGGGCCTCAGTGACCGGCATCTTTTAACCCAATCAGGGCCGTCCTAACACTCCAGCAGTAGGGCAAGGGACAGGGACATGGAACTAGTCTTTTGTTGAATGGAAAAGAGAGATAAAAACACTTAATTGTAGAGCAAACATGGAAAAAGGTGATGGAGGTAATTAGAAAATAATCATTTAGATTTAGATATTTTCTATTTTGATAAAGGTCGTGCGTGTGACGGGGCATTTACATTTCTTCAGTTATATTTCCATATTTCTTCTTTTGGGCACGCGCAGGGGAACGGGTGGGTATTAAATACTAGATCAGCAATGATTTAACCAATACCTCTCCATTTAGCTCTCCGGTCCAAGCTGGCAAGTCAGACAACATGTGAGCTTTCTATACACAAACAGAGTCTTCACAATATAAGAGTTTTTCTACAAAAGTCGTTATGTTTACGGATTACATAGCTGCGAATGTTGTTACGTATTTCCCAAACATATTAGGTTTTATCTTGGTCTATCCCCTGTGCACTTTTGGCTTTTTTTACATTTAGTTTTTTTTATCTTTTCCAACTGATTGCTCTTAGGTACAAAATCAGGTTAACCCTTTGCAATGAAATGCACCTGGAAACCCTAAGAAGACATGAAGCGTGCAGAGTTGATGATTCCTCCATCTTATGCGAGCTGATTATCATACAATTAGCGCACAATCTGAGTGAGTTAGGAGCCGAGCTGCCATGAACTGAGCAACTTGTGAAAGTCTCCTAACTCATTAGACTCTCTATAACTTCCAATTCATATGTTTGCCAGGATGCTATCCTAACAAGCCTGACGTCTGGAGGCACCTGTCAGTTCTGGGCCCCGGCGCCCTCCCTGGATGCTGATTAACAAGAGCTCTCCAGATCCCGTTCGGTTGGTAGTCAGGAGCCAGATGATGTGTCACTTCAGCTGAAGGTCGCATTGTGCATGTTTGGAGAAAACAACATCAGAATATCAATAGGGCCTGGGGTCAAGAGAATATTGTTTCTAAGACTTGCTTAGTCAACAATACATCTCAAAGAAAACAAAACTAACTACAGAAGAATAGCCTTGAGAACTTTGCTTAGAAGATGCATCTTCACAATAGATTTGCTGTGATAAAGAAAGACGCAGAGTCCAGGAATTACAGACGTACTTTTAGATCACTTCCTGATGGCTTCCGACAAGTGAAACAAATTGTTCCACTTAAATGGTGAACTAACCTGATTGAGGGAAGAAATATCCTCCAATATTCCATGTACAGTAAACACATTTGGCGGCAGTCCAATTATTGTGCTACCAGGGTGATATAAATATACTCTCAGGGTTAGCCAACTTTTAATTTTGGCACTAATTTCATCCATGAAGTAATCAGGCCCCCTTGTTCTGTCCGGCCTACATAACCCCACTGCGCCAAAAAATGTTCTTTATCCAGATTTTTCTTTTTATTTCTGCTCTTGCCACCAAATTTCCGTTAAGATTCCATATAGAGTATGTCTACATTTCCTTGGACATGGATGGCTCGCTCGTTCCTTCTTGAGGAGTCTTCAGCCCCCCCACCTGGATCCGTCAAGCCATCTATTTGTACACCCTTGCACAGAGAAAAGAAGGTAGCCAAGATTTAGGAGAGGAGAAATAACTTTCTACCTACTCACAATGCCCTACAAATTTTGGACTGGCCCCCACTACCACAGCACTAAGGCAATGCGGCATGCCAATCCCAATACAGCCAATTATTGTATCCCGCACTACATACAACTTTGTCTCTATTGGCCTACATTCCACTTCTGTTGTACTCCACTGTCAATCCCAACACAACCCATCCACTGTATCCCGCACTATTGGCCTATACCCCATTTCTGTTTTATTTCACTTCACTCTTCACCCAAACAACAACCTGAACACGAGTAGATGTTAGATGCACTGCTGGTTATGGCAGCAGCCAAACAGGAAATTTACAGGAACATGTAGAGCTCCAATTGGTGTATCCAGAAATACTTACAGTCAAGCCATTCCATTGAAGCCCAACTCTAGAAAGTCACCCGCTTAGATGAAAATAGCCAGAGCAATTTTATTAATAGGTTCTAATGCCATTATGGCTTTCAAATAAAAACATTAATGTCACCTATTTTTATAAAAGATTATATGTTTCATGTACAGATTGCTGGTGAAAGCCAAGTGATTTAGCCCTTGGACCTTCCCACTGGCTCACCAGACAATAACTGGCTCAGATCTCCACCGTCTAAGGCTCCAAAGAGGGGATATTCCCTCATCCAACTTTTCTCGCCAGGGTATAGTCCACCAATCTGTTGATGGCACAGAACAGCAAGAAAACATGTTTCATGATGCCCCAAAAAATCTACAAAAGGACCACTTTAATGATTCCTAAATAGAAGAGAAGAGAAGTACAGACAACGTTTGTTTATTCTGATTAAAAATGATCTTATGCAAGGAAACATACAATGAAAGTTGCTTGTTTACTACCATTCTTAGGATAAAGTTCCTCTCTTGTAGAGACTTGGCAGAAAGTGCAGCACATTTACCCTGACAGTACTGCTGTGCAGTAAATAGGCAGCTACAGGGAACCTGTTCCAAGCGTTATCGCAGTTTGAAAAAATTTGTAGGATCTCCAACGATGGCGCTAAAACAAGCATTTGTCAACGTAAATTTTCTAGCAATAGATTAACATTTTGTTTATAAATTCAACAGTTGTTAATGTATTTGTCAGACTTAAAAGGCATCACAGCGGAGCCGTTCTAGTGGTGTTTTAACTACCTCAAAAAATACAGTGATACCAGACAAATGTCAAAGCTGGGGATACTACTTACTACCGTATTTATCGGCATATAACACGCACCGGCGTATAACACGCACCTCATTTTAAGAAGGAAATTTCAGAGGGGAAAAAAAAAAAGTCAAATAAAGAACTTTAAAGCAAAATCCTCAACCTCAACCTCCCTCCTCAACCCCCCCATCCTCAACCTCCCTCCTCAACCCCCCCATCCTCAACCCCCTCCTCAACCTCCCTCCTCAACCCCCCATCCTCAAACCCCCTCAACCCCTCTCATCCTCCTTCCTCAACCCCCCTAATCCTCCTTCCTCAACCCCCCTAAAACCCACTCCTCAACCCCCCATCCTCAAACCCCCTCAACCCCCCTCCTCAACCCCCCCATCTTCATCCTCCTTCCTCAACCCCCCTATCCTCAAACCCCTCCTCAACCTCCCTCCTCAAACCCCCTCCTCAACCCCCACATCCTCAAACCCCCTCAACCCCCCTCATCCTCCTTCCTCAACCCCCTCCTCAAACCCACTCCTCAACCCCCCCATCCTCAAACCCCCTCAACCCCCCCATCCTCATCCTCCTTCCTCAACACCCCTATCCTCAACCCCCTCCTCAAACACCCCATCCTCAACCCCCCCATCCTCAAACCCCCTCCTCAACCCCCCCATCCTCAAACCCCCTCAACCCCCCTCATCCTCCTTCCTCAACCCCCTATCCTCAACCCCCTCCTCAACCCCCCCATCCTCAAACCCCCTCAACCCCCCATCCTCATCCTCCTTCCTCAACCCCCCTATCCTCAACCCCCTCCTCAACCCCCCATCCTCAAACCCCCTCAACCCCCCCATCCTCATCCTCCATCCTCAACCCCCCTATCCTCAACCTCCTCCTCAAACCCCCTCATCAAACCCCCCATCCTCAAACCCCCTCCTCAACCCCCCATCCTCAAACCCCCTCCTCAACCCCCCCATCCTCAAACCCCCTCATCCTCCTTCCTCAACCCCCCTATCCTCAACCCCCTCCTCAAACCCACTCCTCAACCCCCATCCTCAAACCCCTCAACACCCCCTCCTCAAACCACCTCCTCAAACCCCCCATCCTCAAACCCCCTCCTCAACCCCCCCCCCATCCTCAAGCCCCCTCAACCCCCCCCATCCTCATCCTCCTTCCTCAACCCCCCTCCTCAACCTCAACCCCCCTATCCTCAACCTCAACCCCCCCTCCTCAACCTCCCTCCTCATTCTAAACCCACCTCCTCATTCTAAACCCCCCCCTCCTCCACCTAAACCCCCCTAAATACCTCCCCCTCATTTACCTGCTTCTGCTCCGGCCTCCGCTCCTTGACCTGGTGCGCATGTGACGTCACATGTGCGCCACGTCATTAGCATATACCGGGTGCACCCGGTATATGCTAATGACGTGGCGCGCATGTGACGTCACATGCACACGCGCCGGGTCAAGGAGCGGAGGCCGGAGCAGAAGCAGGTAAGTGAGGGGGAGGTATTTAGGGGGGTTTAGGTTGAGGAGGGGGGGTTAGAATGAGGAGGGAGGTTGAGGATGAGGAGGGGGAGGGAATATCGGCGTATAACACGCACCTATCATTTGCTCCCTATTTTCAGGGAGAAAAAGTGCATGTTATACGCCGATAAATACGGTACTTTGCAGCATTGGCATGTTTACATGCCAGAGTTAAAGCGATTCCTGCAGAGTTTAATAAAATGATGTATCATGGAACACATATTCAATTAGTAAATTAATTGAATATTTTAAACTTTTTCTCACTTTAATTAAATTAAAAAAGGAAACACTTAAAAAGGTAATAATATGAAGCCAACAGACTGTTAACTTCAAGCCCTGCCCACTAACTTCCTGTTTCTGTGCACAAGTTGTGCTATCTCACAATTGAGCTGTGTTTGGTCATATATGTGAAAAAAAAGCATATTATTATTAATCTTTATTTGTATCGCGCCAACATATTCCGTAGCGCTGTATTGGGTAGAAATGGAAAGTTAGTTGGCAGGGCTTGAAGCCAACAGACTATTGACGTCTTCTAAGAATTAAAAAGGGAAACACTTTGATCTTGAGGAAGGGCTGGAGTGTCCATGCAGCTTATCTGTGAGATAGCACAAGTCGTGCACAGAAGCAGGGCTTGAAGTTAACAATCTGCAAGTCTGTCGGCTTTGTATGATTACATTTTTGTTAACTTCTAGCGCTGCTTCCCTGTACGAGTTGTGCTATCTCACAGATGAGAAGCGTGGACGCTCCAGCCCATCCTCTAGATCAGATGTTTGTGATACTTTACATAAATGGCTGACATCTTTTGTGGAAGCAGAGTGCTTTGGCAATTTCAGGAGCTTATAATTGTTGGTCCTTTCAAACCAAAGCCAATGAAGCTCCATAAACAGTAAACATGTCAAAATGTTTTTTTCAGTTGGCTCTCGATAAATGATAATTGCCATGTACTTATGCATTAAGATTACACAATTTTTTTTAACACCCTTAGGGCCTCATTCAATTGGGATTTGGCCAATTGAATAGGGCTCTATATAAGCACATAGCATATATTTTTAAAGAAGTTTTTTAGTTAGTGAAAACCTTGCTTTTGGATAGATGTTTACTAACTAAAAACTTATTTAAAAAAATATGTTATGTGCTTATTTAGAGCCCTATTCAATTGGCCAAATCGCAATTGAATGAGGCCCTTAGATTGTAAGTTTGCGAGTTTTCAATCATGTGTCCGTGCCTTGGAAACAAGCACTATGTGCATTTGATTCTAAGCTCAAAAACAGAGCCCTCCGTTCTTTATAAGGTGTTAAGTTTGTTTTTTGCCATGTGCCCAACCTTTGTACAGCGCTACGGAATATGTTGGTGCGATATAAATAAAGATAATAATAATAATAACTTTACAGCCACTTATAAGATGAAAACAAGCTAAAGATTTACACAGTTCAGTAATGCAGAGAGACCCTGGCTAGCAGATGCCAAGTAAAGTTATAGTTTTATAGCCTGGGAAAGGTCACGACTAGACACAAAAGTGACTGCTCCAAAGAGGAGTGACCCCACGGACCTCCCCACTCCTTCAATTCACTGGGATACTTTACATCTCTCTTCACAATGGCCTTGGGCCACACACAAGTCTTATTTCACTTAATTCAAGTAGAAACACATCCTTCTGCCATTTATAGGTCCCTGTAGAAGGATCACTTTGATGGCCCGGCAGCTTAAACACAACCGGCAAGACCCTCTAACTCATCAGCTAATTGAAGCTGGGTTCATAGGTGACAAGTGTGAGATAGACAGACACAATTAGACTGATGAAATGTCTCCCAAGCAAGCAGAAGGCGCCCTTATATATCAGACAATATCACTACTAAATAATGCAAGATCCCAGGCTGCCATTGTGGGAGGGTTAATAGTCTGTCCAGTCTCTGAACTGATGCGTGTTATTAGAGGTATGCGGTACATCATTTTACGTCCGATGGATCGATCCAGTTGGGATGGGAATGAATTGAAATGCGACACAGATTACTGCTGGGATCGATGGTAATCAATTCAGAATATCCGTAGCCGGGTCTGGCTATGAAATTTCAGTAGAGAGGGCAGAGCGTTAACCAACTGGGAGCGATCCACTTTCATCTGAAAACTGCAGCACTCAACGTTTGTACCTGGATTACCAGATTAAAGCTTCTGGCATTTCATTAGTATTGAATAACTAATCATTCTTATCGCTGAACCATGTTATTTTTTAATAGATTGCTAAAAAAAATACTGTCTTAAATAACCACTCTCAAGGATGAATCTGCCTCTAGCATATTGTCTCGAAAGCCAATCATTTCTACTAAATCCTAAAGTCACCCGAACAGGGAACTAATCTCCTGTTGTATCAGTGTGATTATTTATATTGTTATTTACTGTGCTGTGTAATATGTTGCAGCTTGGTGAAAAACAAATAATATAACTTATACTTCAAAGTTATATATTGTAATGTCCTATCAAGAACAGCTAGTTGTATACATTAAGCATTGGTCATTAATACAATTAATACTTAAAGGGATATGGAATTATACCTGTTCTTAATATTAAAATAAACTGCGTATATAAAAATCATTTTAATATTAAATTACTTAAAAGCTCTGTTTTCAGTCACTGAAACCTTCCAAACAGTTCAGGCATAGGTCTGCCCCAGCAGCTTGTGCACACAGTGTTTCTATTGGTACTAGATGTAGGTGGCAAACACCCAGTTTCAAATTGCAGCTAGGAGACAATCTGTGATTGGCTAGTACATCCAGTATTACAGAGACACTGTGTCCAACAGTTACAGGGGACAGACTTTTGTTGGAGGTATTTTGAAGGCCTAAAAATAGAGGTTTTAAACACTTATTAATAAAATTATGTTTAGATATGCAAACAAACAGTTTGATACTTTATTTTAATAAAAAATATAGGAAACTATCAATATCCCTTTAATGATTTATAAAAACAATATTTAATATTAAATTAATTTTCAAAGGTAATAGTAACAGTTGAGCTGAGCTCTAAAGGGTTTTAAGAACAATCCGGTTAGTTAGGAGGCCATTCATTCATATGGTGTCCCAAGGAACCAATCTAATTCAGCAAATCTACAGCCAATGGAGAATATTGTGTTGAAATAACATTGTACCTGAAAAAGACAGGCTCTCCCTTTGATCATATATATATATTTTAAATCAGTAAATATGAATTTTGGGAAAGGGACATTTAATTCAGCACAATTTGGACCACATCACAGTAAAGATTTCGTAAAATCAGGTTTAAATACTTGTTGAATTTTTTAAATACAACCAATTTTTTCGAACTCGTTTTACATATATCTCTGGCTGCCCCCAGACAAACTCACAGAAGCAGCTCCGTGTTGTGAGCATAAGCAAAAAAAGAGTTAACCCTGTGCAAATTGATCTGGGGGTCCTTTCATATTTGAGTACTCCAGCACACGCGGCAGCACAAGCGGCAGCAGTGGCGGTGGCAATATTTTGCTGTCAATGTCATAGCTTTAAGGTTAGGGTTAGGGGGGTAGGGTTAGGATAAGGGTTAGGGTAAGGGTTTAAGCTTGGAAATTGTATACAATCTCAGCAGCTCTTACAAGTTGTGTACAATTTTGGAAGCGCCATCTAGCAGCTCCTTGCTGCTACTGCTGGCATCCGCAAACCAGGAAAGATCCCACCTGTGCAGGGAATGGAATGCTGGAATCACCTAAACAGGACAGTTGTGGATTAACTACTCTCTGCATTCCTGAGTTCAAGGGAAAACTGCTATAAATCATTGTCTTCACCATGTGGTTTGGTATATTTTATTAATCATGGAACAGTCTGTGGGCAGGATACAGTGTGTTTGTAAACAGACCTAAAACTATAGTTTTTTTAAACTATTTTTAGTCTAATGAAAAAAAAGATAATTTTAACATACAATCTTGTGCTCTTTCACACCATGAAGATCACTTCCTACGTTATTCAAGCCCGTAGGACTTCAATGAAATATGGAGGTTGGATTCCAAAGTCCTACGGGCTTGGAGGTTGAAGCCCGTAGGACTTTGGATGGAAATTAAACATGAAATAAAGTTTCATGGCGGTGTGCGAGCTTGAGAATGTTGTGCTTTTAATTCTAATGTCACCCATTGCGTTCCCCATCATTTACAGTGCTGGATTGATTTAATATTTGCATTTAAAGTGCTCCGATTTGTAAGTAAGCTCTTTGCGAGACCTCCTTGGTACCAGTAACTTGTGGTTAGATATTTGCCATTTGCGGGCTTGACGGAGTGGTTAGCGAGGGGGAATCGGAGCAATTGAATCGATTTGTGATTTCAGAGATCGTAACTCTTATGGCCGTTACAGATCAAGGGCTTGGAGGGAAGGACGTCACGATTTGACAAATCATTATACATCGCAGCTCCGAGCAAATAACTCGATTGGAGCCCGCAAACGGAAGCCAATTGAATAGCAAAGTAACTTGCGAGCCTGGGTCCCTACGTCGGAGCAATTGAATGAGGCTCCAAGTCAGCAGGCAGTGTGGAAGAGAGACAACATGGAAGTCCCTATATACAACTCTGCTAAAAGGAAGTTTTTTTCCAGAAAAACAAAAAACAAAACTTTTATTACATTTTATATATAACTTGCATAGTTGCTAATTTTGTTAGTTTGTTTAATTCTTCCCAAACATGTATCACTTTCCAAAACTACAAACATCTGAATTCACTGTACAAAATCATTTTTATCTTTAGTATACTGATTCAACTATTTTGTTAGATGATTTTGCTGATCCCATTTGATCCAATTGTTTTCATGGCAATGCAATAGTTAGTGATGCTACATATTTATGCTCAGTGCATTTTCGTACCTATGGAACCAACAAGCCGCCAGGAATGAGATGGGATTTTTTGATAAGGCTGCTGGTAGAGGCAGAGGGTCACCCATAGGTTAAGCACACTCTGCAGCACCAGGAGATACTGTCAATGCTTGTGATCCTATCTCATTGATGTTTACAGCTGAATACAGATTAGAACAGTATTTCATGTGCAGTGAGTGACTGGCTCCCTCCTCCATGGAAAATGAACATGCTGAGCTGTATAATACAACCGTGCATTTGTGTGGAGTGCGTCACTCTGCAAAACCATTGTTTTTAAAGGAAAACGAATGTCACTTAAGGAACCACTGAAAGATGATATTGCAAAATAAAGTCTCATCATCAGCATGTACTGTAAACTTTACTTATTTAAAATTGATATCTATACTTTATTAACTTAATTATTTCAGAAAATTAAGGCAAAATAAGTTATTGCTAGATTGGCGGAGGAAAAGACATTCGTAAAAAGTGCTCTGCAGTTAGTCACTCGTTTCACGGCCACATGCATCAGAGTATCATTGTTTGCACCACTTGCAATGCACTGCAGAACATCACTTCTCCCCTGCAGATTTGTGTAAATATGTCGGCGTGTTATAAATAAACGATAATAATAATAATATATATTATTCCACTACTCTTTTGATGATACTAAGTCTGGCATGCTAACAAAATATATGCAAAATGTCTCCTTTTCTGTGTGTTACAGATGCCAGGAGACACGTGGTTGGTTTTCATGGTACTAGGAACCTGCAGCTGCTTGGCTTTCCTACATCAGCTGACTCAGCCCAGTTCCATTCATTTGACTGGTCATATGAAGCAGCTGATTGACTGTGGGGAAATACTCCATACTTATTACATATTCTACTTTTTCTGTAGGAGAATTTCATTGGCTATATATTCAAGAGTTGTCTGTGCTAACTGATTTTTGTTTGAGTTCCAATAGTCCCCTCTTACTTCTTTACAAGATAGATAAGCAAACTGGTAGGTGGTTCTTAGTGCTAGAGCAGTAATGCACATAATGAGGCAGTTTCCATTGTTTCCATTAGAAAACATTTTGCCAATTATCTATTCTAGATTTTAAAAATAACATTTTGTAAATATTGGATTTTGGTATATAACATGGCTAGTTGACTGGGCTATCAGGGCCAGCCACATTAATGTCATCTTGTGGTGTGATATCAGCTGAGAAAAAGCCCCAACCTCTTTAGTAATCATTAGTTTAGGACTGAAAGTATGAGCAAACCCCCTCCTTGATAAGAGGAGAGAGGAGAGGTTAGAATATTATTTTATAACTTATAATAATATAAATCAGGATTGCTAATGGAGTTCGGAGCGTTCTCCATCCCCTCTGTATTGATACTAGCACGGGATTGTCCCATAGGACTAGGGGCATTGCTACAGGCTTGTTGATTACCCCTGCTATAGGATCGCACCGACTTAGGATGCAGTCTCTAGAATTTTAGGCTCATATGTGCCTTTATAGAACTGCCATATACATTATCATATCAATTAAATATATGTTTAGAAGGAAAGGTCAGTTGCTAAATGCCAAACAAGGCCCTGCAGAAAAAGCAGAACCCCAACCACTGTGGTTTTGCCAATGAGGTGCACAGAATCTTCCAAGACAGAGTGAGGTTCATGACTGGGTTAACATATAATAGTTAGAGAGACTCAGAAGATTATAATGAACACTAGTTAAAGGGACAGTGAAGTGGGAAAATAAGTCATGGAGTTTTAAAAGGGTCTCACTAACTGTTGCTTTGTGATTTGCAGATAAATATAATATTTTATCGTGTAAAGTAAAACACTATAAACGAGGGGTAACTGTGGTCATCAGACATGTGTTATTAAGATTACAAAATAATCTGTATTTTACAGACCAACATAAGTTATTTTGATAAAACAGCACACTTAAAAAGCAATTTTAAAAAAACTAGGCAGAGATCAGAATGGTGATTTGTACCAAGAAACTGGACCTTAAATATGTTTTTTTGTTGAATTGTTATATTTAAAAATAAAATGTGAAAAAAACACATCCAAATCTATCGCACTGCTTACCAGATACATCTTCAAGGTACGCAGAATTACAGCTTCCAGAAACCCTTGCTCCTTAGTGTTGCCCTTCAGAGGTTCTAGACAGGAAAGCAGAGAAAAATCATTTGAGAGCTTTATAATAATAGTTGAACAGATTGTGATGGCAGGTACAAAGTAGAATAGAGTCGGTAGCAGTAGCACATTACAAAGATATGTACAAAACCAAGGATAAGTAGTAGCAGTGTAGTAATTGAAAAAGCAGGAGAAATATTTATGAGTACCAAAGACCGCTCACAAGTGGTTTTAAAACCTTTGCTGAGTCTCCCAGAAGCATTTAAAGTGACAGTAGAGCACAAAAATCACTAAACAAAATTATGAAATGTAAACATTATTTGACACTTAAAAATCCGATATCAACATATGTGTAATAAAAAAATATGTAACGTTGGTATTAAGCCTGTTTTATAATATAAAATCCAGGGTAACAAACAACCCAGTACTCAAGGAGTTGTTTGGCTTGGTTTCGTTTTAGGGTCTCAGGTGGCTGAGGAGGCCAATGCGGGACAGGCAGACTCGACCACAGTGGTTGCAAAGGAAGGCTTGCTATGGTTTGGGTTAATACACGTCACAAAACCATGTTGCCTAGGAACAAACACCCTAAAGCAGTGTCTACAAATAAATCATATTTTAACACAAGATAAACACATCTTTATTTATTGAACCTATAAATACAATTGTCAAATCTTTTTAATAACAAATTATATCAAAAAATAAAAAACAACTACTTTATATATATATATATATATATATATATATATATATATATATATATATATATATATATAATATCTGTTTCCATGCAACAGCCTAGTTAAGTCTAGTTACAGGGAGTTGTTTCTTCACTTCCCACTCATTATAAGATTTTTGATGTTCACATCTCCTATTGGCTCATAGGGCCATCTCATCTGTAAAGCTTAGTTTGGCTGCTCCATGGAAAGATATCAGTTGCAGCAACAGAGCAGGATTTGCGGATCTGAGTGGAGTGCTGTAATCTGGGGGAGTGAATGATTTGAATTAGTGTAGAAGTTACAGGAAAAAAAGTTCCTGCAGACTTTTTATGGCAATGTCCTAATTTAGAGCACCAGATTAGCATAGGGCACTAAGTCTGGAGTGTATCCTATCTGCATATACTTTTCTGTCTTTTTTTAAATAAAAAGTATTAAAGTTTTTAATCAGTGACATCATGGTAAGTAAAAACAAACAAACATGGAGTTCTTTTTAAATCATTGTTGTCAACAAATAGATAACATTAAAGGTTATTTTCATCTTCTTCTACACTAAATGTGTGGTGGGAATCCAATTTTGGCTTCTGAGACTGTCATGGGGCATTATGGGAAAATAAATCCTAAAATATGAGATGTGACTGGCTAAAAAGAGAACAAGGGGTTCTTAATTGAAACATGAATTGGCATGGGAGGAGGGAGCACTATTTAATGCTTTATACCATATACACTCGAGTATAAACCGACCCGAGTATAAGCCGAGGCACCTATTTTACCACAAAATACTGAGTAAAATGAGTGACTCGAGTATAAGTCGAGGGTGGGAAATGTGCTGCCCCCTGTGTCTTGTGCCCTTTGTGGCCCCCTCTCTCTCCCGTGTCTCTTATCCCCTCTCTCTCCCGTGTCTCTTCTCCCCTCTCCCTTCCCTGTGTCTCTTCCCTCCTCCCTTATAACCCTCCTCAACCCCACTCCTCATCCTCATCCTCCCTCCTCATCCTCAACCTCCCTCCTCAACCCCCACATTCTCAACTCCCCCATCCTCAACCCCCTCCTCAACCCCCCTCCTCAACCTCCCTCCTCAACATGCCTCCTCAACCCTCCCCTCATCCTCCCTCCTCAACCCCCCATCCTCATCCTCCCTCCTCAACCCCCCATCCTCATCCTCCCTCCTCAACCCCCATCCTCATCCTCAACCCCCCCATCCTCAACCCCCTCCTCAACCCCCTCCTCAACCTCCCTCCTCAACCTCAACCCTCCTCCTCAACCCCCCTCCTCAACCTCCCTCCTCAACCCCCCTCCACAACCTAAACCCCCCTCAAACCCCCTCCTCAACCTAAATGCCCTCTCCCCTCACTTACCTGCTTCTGGTCCAGCCTCCAATCCTTCTTGACCCGGCGCGCATGTGACGTCACATGCGCGCTGCGTCATTAGCATATACCGGGTGCCGGCACCGGGTAAATGCTAATGACGTGACGTCACATGCGCGCCGGGTCAAGAAGGAGCGGAGGCCGGAGCAGAAGCAGGTAAGTGAGGGGAGAGGGGGGAGGTATTTAGGGAGGGTTAGAATGAGGAGGGGGGTTCAGGTTGAGGAGGGGGGTTTATAATGAGGAGGAGGGGTTGAGGATGAGGAGGGGGGGGTTGAGGATGAGGAGGGGGGAGGGAAAAAGAGACGGGGGTTAGAGAGACACAGGGGGGTAGAGAGACACGGGGGGGTAGAGAGACACAGGGGGGAGAGTGACTCGAGTATAAGCCGAGGAGGCCCTTTTTAGCCTTTAAAAAAAGGCTGAAAAACTCGGCTTATACTCGAGTATATACGGTAAGTGTAAATGATGTTAGTTATTTGTTTACTTTATAAAATTATGTTTTTATCTTTTCATATTCTGTTGATGTGTTACAAATAAAGGATGATAATAATAATAATAATAATAATAATAATAATACTGATGAACAAAAAATAAAAACTCCCCATGTCCCCTCAAGAGTAAAAACAAAGAAAGAGAATAAATGTACTTTCTAAATATGTATATTCCTCTTGCTCAATGTGCCACCAATATAGATGTATCTGTATATGAGCTGAAGAAAAGCTGTACAATAAAAAAAAAAGGATTAGGAGTTCTGGACATCTTCAGCCCGGGGATAAGGACACCGAGGGACTTGTTGGAACACTATGTAAGACGATTTAAAAATAAGAGTGTGATAAAAATGAACCAATATGTTTGGACACTCCATGTGTTAATTGGCAGAGCTTGTGCGGATTAAATTAAATAAAATACATAGACTGGGGTTACAATTTTACACGTCAAGGTTTCTCAAACATTGCACAGCATAGACCCTGTTAGCGAAGGGATGGGGGGATACAGGCCTAATTTGATGCTCTTGAAGGGAACATCAAATCAGCAACCTTACATTTTCACCACCTGCAAAGTTTAAAATAGGGAAATGTCTTATATAAAACAGCATTCCATTGACACAAGATGGCTGACTGACCAAAGCTAATTGACTGTACAATTAGTGAGTCCGTAAACGCACAATTAGTTAGTTAGTGAGTCAGTAAGCGCCTTGTCACATATATTCACAAGACCATAGGAACAGGCTGGCTGGTTACTTCCCAAGTCCCTCTTCCAGCCACTACCCTCTGCTCAGGAGGAACTACCAACACTCCTTATCATTTCATCCCCATTCCTGTCTCCTGGAACCTATAATTTCTTATCTTCTCCAGTATTTCTCATCCAAAATAATTTCCACTCTAATTTCTTGTTTCCCCCATTTGTTTTTCAAGCCATTAGAGATCCAAGTCTATAATAGAGGAGCTAACTTTCTCTCTGCCAACTCCCTTCTCTCTGCCAGTCTGGTTTTCGCTTTGGTCACTCAACATATGCACTGCATCACAATGTACTTTACAAACAGATATAAGGGTCACTATGCTTTCATCCACCTCTTTGACATCTGTACTGAAACTGACACTGTTGACTATTCTCTTTTTCGGCATTTTCTGCTCTCCATTGGAAGCTGTGACCGTGCCCTATCTAATGAACAGCGCCTCCTTCCCCGGCACTTCTAGTCATCTGGCGTTCCCCAAGTCTCTGTCGTGTTTATGCTGAATCTACCTTTCCTCTCCTGACATCTCCTCTGACCTCCTTACTTGTGTCAACAACTTCCAAACTACCTTTGGATGTCTCACTACCATCTTAAACTGAATATGTCCAAAACTGAATTAATAGAGTTTCCTCCCAGGAACATTAACCTTATCAATCGTCTTCCTCACCATTCACAATGCCACTATATCTTCTACCACCCAAGCCTGCTCCCCAAAATGTTAGTCCGCTAGTCGTCACATGCAAGGCACTTTATGATATTTCACCTCCACATCTTAGCGTTCACCTTGAAACACTTTCCTACACATTCCCTCCTCCATCGCTCCTCCACAGTCATTCACTTTGTTTCTCCTCTTATAGCCTCCTCTTAACACAAGAGTCTTCCACCCATCATCAGAATCTCCAAAAGTTCTAAAAACACCCTAAAAGTGCATCTACTCAGCATATTCTCATAACTGATACCATTCCAATGGATCCCATACTAGACAATCTACCTTTCCTTTCCATGACACATTAGGACCACTTGGCACCACCCCACAATTGGAACCGACCTCATTTACTGCTTATTCAGAGTCCGTCGTAATTCACATTGGATCCATATCACAATTGTACAATGTGGCCTGGTCCAGGCACTACCCTACTGCCTCACTGCTATTAGCATCCCACGTACCCCCCTCTATAACGCTGGAAATTACTGCTCCAATGTAACCTTCTTGCCCGTCCTATGCTCCCATCCTCTCTAGTTTGTGAGTTCACAGCCTTCCATATTATTTTATTTTACCTCTAAATGCAATTGTAACTACCTCCAACCTTATAGTGTTGCATTACTTGGAAATAACTCTGCAGCATTTGCTAAGGGACTAAGGAGTCCCAAAAGCTGACTGGGAACGTCGGATTCTGTGGCCTGTATTGCAAGGATTTCTTCCAGTCTAAATGTTTCAAGAGAAAATGAATGATTTTTCTTTTCAATTTAAATCTTAGCTCTATTCCACTAAGCACTTGGACTGGGGATGCCCGCCTGGCATTGTTTGGTTTTCTCTGTTAGACCTGCACACCACTTAATCATTATTATTTGCCCTAACCCTCATTACTATTATTTGTTGATTATACAGCATTGAGTGTGTGCATATTATTTTACTCTACATAGTTCTGACAGTGTTCAATATGAATATACAAACAATCAATAGACGGATACAAAGGGTGATTACAGGGGTGAGCAGAAAAGCAAACACTGCTGGGAGCAAATCACTGCCTGGAAGAGCCGAGGCACTAAATGTGATATTTAGATTGTCAGCTCTCGAGAAGGTAAGAATTTTCTGTCAAACTAAAATGTTCATGTCTGGTAAATAAAATATAAAACTGCCTATTACGATACAAACAAACTCACTTGTATGGCACCTTCGATAACAATAAGTTAATATATAAATTTATAGTTAGATTTCATAAAAAACTAGCAAGGCGCAGGCAGTTTTCCCTCTCTACCACTTCTTCTCTCTTGCCAGTTCTCACCTCTCTGTCTGAATTTGGCACTCTAACTCTTTCCTTACTATTACTCTTTCAACGTTTCCCTCTCAAAATTGGATGAGAGTGGCATTTCAGACAGTATTTTATACCATGGTTGGACAGGACTACCAGTAATACTCAACCGCCAGCCGAAGGAGTGATGATGGTCCAAAGGTATAAAAAATGGAAGCGTAGGTGTGAAGGAAGAATGCTGAGAAGACGTTGAGCCTGAAACATACAGCTATCTGTAAGCCCTTCGGTATTGGAGAGGCACATTCAATTCACCTGCAAATCTGAATAAAAAAATGGTAAACCATGTGCGCCATTATTTTGTTCATGGAGCCAATATGTTAATTAATATCACTACTGTATGCATGTTATTATATCTTGGCAGATAGAAATATGTCTAACTTTTTGTTTTCAATTTCTAACTGTTTCCTATACCCTGCTTTGCTGTCCCCACCTTCCCCCATCCTTTCCCCATTTATGGCTGGCATAATTACCTAAAATCTCCTACCCCCTCCTCACATACCTCATCATTCTAAGGTCTCTATCCCATTCCACTCTAACTCCCTGTAACGGATCTCCTGGCACCCCGACCGGGTACCTCCGTTGATGGACGCGTCCTAGTTTGCGTCGAGGCCTACAAGCACCGCACCGGACCTCTCCTTCAAGGAAGAGTACAGCAGGAACAAGCGTTCAGTAGTTACAGCTCAAGGGAGTATGCAAAAGCATAGCAATCCCCAGTATGATATAGCGATCCCTTCAATAACGAGACAAGGCTACGTTTTGAAGGGTCAAGTAGAACTATATTTTAATGACAGGGAATCTCCTTTTATGCAATGGTGCCCTCTGAAGGGCTACACCCACATAATTATCACAACAGCCAATTATCTACATGGTTCAACCCCCACGTCTCCTCCCCTCAGATAACAGGTAACACAATTAAAAAAGACACAATTTTAACCACATTCTGGATGTACCCCAAATACAGGGGGTACACCTTTAAGTCCCGCACCATTCAATATCTCTCACCCAGGGGAACAACATATACAAAAATGGCATGAATCAGACCAGGGGTTCAAAAGTTAATAAAAGTATGTTTTTACACATAACACACAGACATTGCACATATCCCCCATACAATACACATATAGGACAATAGGTGAGTCACACCTCCCTGGCAACTTGGATACAATCAGACATTAATTAGATTATTCTTCTTTGTTCTTATCAGAGAATGAAAACACTTTGGAAAATGCAAGGATCCTTTACAACTTTCTTATCTCTTGAATCTCTGTAACAGGATTATCTATTAGCCTAGGTCTGCAAAAGTCTGGCTAATATTCTGAGCCAATATATTCTGTAGAACATCAACCAACATACATATAGTAGGATCATATTTTAACCATAATAATCATAAAACAGTTTAAAACAGTGATGGGTTCCGCTACACTCCCCTATCTACTTGTCCTGTATGTCCAGCAATCCATTCTCTATTTCTTTCAGTGCACATCCACTCTGCTTCAAGGCCTGCTACATCTGTGAGATTCTCAGAATATTGCTCTCCCTCCCTCTTAATTCACCCACCCCAACTCAGAATAAATGTATAGAGCCACGGAAAACACCTGACTTCCTACTTGCAGATATATCATATCAACACTAGGGGTCAGCCAACATACTAGTCTTTCACCTCAGATCCCTTCCCTCTCCCTCTAAAATAAAACTCTTTCTATCTTTCACTTGCTTCCTGACCCTTGCTATTCCTTATTTGTTACTCTTCCCAGTTCTCTGCCCTTTAACTCCCTTTAGATTGTAAGTAGGAAGTTTCCAGTCTTGTAGGGTGCTTTGGGATAAAGCACTTTCTGCTAAGATTCCAAGCTCAAAAGAGGGCCCTTCAACTTTAGAATTTGTTAAATTTGTATTTCCCCTGTTATTATCCCCTGTACAGCGCTGCAGAATATGTTGGAGCAATACAAATAAAAGATAATAATAAAAAATAATAATATGATGTTTAGGAATGTAGGTAACCGATCCCTGGAATTATAACTTTTGAAAACAGCAGCTCTACAAACAAACGCTTTCTCCAATGAGAAGGTTTCCAGTGTGGGAGGGGTTAAAAGTATCCTTAACTAAAATAACAAACCACGGGCCCCATTCTAGTGCCATTTGGTAAATTTATACACACTTAAGACCACTCTTGAAATTATCACATATTCTATTAGCTACTCACAATCCAATAATGAGTTCCCTGCCCACAACCACTATGGCCCTGCCAAAGACGCAAATCTTGCCTTAGAACTCCATTGGTTTTAGCACAGCTCGAATATTGCGAGCTCAAAAGAATTAAAATTACACTAAATTAATATTCAATATATTAGACCTGTAGTGCTAGCTCGCAAATTAAAGTCTAACCCTCCACTGTAAAAATACAGATTTCTATCAAAAATAGGACTTGCAATGGCTTTTTTCAAACACTTATTAGAGCCGTAGCAGCAATTAAACACGCAATACTGTACTTTAAAAGCTTGGGAAGGCTGGAAAGACATTATAATTATTTGCAGAACAGTCTCAACCCTACTAATATAAAATAAAAAAATAGTATATTTAAATGTTATTTCTGAGTAATATCGAACCCCAGGACTCAAGGGTTTAATGCATATCATGAAACCCACATGGACTAGCACAGTTGATCTAATGCCTTTTATAGATTTCTTGATTGCAAGCCCAATAGGCAAATCTCACTTAGCATTAATTTGTAGCCTCTGATTTCAAATTACGTCTAACTTCCATGTTTTACTGGCGTCATGATGACGGTCTCATTTACTATTGGCTGTGTCTAAGAAGTAAATTACGGGCTTGCTTAAATATTGTCAGATCATATGATCACACCCCTGAAATGCTACTTAAAAAGGCAGGGTTTACAAGTTTAGGCTTAAGGAGGTAAATTGCAGGCTTGACTCAATAAAATACATTTAATCATTTATAAAAAATAAATAACTTACGGGTTAGAGGCATTTGCGGGCTTCTAATAGTATAGGGATCCATATAAGGAAGAGTAGTGTCTAAAGTGCCAAATTATACAATGACTACACAAAGATATATACCATAAATATGACATTGTCCGATGGGGAATATTGGACAGTTTCTCAATAAGAGATTGGTAGAGTTTAATATTATGCTATAAGAAGCCCCATATGTGGCCATGTAACGATTTGTTGTTGTCTAGTAGTTCAGTCGTGTTCAACTCTCAGTGACCATATGGACAGCAGCACGATAGGCTCTGATTGTCTCTGATTGTGCTTATCCCTTTGAATTTCTTGACAAAGACACTGGAGTGGATTGCCAGTTCCTTCTCCAGTGGACTGCAATTTGTCTGACCTCTAAGCTTTGTCCTGCCCAACTTGGGTGACCGTACATGTTATAGCTCACAGCTTCACAGAGATACACAAGCCCCTTCACTAAGTTAAGCTAGCGATCCAGAAGGGGCATGTATGGGTATTTTCTGAATACACCTTCTCTCTTGGACAACTGATCCAAGCTTTCACTATCACGTTTATGCTGAATCTACTTCTCCTCTCCTGACATCTCCTCTGACCTCCTTACTTGTGTCAACAACTTCCAAACTACCTTTGGATGTCTCGCTGCCATCTTAAACTGAATATGTCCAAATCGGGACCCTTCAATGGTTGCATCATGTTACAGTCAATGTAAGCTGCCAAGACATATGGCGCTGCGGTCAAAAGTGCGTTCCATGACTATAGAAGTAGAAGTAACACCAACAGGGTTCTAACAGTCGAGATTATCGAGGAAATTCTCAGCACGGGGCTAAAGCTGTTAAAAATTATAAATGGTTTAAATATCTCCAGTTTTAGCTTTGCTGGTCCATAGACCCTATTAAGAATGATGTAATAGGACAACTAAAACCCAAATATTATATTTACAACTAGCGACTTGCCAGTCAAAAAATTACGGCAATAAGATTGTAAGGGCGGTACATTTTGTTGGTGTTCCAAGATGCTTCGGCGCTCATTGCAAGCCTTGCGCTGAGTGCCTTTGGCGCTCATTGCGAGGTTGTTGGTTGTTTGTGTGCTATGAGCATTGTTTTTGCTAATGAAATAATTAATAAAATAATACATCAATATACTTTACCTATTTTGAAGTAATATATGCAGGAAACATTGTGCAGAAGAGCTGGCAATCTGTTTTCATGGTGCTGCAGCATACAATGTGTTTTTTCAGTGCTGTGGAGCTGCTGTGTAAGTGTCAGCAATGTGTGCAGTGTGTAGTGTAAATAGTGTGTGTGCACGCGGAAAAGCCGTTAGTGTAGCTGTGTACTTCCGGATTGTGTAAGTTAGTGTTATAAAATGGCACCTAATGTGTGGTACGCGTCTGTGGCTGATTTGGCGTCCTTGTTCTTGGATCGCGTCCGTCTTTTTCGGAAAATCAGTAGGTGTTTGGTGGTGTTTTGCGTCTTTGGAATACTGTAGCCTCGTTTTCGTTTTTTCCGCGGCCATTTTTTCTCTAGCTTAGAGGATTTTCGGGTGTCTAAACTCCTGTATTTCGAGTGAAATTGAGGTGTAACTTCACTTTTCGAGCTCCTGGTTGCCCCCCTTGCTGTGGGTAAGCTTTTTATGTACTTGTTGTGTGTATTTATTGTGTTTTGTTTTTTTTCAAAGATTTTTTATTCAACAGCGTTTATGTTACAAACCAAACAATTACATTGCAAACATCTGTTAACTGAAATTATTGAGATAATTGTGTCTATTGTTATTAAAATATAGTATTCATATCAATAAACAATCATTCAGCCAGATATCTCACATTTTTTTCCTTTTTTGGTGATGGTTTTAAGTAAATACACAATTAAAGTTCCACTCCTAAATGTTCCTCACTACATCCATTCCTATGATTTCCCGTGCCACCCTCAGTACCTTTTGTCGTCTAGATGAGTTGCCTCTCCGCTTCCCAGCTCTACCCGTTCCAGTCCGCTCCACACTCCGCTCCCCGGACAAGCCACCGCTGTTAGCCAAAGTGTAATGCTCTTTCCTGTCCAGACCTTACAATGTGCTATCTGGAGACTGAATCCAAGGTCCCCAAATTTCTAGGTAAATTTGGTGAGTGTCCAACAAAGTGTGAGTCATTCTTTCGTTAATAAAAAGATAATTTATTTTGTTTATGACTTCCTGAAATTGGATATGACTGCTTTTCCATCTTCTAGCAATTATATTTTTGGCGGCTAAAAAAATCATTTGGGCCAATTTGTTCCCCTTATTACCCAGCCCCTGGTAATGAATTCCCAACAGACAAGTCGAGATTGATGGTTCTAGGGGAGATTTAAGAATTCGTGAAGCTAATTTGGTAGTTTCATTCCAAATATTAGCCACTCTAGGACATTTCCACCACGTATGAATAAAGTCTCCCCTTCCCTGGCATCCTCTAAAGCACCTATCTGAAGTTGTTGGAGATAGCTTATTTAGCCTGGCAGGAGTCATGTATGCCCGGTGTAAGATTTTCAACGAGGTTTCTAGCAAGCTATAGTTATATGAGCCTTTAGATAGGCTCAGAAAGGATTCCGCCCATTTGTCCCCCTCCCAGTTTTGTTGCATGTCTATCTCCCATTTCAATGTGTAAGCAGGCTTCCACGAAGCCTTTGGGGCATTAAACATAGTGTACAGTGAGCCTAAGGTTCCTCTAGTTAAGTTTGTGTTTTTACATATTATTGACATCCACGATTCTTTGGGCGGGCCATGAATCCTATGTATCTCCTCAACCCAATGTCTAATTTTGATGTAGTTAAACATTTCTTGGTGTGGTATCCCTATTTTCCTGTTCATTTCTGCCCAATAAATAATTCTGTCGCCCTCAAACCATGCCTCAAGTTTGTCTAAATTGTGTGTGGTCCAGAATGCTTTGGAGTCAGCTGTGAGGGTGGTCGCTAGAGAGGTTGATGTAAAGATTGAAGTAAGGGGTGATACGGGGTGAATCAGTTTATGTTCCTTCCTAGCCCATTTCCATATTTTCAGCGTAAATTTAGTTATAGGGTTTTGGATTAGGGAGTCAAACGTGTGGGAACTCGGAGCCCACAAAATGATTTCCCATTTTAATGGGGCCATTTGTAGCTCTTCAATAAAAACCCAATTGGGCTGTAGGGTGGTAGAATGTATTAACGGTATAGAGGCAATTTTAGCTGCCTTAAAGTAGGTACTGAAATTAGGGCAGGATAATCCTCCTCTAGACTTATGTTTATACATAGTATGTCTGGCGATCCTAGGAGGTCTATTCCTCCAAACAAATCTAAAGACCTGGGCTTGAAACTGTGCCAATTCCCTGTTATTAATTTGGATCGGCAGAGTCCTGGCCAGATAAAGCAGCCTCGGCAAGATGTTCATCTTGACAGTGGCTATTCGGCCCATCCACGAAATCTGCCTTTTTGTCCAGCTGTCTAAGTCCCTTCGAAGAGTCTTAAATAGGGGTGGGTAATTGGTTTTATAAATATCCGCTAGTGAGTTAGTCAACTTTATCCCTAAATAGTTAATGTAAGAGGCAGGCCATAGAAAGTTGTGTACCCTTTTCAGTTGGTCCAAGATGTCCCCAGGAATGCCCACACTTAAGGCTTCTGTCTTGCTATGATTCAATCTCAGTCCAGAGAGAGTGCTATATTCATTGATTGTGCCCAGTAGGGCGTCTATGGAGGAGCCAGGATTCGAGAGGGTGCACAGTAGGTCATCAGCAAACAAAGAACATTTTAGATGCTGATGTCCCACCCGCACCCCCTCTATAGAGGAGTTTGCTCTTATCGCCTGGGCCAAGGGCTCTATGGCCAAAGCAAAGAGCAGCGGGGACAGAGGGCACCCCTGTCTCGTGCCTCTCTCTATATTAATACTAGCCGTCTGGGAGCCTGGTAATTTTAAAGTGGCCTTGGGTAGCGTGTAGTAAGTGTGTAATAAGTTTAAGAAGTTGCCTTCAAACCCAAACTTTGCTAACGTGGCAAATAGAAAGGGCCACTCTAAGGTGTCAAACGCTTTCTCTATGTCCAATGCAAGCAGGCAGACCGGGGACCCCCTAGACCTAGCCAAATGGATGACATTTAGAGTTCTCCTGATGTTGTCGCCAGTTTGTCTATGCGGGATGGACCCTGACTGGTCTTTGTGAATCAAGGAGGGAAGGAATATTGAGATCCTTTGAGAGAAGATCTTGGCAAGCAACTTGACATCCCCATTAAGCAGTGAGATAGGTCTATAGTTCTTGGCATCTCTCTGATCTCTACCCTCTTTAGGGAATATTGTTAAGTCAGCATAGTTTAGTTCTGGGGGTTTATTGTGTTTTTAATGTTTTCATGTGCGCGGGTTTCGGGCGGTAAGGTCGTATTTTTGTGAGGTTGTATTGTTTTTTTTTCTAAGTCCCGCGTCTCGTATTTGTTTTTTTCCGTAAATTTTGCAAGGCCCGCAGTTGCGGCCCTCGCAAAGCGTTAGCAACAACCCGCATGCTCACAACTATATATGTGATTGACATATATTCTAACGCAAACAACATAAAACCTATCATTGGGTGGTTTGAGATCAGGATACCATTCCTATTGGGTATCACCATGCTTTAATTTAGTGCAACTTAATATTTGGAGCCGTATGAACAGACATGTCTGATTATATTGTTCAGAACTATGTAGGATCTATCATTTTGAATTTGGTTTAACCAGATAAATCTTTTAATATTAGAACTAAACATGGTATAAATGCTCCCTCCATAGCTGGGATCAGGAGTTACTGAATCACAGGCTTTATGTTGCATGAGAAATAGATTTCAGAACTAAAACAGTTAGTAATATTGAGCTTTATTGTTTTTTTGCAGCATTAACTGAAATGATAAAAGTGTGTAAAGCACTGTAAGCTGGTATTATTTTCTTTAGCACATAGTCCAACCATAACAGCACTCCTAGGAAACATCACAAGATATAAATTGCTACAGAAATGTGATGAGCTCGGCAAATTCTGACTTCTGTCTAAACATCCCCTGTATTTGTGTTTTGTATCTATGCCAAAGCTGCACAGCAAAGGTCATGTGGGTACTGAGGGCAGGAGAAAAAATGTATAGGATGAGAAATACAGGTGTAAAGGTTACAGAACTTGCATATATTTTCCTTTTTTTACTCTAAAGTAGTTTGTATTTTTCTGCCAATGGTCTGAATACATAATTGTAATCTCAAACAAACAACGGTCAGTATCTACACTCTGGCACTAAAGTAGTATTTTAGCAAATTAGTATTTCCATCTTCACATTTTGTTTTTCTAAATGTTCTTTTTTGATTGTTTCTGCCCTCCTTGTTATTAATCCACATGTGGGGCGTCCGAGACAAAGGAAAAGGGAATTGCTGGATTGTGAGTGGTCAGACAGTAGGATCGCAGGGATAGAGACATTTACTGTCACTTATTGGACAGTTCTGTAGTGGGTATCAGGGGGTATGGTCGTATGCTTGTCTGAACATACGAGTCTTCAGAGAGTGAAGAGAGGAAGAAAGTCTGAAAGAGCAAGATGGAGATTGGGGGCCACACAGGAGAAATCCTGTATACAGAAATGGTATGATAATGAGACAGAGGGGGCAGTTAGGGGCATATTTGGAATTCAAATCAAAGATGTAGGTGGGTGTCATTGTTCAGGAGTTTATAAGTGAGGGTCAGCTTTAGGGGACACTGAAGTGCTTTTTGCAATTAAACAGGATATGGAAAAGCATAAAAAAAAGGAATTTCTAAACATTATCTAGAAATGTTGTAGACAAAGATAAGATTTATTTATAAAACTATAACCAGAATATTTTGGGGGGCATCTGAAGCTATGAAAACTGATTACATACAGTATATTCTCATTAATGAATCAAATAAAAAGTTATGGAGTAATTTGGAACATGTACATTGCCAGTATCAGTGGTCTGAGTCCATGTACTTTGGTGGTCAACAAAATGTTTAGAAATAATTCATTTTCCTCAGAAACCCTCTGGTGTGCGATACATAGGTCTTGTCACGCTGGCAAGCCTTGCAAAGCGAGGAGAGCCGCTGAGGCAATAATTTGCAAAAAATCCGACTTTAACGGCTGAACTACGGCTTCGGAGAAGATGGTGTAAACACACAAATATGCCTTAAATTCACTTACACACAGCACAGGGGGAGAGCCAGGCATCCGATGAGTGAGGTTGAAAGGGAATTTGAGGCATATTTTGTATTTTTTAACAATAGAAAATCGCTGAAGCGGGAAAAAAAATGGTGGCAGAAAAGCGTAAAAATTATGAGACAAGATGAAAGTGATGCTCTGAAAGACCAGGCACGCAGAACTTACATATACACGACGGCAAAAACAGTAACACACCAACAACGCCAGGCACGCAGGACTTTGAAAATAAAAACGGCGCCAGTCAGAGCGCGCCATGCAAACATTCAGCAGACACACAGAGGAGAAACACATAGGGAAGGGACAGGGTGGAAAGAGACAAGTTGCAAATTGCCGAGGCCTGTAATAAGTGGTGAAGTAGATGGGAGGAGAGGCTCGCAATGAGCGCCAAAGGCGCTCATTGCGAGCCACAAGATGAGCACCAAAAGTGCTCAGCGCGGGGCTCGTGATGAGCGCCAAAGGTGCTCAGAGGGGGCAGAACATCGCATTGTGCGGCAAACAGCATTGCCAGGCTTCAAATTTTATTTTTTATTCATTTTTCACGGGCAAGTAGCTAGTATATATATATCCTGTATGCTGTGTACAGATGAATGTGATGTATGATAACCACATCCTAATTAGTGTCCAGCGATACTACTAATTGCCCGTTTCCTGGCTCTGGTGGCTCTCTTCTCGCTGCACCTGATGTCTGAGAGCTTCTTTCCTACATCTTACCCCTGAAGCCCCTGATACTTTCTGTCAGAATACTTTGACAATACTGAAGGTTTATAAAGAAATAACATCAATAAAAGATTTATGGACATTGTGAATGTTTGTAGGAATGAACTTCCTGTGGGTGTCTAGTATGTCTTACAGCAGTGCAAACATGAATTGATTTTATATGAATGAGCAGACTAATGGCTGTAATAAACCCTGTGGATATATCTATATATATAGAAAGAGAGGTTATGGAAGTGGAACATATATTCCTTTCATCAAGCTAGGGCAGGGTATATATTTTGACACTGATTTGAGTTCACAGCTATAATCTGATTATCTAAACAAAACATTCAATCAAAATAAGGCTGTAAATTCAAGTCAGTGTCAGTTTGCTTTGTTCAATCATTACTGTAGTAGCAATGGGAAGTGTGCACAATTTATAATTACATTTTGGAGCTACCCTTTTGCACATTTATCGACAATAGGGAAACAGAGAGGGGGTAATTGTTGGGTTGGGGGATGCCAATTAAAGGGATGTGACAAATCCCTCGCTCGTTAAGAGTTTTTTTTTTAAATTATTTATGTAAGTAATTAGCTTTATCAAAGCCATGGGAAATGGAGTACAGACCAAGGTCCTCGGTGATGAACCCGGGGCCTTCTTTTATTATTTATTTTATATACAGTTACGTTGCAGTGAAAGCTGCTGTTTTACTTGCTGCACGCACAGGAAACTTCTATCTACACAATGGGAATGTGGCAGCTTCAACTGACAGTGCTCTCATTAGGACTGATGGAAGTTCATCAGTTTACAAGGATGTACCTTCCTAAAATAGAAGCTGCAAGAATAAATCCAGTAAATAAATTGGAAACCTGCCATAAATAATATTTTAAAATAAAAGTTAGAACATAATAAAAAAATTGGGCAACTGAGGTCCTTTAATGAGACAAAATATAGAATTCAATAGCAGAAAATATATAAAAAGTGTTTATACCGATTACTGTCAGAATTCAATGGTTTTCTAGAATTTATTTTATAGGCGGCACAAATAGTTCTATAAGCCACAGAGAGTCCGTTGTTTGCATCAGTAAAATGATTGGCCGGTGACAATCTCTCTGTCTTTTCAAGAACTGATAGCTTTCAGTGTATTGTGTATGACAGGCGAGTGAGAGAATGCACTGGCGCTCCAATACGCCCCTTAACAGCAAGACAGATGACCCCAGCAATAGGGAGATTTCAGTAAAGTGACAAAGCCGACGCCTCCTGTCCCTTAGAGGCCAGTATTATAAAGAAAAGAAAGCATTATGGCCGACTGGAGCCAAGACTCGGCGCTCAGCATCTTGATCTCTCCCACTGGTGTAGGTTACTCATTATCATTTCAGAAAGAGAAAAATTACATCTTTAGTAACCATCAGGGGAGGGTGGGAGGAAGAAGAGAAAGATGGGCAAAACTGTTTTTTTTATACGCAAAAGGATTTCCAGAATGGAAGCCAACAGGGTCTTGTATTTGCCTCGTAACAACTGGAAATGATAGAATCAGCATCTTAGCAGATAAGAAAAGACAATATATACCCCTCCCCCCTCCAAAATGCTTTCTTAAAGCAGATCTGTTTAGGTAAAACTGGTAGATTTGGAACTATTTCCAATTCTTTAATAGCCTACAGCCTTATTAAATTGCGATTCGGCCAATTGAATAGGGCTCTATATAAGCACGGCGCATATTTTTCTTACAGAAGTTTTTAGTTAGTGATCTTCTATCCAATAGCAAGGTCTTCACTAACAAAAACTTCTGTAAGAAAAATATGCTCCGTGCTTATATAGAGCCCTATTTAATTGGTGGAATCACAATTTAATAAGGCTGCTAATGTCCATACAAGGAAACCAAAGACTAAAGTACGACTTAAGTCTCCCATTTATATTATACCAGTAGGAAGAATCTAACCTGATAACTTCGCTTTAACGACAGCAGACATTCAAATTAAAAATCTAGGCGGAATGGGAGAAACCGTGGATTCAGATGAGATCACTACTCAGTTCTGTTGAAAGATTATCACTATATATTGTTACTTGACAATAGAATTAAATAGAAGGGTAAGCCCTAGTAAGATCATCCTCCTCCTGAAACCACATGCAGGCTAACAGTACAAGACTGACTCCCCTATGATACAAGCAGGGTCAGTTAAATTTGAGAGTTTCTCTAAAAATGTTTTTATGCTCACAGCTTGCACAGATGTTGTTACCTACTTCACAGGCGCAACTACAACTTCCCCTTAATCCAAGTGGATAAAACAGATCGACCTATTTTTCTTAAACATATTCCCAAGAAATGAATATACAATATTATTACAGTTTAATAAAATAATAAAACACACTAATCTGTAGTTTTTGAATTTGTCAGAAAATGTGAGAATTTGGTGTATTAACCCGGGGCTGTATTTACACACTGACCAATAAGATCAAGGATGAGGTAAAGAAACAAGACGCAGATGCTCATCTAGATCTGAGTGATGTCAGCTTATCCTTAATGATATCACACGGTCCTGATGGGAGAAGAATGAAAAGGAAAGGAATGAGTGAAAAAAACAAGTGGGAAGAGAAGAAGATGGTGCAAGGTAAGTATGTGGGGAGAGGGCATATCCAAATGGGCCTAGGGCAGGACATAAATAGGATAAGTCTCTGATCATACCTTTCATAACACTTGTGGGTATAATAAAACCATGAATGTCTTAAATATTATATAGACTAGCGAATTGCCCGTCAAAAAATGACGGCAATGAAATTTTACGTGAGCTAATGGTGTTTGGTGTATATAATGTGGCTGATTTAGCGTTCTTCGTTTTCTATGTTGTGCGACTTTTTCGGAATATCCGTAGCTGTTTGGTGGTGTTTCGCGTGTTTATGGACCTTTAGCCTCGTTTTTGTTTTGTTTGGCGGCCATTTTTTCACTCGCTTAGGTGATTTTCGGGTCTCCAAACTCCGAAATTTGTGCTTAAATGGAGGTGTAACTTCACTTGCAGAGGTCCTCGGTGCCCCCCCTTGCTGTGAGTAACCTTTTTATGTGTTTGTTGTTTGTATTTGTTGTGTTTGTAATTTTTTTGGTGTTGCGCGGGTTGCGTCCTTGTTTTTTAATCTCGTAGTTGTTTTTCGGCAAATACCTAGGTGTTTGGTAATGTTTTGCGTCTTTAGACTGCTGTAGCCTTGTTTTCGTTTTTTTCGGCGGCCATTTTTTCTCTCGCTTAGAGAATTTTTTAGTGTCTAAACTCTTTTAATTTGACTTAAATTGAGGTGTAACTTTAGTTTTCGAGGTCCTGGATGCTCCCACTTCCTGTAAGTAAGCTTTTTATGTATTTGTTGTGTGTATTTGTTGTATTTTTCATGTTTTGATGTGCGCGTGTTGCGGACGATTTTTGACGTAATGGGTCGTAACGTGTCTCGTATTTTCCTTGCGTAGCGACGTAAATTTTGCGAGGGCCTCAGTTGCTGGCTACGCGAGTCAGGATAGAATATAATTTTTTCTCTATGAGACAGTTGCCAATGTTTCAATGGTTTTTTTTTGGGTTTGCCTTCCTCTGGATCACTTAACAATTAACAAATAATTAGCAATTAATCCAATCCACATATTATAGGAATTAGAGAAGTTCTAAAAAGGTTGAACTTGATGGAGTTAAAGTATTTTTTCATCCTCAATTGCTATGTAACCACGTGACGAGTCTCCATGTGCTAGACTACTGGGGCTTACACTGGCACAATAAGGCCAGCGCCTGTATCATCACCTACAACAACAACTAGCAGCACATTTCTAATTTATTTGCTTGTTCTGCCAGCCTGATATGAAATAATACAGCTGAAGACGTGACATTATTTTTCAGAAAATCCTCTTTATTTTCCCCACTAACCAACAGTAGCCATCTGTTACTCCTACAACGCAAGTCTGTGACTCATTATACATGAATAAATAATTCCAATTATCAGTGTGTCCTTTGTACAGTAAATACAGTAGGCACAGATAAGGTGATAACGGGACTAAACCTACCACACCTTACAGAGAGAACGCTACATGTATGTTTATTGTGTAAGTGATGGCGTGACCTGGAATTTGTACATTCAGGACCTTTCCATTTATGACAAAATAATTTACTTATATATTTAGGACACTGTCCTAAAATGACAATTTCCAAAAGAAAGTTTTAAACACTGTCATGAGCAGGGGTTAGAACCGCCGCTGGTGCAGGCAGTGCAAAGCGCCAGGCCCTACTCTGGGGGAAGGTGGTGGGGGGTTGGACTTCTTAGGAGGTGTCCAGGTGGAAATTATTGGTGCTTCAGCAGGTGTTTCCTCCCCGGTCAGCGCTTCTTCTTGGCAGGGGAGGGAATCCCAAATGACATCACACGTGACTTCTTTCAGGATTCCTTAGAGAAGAAGAGCCGGCAGGGGAGGGATAGCACTACCAGCTGGACCACCATTGAATCCCCCCTAAGAAAATCACATTAAGATAAGCGGGGCTGGTGCGGTCAAGGAGGCCGGGGGCCCACTACCCTACAGAAATAATAATAAAAAAAAATATGACTAATACAATTTATTAAAAAATAACCTAAAAAAATCATTTTGATTTTGGGTTCCTATAAATAAAAATAGAAGATGTATAAATTAGACCTATAGGTAATAACAAGTATACACAGCATAACCAGTTTAGTATTCCCTGAGGCCTGGGCATGGTCAGTCTTCATATTCAGACTAAACACAATACACTCAGTAGGTAATTGACAATCATTGGCAATAAAATCCAACTTAGAAAGAGATTTAACTCGTCCTTCGGAGCTTGTCAAAAGGCTGCATAAAAACTGCAAAAGTTTACTATTAAAAAAACAATCTTTCCAAAAAAGAACTTGTTATTGCCTATATTTTAAATGATACCATACTTGGATCCTCTGCTGTGATTGGCAGAAGATGGTCTATATAAGTTAACCCTTGTGTGGCATTATACCCAGGCAGAGATGTAAAGCTTATTTTATTAGAACCTTTCAATATGTGTAAGGTGTTAAATGACCTAAAATAATCATAAGGTAGCACGTTCCTGATTGCATATTTATTTGCATCCTCGTCTTCATTATTTGCAGCCAGTTGGCTTTGAACCTGTAACTTTTAGGCCAGCAAGTTTATTTTGAATTTTAATAGCAGCAGGCTGACATTTCTCCTGGATTTATCCGGCATTGGAGGGAGCCAGGCTGGCATGCCTTAGAGGTAATTGTGAGTTACCATATGGACTTCCCAGATGTTGACGTCCTTCAGTACAAGGGGAAAACAAGTAAGGAGTTAATTCCCCACAACGGAAGGCAAGTGCCAACAGCCAAATGGTCATATCCCTTCCAGAGTAAGTAAAGCAGCCGAACAATCCCACAACTGAATCAATATATGAGCAGAAAATGGATAGTGAGAGCCGACTGTATCTGGTCATGAGCCACAGCAGCCTCACTAGGTGCTCCGTATTATTAGGTTATGTTTCTTGCATAGGATAGGATATATTTAATGCACACTCAGCCATTCCTCCATAAACATGTTAAAGACTCGTTTTTTACATTGTAAGCTCTGCAAAAACAGATTACAAGGCAGTGTTTGTACAGGTAATTGTCTCGCTGATGTCTCTGCATGATAAGATCTGGTGATATATCTCACAATTTAGCAACTATGAAATATGAAGCAATCTAGAAATAATTTATTTTGTGTATGTATATGTATAGGAAATATTTCACATATGGTGGGCTAAGAGTGATAGAAGCCCTCCACCGTACAAAGTACAGCAGTACAAATAAGGAATAGTACATTAGTGATTCTATTTGAATGTCTAAAAAATAAGTTAATAAAAACGTATTTCCTGCTCAAATTTCTCAGAAATACAGTATATGCACTGCGCTCTGGGAAAACTGGGTGGGACATGCAAATGAGACCACATAATGCACCATCACTCTGTCAATCCAAACCATTTTAAACATGGCTCCTTTTAAGCATATGCTTACTGTCACAGTTTTAGGCATAGCTACGGATGGATTTTTCCCAAACCAGGTCACTTAACCACATACAGCACTGTTTCATGGTTACTGCTGATCATCAGTGTGGTGTGAGTGCGTGGTTTGTGTGGTGATTGTTGTAGAGAGTACAGCAGTACAATTAAGGAATAGTACATTAGTGATTCTATTTGAATCTCTAAAAAATAAGGTTATGAAAACTTATTTCCTGCTCAAATTTCTCAGAAATACAGTATATGCACTGCACTCTGGGAAAACTGGGTGGGATATGCAAATGAGACTACATAATGCACCTTCGCTCTGTCATTCCAAACCATTTTAAACATGGCTCCTTTTAAGCATATGATTACTGTATTTCACAGTTTTAGGCATAGCAACAAATGGATTTTTCACAAACCAGGTCACTTAACCACATACAGCACTGTTTCACAGTTACTGCCGATCATCAGTGTGGCGTGAGCGCCTGGTTTGTGTGGTGATTGTTGTAGAGAGTTGTTCTATACAGCAATTGTTTCACATATGGTGGGCTAAGAGTGATAGAAGCCCTCCACCGTACAAAGTACATTAGTACAAATAAGGAATAGTACATTAGTGATTCTATTTGGATGTCTAAAAAATAAGTTAATAAAAGCCATGTTTAAAATGGCGAGGGTGAGGGTGCATTATATGGTCTCATTTGTATGTCCCGCCCATTTTCCCAGTGTGCAGTGCATATACTGTATTTCTGAGAAATTTGAGCAGGAAATAAGGAATCTGTATGTGAACCAAGAAGCCACAACATTGGACAAGAGAATGGTTAAAGATCAGTAAAGGAGTGCGACAAGGTTGTATATTCAACTTTTACGTGGGGTACATCATGCGTAAGGCTGGACTGGCTGAATCCAAAGCCGGAATCAGTATTGCTGGGAGAAATATCAACAACCTCAGATATGTCGATAATACTATTCTGATGGCTGAAAGTGAGGAGGAACGAAAGGATCTATTGATATAGGTGAGAGTAGTGAGTTGAAAAGCTGGCCTGCGGCTCAACCATAAAAAGACAAAGATCATGGCAAACAGCAATTTCAGTTCCTGACAAATCAATGGGGAAGAAGTGGAGGCAGTGACAGATTTTATTTTTCTGGGCTCCAAAATTTCTGCAGATTGTGACTGTAGCCAAGAAATTAAACTACATTTGCTTCTAGGGAGGAAAGCTATGGGAAGTCTGGAAAAGCTATTAAAAAGTAAAGATATTAAACTATTAATAAAGGTCCACATAGTAGTAACATATGGATGTCGTAGTAACATATGGTTGTAAAAGCTGTACCATAAAGAAGGCTGAGCTTCATAGAAGTGACGCCTTTGAATTGCAGTGCTGGAGAAAATTGCTGGAAGAAAATTTGATCTATTTATGCTACAAGAAATGAAGCCAAAGTGTTCACTGGAAGGTTTGATCATGAGGCTAAAGCTCAAATATTCTGTCCATGTGAGAAAACAGGGTTCCTTAGAGAAGACTCTGATGCTGGGAAAGACTGGAGGCACAAAAAACAAGGTTACAACAGAGGAGGAGATGGATAGATGAGGTAATTAAAGCAATGAACATTAACTTGAAGGAATTCAGAGGGGGAATGGCTGACAGATGTGCCCGGCAACTAAACAACAAAAAGTATTTATTATAGGCATCACTCACTTTTTTCCAGCTGATTCTGCTTATAAGGAAGTCAGGAGGGTGTTTACCTATAAACTAATGAGCTCTCCATTATTGCTAACGAAAGCTCTAGCAGGTGTAAATGCCCCATCCGTATTGTAAATCAATGTTGATAACCAGAAAACAAAATGGTAGATTCCTCAGAAGCATAACTGGTCCTTAAAATTTGTGTAAAAACGATCATTGGTCATAAATCATTAAACATTAATTATTTATGTCATTAAGGTGCAGTTTCTGGCTAATTTCCCCAATGTGACAGCCTCTCTCACATACAGTACATTGTATAGTGTACACTACATTGGAGGATGTGCGTGAATATGACTCTATGATGTTTATGGGTTTTGTTGTTATGTTTATCTGCGGCCTCTTTGCAGATGTGCTGACATATTTTGCAGCAGATTGTATTGCAAGGCTTGGTACCATTTTCTAGTGCAACAATTACATCCCAAAAAGGAAAACACAATATATTTTTGGATTTCTTCCTCTACTGAGTGAAAATTATTTATTGAGTATCTCTCTCTTTTCTTTTTCCTGCGCTAGTATTTCAAGACACAAGAGTTTTATGTTGACCTAAATTCAGCAGGTACTAATCATTGCCCATATCAGATCATAAAAGCCTGCATTTAATGACACCTATTCCAATTATGGAGCATTAACTAGGCTTTATCAGCAGCCTGGGTCCCTCAATCTTCCCAGAGACGGATCAAGCAGCTATTTCATACAGGCTCTCACTTGAGGATTACATGAGCCGCGCAGCTTTAATTCAACAGGAAAATGTCAGCTGTCATGTTCACTAAAGCCAACTTAACAGAGGCACATAAAGCATCTGAATAATCATTAGAGGGATACCCAGAACCTGTCACACAAGGGTGCGAATTATCCCAAGGGATCGAGCAGAGCCCACCTCACACAACCTCCTTGTGATGAGCTATCAACAAGATGTGAAGGCCAGACCGTAGATACACTAGCTGAATTAAACTTGTCAAATCAAGGGCTTTTTAATCACTGTTAAAAACTCACTAAACATTGAAGTAGACAATTCTTCTAAGATAAATAATTCCTGAGATATATATACCAATTTGTTTGTTTATCAATGTTTAAGCACTATTGAAATACACCATCAATTACAACAAACAATACGCCGCCCAATATGCAAAAAAGTATTTATCAAAAAGCAAATGTGAAAATAGATGAATAATCAAAGTATTGCAATATATAATGATACCTTTTTTTATTGGACAAACATATTCATAATTATTTTGACGAGCTTTCGAGAGATAACCTTACTTTATCAAGTCAAAAGCGTTACTAAATGGGTGCACCAAAAAATATATAAATATCTGTTCAGAGATCAGGATGGGACACAGACAAGCACCATAGATAATGACCTGTGAATCTATAGATCAGGTTTAGATAAGAACACAGCAGAACCATAATTAAGGGACATAAATGTCCCCACAATTTGAGGGTTAGAAAAACATGTGGAGAGATGTGGAATGTGTCATAAAATATGAGTCATCATATATTCTGGTATTGAGACAAAAATCCTAAATCAATATTAAGCCCAGTATGTTTTGAATCAAAAAATGTAATAATCGTTAATTTGAAAGTTTTCCACTCTTGGATAGTTTTAAAACGTCCTCTTATGATTCATCCTCAGGTGCAGTTTCTGGCTGATTTCCCCAATGTGACAGCCTCTCTCACATACAGTACATTGTATAGTGTACACTACATTGGAGGATGTGCGTGAATATGACTCTATGATGTTTATGGGTTTCGTTGTTATGTTTAGCTGTGGCCTCGTTGCAGATGTGCTGACATATTTTGCAGCAGATTGTATTGCAAGGTTTGGCACCATTTTCTCTGTTGTGCTCTTCATTGGCCAATCTTTTGTTCACCAATCTTTGTCTCAGATGTGGTGGCTGTCTAAATGAACAAATTGGAGGTTTGGGGGAATGTATGTTAAACAAATATCTCCCATTCTTGCATTTAGACAGCCACCAAATCTAAGACAAACATAAATGTTTATCCAATAAAAAGGTATCACATGCAAATGTGCCCACAAATGCCTTGCTCTTCAATCCATAAACCATTTCAAACATGGCTTCCTTTAATCTTATGCTCGCTGCATTTCACAGCTTTTATGCAAAGCCAAGGTTGGGTTATATACAAGCTGAGAATCCTATCCACATACAGCTGTTTTAAACTTACTGGCTATCATCAGCATGAAGCGGGATCTTAGCCTGTGTTGTGGACCTTATGAGTAGGTAGTTCACCACAATCATTTAATATATGGTGGGCAAAAGAGCGATAGAAGCCTCCACCGTACAGTAGTACAGTAAATAAATAGTACATCTGTGTTCACATCTGAATGTCTAAAACAAGATAAAAAACCTGCTTCCAGCTCAGAATTCCGAGAACAACAGTTATTACACTGCATTCTGGGAAGCTAAGCGGGGACATGCAAAAGCTGTGTAATACAGCAGGCATAAGCTTAAAGGAAGCCATGTTTGAAATGGTTTATGGGTTGAAGAGAGAGGCATTTGTGAGTGCTGCCTGCACTGGGGAGCTACAGTTCATTGACGGAACCATGAATGCCAACATGTACTGTGACATACCGAAGCAGAGCATGATCCCCTCATGCTGGAAAATAATGGTGGCCACACAAAATATTGACACTTTGGGAGTGCAAGGTCTCTAACATCCACCAGCTCTGTGATGTCATTCGGTGACTGGGCCGCGGGGCAGTATTCCAGCATGATAACGACCCCAAACACACCTCCAAGACAACCACTGCCTGGCTAAAGAAGCTGAAGGTAAAGGTGATGGACTGGCCAAGCATGTCTCCAGACCTAAACCCTATTGAGCATCTGTGGGGCATCCTCAAACAGAGGGTGGGGGTCTCTAACATCCACCAGATCTGTGATGTCATCATGGGGGAGTGGAAGTGGACTCCAGTGCCAACCTGTGAAGCTCTGGTGATCTCCATGCCCATGAGGGTTAAGGAAGTGCTGGAAAATAATGGTGGCCACACAAAATATTGACACTTTGGGCCCAACTTGGACATTTGCACTTGGGGGGGGGGGGGGTAATCACTTTTGTTGCCAATGGTTTAGACATTATTGGCTGTGTGTTGACGGGACAGCAATCTTACACTGGTATACAGGCCGTACACTTACTACTTCACATTGTAGCAGAGCGTCATTTCTTCAGTGTTGTCACATGAAAAGATATCACATATCTAGTTCTTAGCAGCGTGGGCTTGCCAAAAAACGTTAGTAACGCAACGTTAAAACTGCGGGCTCGCTTGCGAGCAGGCAATGAGTGCCAAAGGCGTTCATCCCTACGACCCCTGTACAACTTAGGCAGTGAGCGCCGAAGGCGCTCACGGCGCTGGTGGAGATGTGCGCCATAGGCGCTCATCCCTGCGACCCCACACGATTTACGCATCATCCCTAAGACCCGCGGGACTACAGATGAACAGAAAGCTCAATTATAGAAATCACAGACCCATAGCAGTTTGAAAAAAATCGCCTGCAAAAATTACGACCCGTAACACTTTGGAAAGGAAAGCGGCAGATAGAAAAAAACAAATACGATCCGCAGGACTTTGATAAAAAAAAATCTGAGGTTGAAAAAATACGAATTTAACGGCCGAACCGCGCACATCGAAAAACACGCACACACAAAAAACAAAAATCAGACAAAAAACATCACACACAGCACGGGGGGACGGCCATGACATGTGGGACTGAGGTTGCACGCAAATTTAAGTCAAATTTTTCTCAGCGTGGGGCTTGCAATGAGAATTTTTCTCAGCGTGGGGCTTGCAATGAGCGCCGAAGGTGCTCAGACGACCAAAACTACATATGGGGAGAGGCTCGCAATGAGCGCCAAAGGCGTTCATCGAGAGACTCGCAATGAGCGCCGAAGGTACTCAGAGGACCAAAAGCCTTGCATTGTGTGGCAAACAGCATTGCCTGGCTTACAATTTTATTTCCGTCATTTTGTTGAAGGGCAATTCGCCAGTAATAAAATATTTACAAACATGTGATGGGTGTACTCACTTTTGTGAGATACTGTATATATATCTATATATAAACACACACATTTCAATTTTCTGGTAACCTGCAGATGTAAAAAGTAAAACCTCCTCAAGAAATGTTTAAATCAGGCTCTTTCTACAAAGTGCCAAAAATAAAATCACAAAAGGTTAAAATGCAACTTTTTTAAAAATAAATCATTCTTCAGACATATACCCTTTATCTCTATGTTACTGTATTCTAATGTGTCACTTGATGAACTAATTAGTTTACTTGACAAAACCGACCACGATTGAAGCTCAGCATACTGTGTCATGCAGTTTATGCCACTTCCCCATAGAGGAAACTTGCCTACCATTTTAGGGCTGGACCACCTAAATACATGATATTTGCATGTACATTTTTCCTCAGCACATACACATCCCATAAGACACCGGCAAGTGCCAGACTTATTGTAACGTCATCTTCAAATGGTGCTCAGATATTCAGAGATGATTAACCTTACAATCTCATCAAATTAAAGAACAGATTGACATTTTCTTATTTTCGTTTTTGGCTTTGGAGCCAAAATCTACTTATTTCTACTTAGGGTTATATGTCCTGATCTTTTGTATACAATTTTATTAATATTATTCAAATAACAAATGGAGAGACTTCACAAAATAAATCAGATAATAAGACAGTTAGTGCAATAGGAAAAGTCAGATAACATGAGTGTCCTGGAGAGCTAACAATCAAAACACACCTCCAATACTGTCACATGAATCAACATTGACAGGATTAAGCTTTCACACTAATGATGCAAACAGCGAGTCCTCTTCAGATTGGGGTGCAAGCACCTCTTATCATGGTAAGTATCGAGTTCCTGTACTCAGGATATCTACACACAGCCACATATAATCTGTATGGAGAGTGAAAGTGGAGTTTCAAGGTTGGTATACGTCCATTCATCAAGATAAATTTAAATTATTGAATTTTTTTTAGGAGAAATATAAACATTTAGGCACAAGGACTCCTGATATTTTCCACTCCGGTATGTAAGTATTGTGACAAGTTACCTTTTCTCCTCTGGGCTAGTTTCCATGTTTCAGACACTTTGATGGAGGAACACGGTACAAGAGGCTGTCTATACTTTTAAAAATGTACTGACAGTGATAAATAACAAGCAAACAAATCAATACAGCTTCCCCTAAAGCACTACCTTAACCAATAAACAGTTTTCCTCACTAACCAGTTGTCATTCAGCTAAACCTGGGTGGAGCAAAACAAACAGTCAGTTTGTAAAAGCATTGGCCTGTATATTTATGCAGATTTTAAGGTCTCCACTTTGCTCCAAGCGGTCATAAGCTGCAGGTTGTTGTCTCACTGGGTGTGTCTTGCAAACTATCAGTCCATACGCAGCCCCTCCCAAACTCCAGAAGCAGCCTTAAACCAGGGTTGGCCAGGTGCAGCTAATTAACTGAACAGGAAAATTAACCCCTGCAGTCCTACTGGGGGAGTTTGTGGCTCACCCCCTTGGATTCCTCTGTGACAGTATGTAAATATTTATTCTAAAGGCTGAAGGAGCTGACAAAGATACAACACGAATATTGCAGTAAGCAGTGATACCTTTGTATTAGATAAATACACATTTTTGACAGATACAAATTCCAGTCAAAAGCAATACCAATTACATGTTGCATTATGATCCCACACCAGTTGAGAAAATAAAAATCAATAAGTAACGTACACAGTAGGACAGAATAAACAGGACAAGGGGATCATAAATAGTACATAGATGCACACGTTTAGAGAGAAAAGAAAGAAAAAACATGTATGCATAAATATATAAATATAACCATGAACAAAACCACAAAAAACTACATTCAAGGAACAAAATAAAACAACAGACATGGGACAAACAAATATAGGACCACATGGAATTTTGGTAATATACTAGAAACCCCAAATCCATACATTATTTTTCCCTGTAGCATTTGTAAAGCCGTGGATCATATATTACATGCGTTTGTGTTTTTTTCAAATATTCCTCTGCAGTTATTGTGCCCCGGGCTCATGGGTGACAGAGATTGCTGACAATGTGCTTTTACAAATTTAAATTGGCAATTATGATTTTACTGTCACCTCTGGAATAACCTTGGAGTAGTAGATTAATTTAGTATGCAATGACACATGAAACAGAAAGACAAATAGGAAATGTGCAGACCTGGTGAGTTCAGGTGAGCATGACCAGGGGGAGGGTCTCTCAGTCATTTCTACAGACCTTCCAATACTTCTGCAAAATTGAAATGTCCCAAAAAAATGGACACCGAGACAAACTTTAGATTGTGGACCCAGGGACACCTCTACCCTTAGAGTAAAGTGGGCGGTCGTTCCAAGCACCAACTTACGAGGGACAACATTGAGGAGATAACATTTTGCACAGAACTTGCACCTCCGGTCATAAGTGAAGCTCCTGCACTGCAGCAGCCACGCACATAAAAATATATATATACTAGCGAATTGCCCGTCAAAAAATGACGGCAATGAAATTGTAAGTGAGCTAAGGGTGTTTGGTGACTATAATGTGGCTGATGTAGCGTCGTTCGTTTTCTATGTCGTGCAAGTTTTTCGGAATATCCGTAGCTGTTTGGTGGTGTTTTGCGTGTTTAGGGTCCTTTAGCCTCGTTTTCGTTTTGTTCGGTGGCCATTTTTTCTCTCGCTTAGGTGATTTTCGGGTCTCTAAACTCAGAAATTTGTGGTTAAATGGAGGTGTAACTTCACTTGCAGAGGTCCTCTGTGCCCCCCCCTTGATGTGAGTAACCTTTTTATGTGTTTGTTGTTTGTATTTGTTGTGTTTCTAATGTTTTTGGTGTTGCGCGGGTTGCGTCCTTGTTTTTTAATCTCGTAAGTGTTTTTCAGCAAATACGTAGGTGTTTGGTGGTGTTTTGCGTCTTTAGACTGCTGTAGACTCGTTTTCGTTTTTTTTTCGGCGGCCATTTTTTCTCTCGCTTAGAGAATTTTTTAGTGTCTAAACTCTTTTAATTTGAGTTAAATTGAGGTGTAACTTTAGTTTTCGAGGTCCTGGATGCTTTTAATACTTTTTTTTTTAATACTATCATTGGATTGTTCTAGAAATTAGTATATGATCTTGCAATGAAGAAAGCACAAAAAAGAAAATGTTATAACATGACAAATTTCTACTCTGCCTTTACAGCTAACCTTCTCTTCTGTTTCTTCTTACAGACATAAGCCATGGCTCTTGTAAGAATTGAGCTCAGGACCAACCCCCTGTGTGCGAGCCAGTAAGTTTCATGGGCTTTTATTTTCCAGGAGCCATAGAATAACTCTAGAACTTTGCTTTTCCAAATTCCTGTTGGTGCGTGTCAGTCTTCCTTTTACGGGAGCCATGGAATGGAGGCCTCGGGTCTTTTCTTATGGCCATTTGGTGTAGTATTCTACTGCTCTATTATGGTTATAGTATCTCTTGTAAAATTTAACCTGACCTTGAGCACACTGAAATTCTAAATATCAATCTGTGGCATCAACCAGAGAGATGAATTGGCTTCACCATATCAAGAAAACAGGTTACATTTGATCCATTATACTTCATAGGGTTCAAAGCAGATGTTAAATTGATTACATGAAGTTTGTTGCACTAAAGTCCCAAAGATTATATTATGAAGATGTTTTTTGTAAGACTACAAACGGTCAAGGGAGCTTATTCCATGACTGATTGAATGACTGGAAGTTATATAGACTTATATTTATCCTCATTTTCCATCGTATCAAGTCCACTGTTTATGGCAAACTCTGCAGAAGGGAAGTCCATTCAGATCCTGCCAAGACATAGCCATGGGATTATGTAGGTTTCCTCAACTTCCGATCACTCAATTTTCATTGAATAGAAAATAAGTATCTAACTATGTTAGTAATTTTTAGTAAATCATTGGGTAAATGTATGATAGATAATTTCCAAGTTTCAAGTCATGTCAATGTCTTTGCAATTCCAAGTGCTGTTACTAATGGGATAAACAAGACAATGAGTGCCCAGGATGGGATAATTGCATGTCATAGCTAATAAAGCCTATTTTTATTATTATTATGCCCATTATCTAGTCTAGTTCTTCAAAGAGCATACTGTACACATGGGACTTTAGGACTCCTTTCCTTTTAAAGAATTTGGAAAACACATATTTTCACATTGCACTTGAAAAGGGGAATTTGTAAAGCTTTGACAATGTGTTTTCTTTTTGAAAATGTATTTACTGTGTTGTATAAACTGCTTTGAACGCATTAGACCCCAGGCATGTTGCACAACGAGCAGGACTAGATCTAGTGGGTCATCACCTTAGCCAATTAGATAAAATATTGTGGTACAATTGGTGCATTTCTTATAAATTTCAAGAAGGGATAAATATGTTTTACAAATGATCTATTCATACAGAAACACAACCTTTTTTAAATATTTTAAACATTATATTTTAATTGAATGATAGAATAAATAGAGCTCTATTTTCTTTTATTGGTATAATCCAAGTGTGCAACTTCACTGGTTGTCCATCTATTATTATTATCATTATTTGTAACGCGCCAACATATTCCATAGCGCTGATTATGACCATCTATTAATGCTTCTTCAAATTATTTTCTATAAATCTCTATGTGTCCTTGATTGACCTTATCTGGCTGCAACCCCCTTATCAAACATACATTATCCCATGGCTATGTCTTGGCAGGATCTGAATGGACTTCCCTTCTGCAGAGTTTGCCATAAACAGTGGACTTGATACGATGGCAAATCAGTTTATCAAATTGAGTTGTAGAGTGAGGATAAATATAAGTCTATATAACTTCCAGTCATTCAATCAGTCATTGAATAAGCTCCCTTGACCTTTTGTAGTCTTAGAAAAAACATCTTCATAATATAATCTTTGGGACTTTAGTGCAACAAACTTCATGTAATCAATTTAACATCTGCTGTGTACCCTATGAAGTAAAATGGATCGAATGTAACCCTTTGTACCATGCCTCGAACCCTACATCAGATAGTCCCAGCCTGAATCTGTTCATATCCTGGACCTCTGAGATGACCCATGTCCTCATCATGTCCAATCCAGATATTAAACATCACCCTGCCACTAGTACTCTGCATTGACCTCCCACTCCCCACAAGACCTGACATGTCCAAAACATTGATCCAACCTCTGACCTCTAGCACAGTTCCAACACCTAACCCAAAAATAATTTCAGACTTTGCCCTTTTTATGAAACTGAAACACATTTTGGACAAAACTGGTATATAAATACAAATACATCGATATATAACTACATTTTATCCATAAACAGTGATTAAGTGAAACAATGGGCTAGATTTACTAAAAAATTACATTTTATACATTTGTACAGGAAGAAAAACAACTTTGCAATTTGCAGTTGCTGCTACATTACAGTGCCCCTTAAGGGAGAAGTATATAGTGAGAAAAGATGACAACATTTGCGCCACTAAGGTCACTCTTTCAGACATGACCTGGTGAATATAGCCCATTACGCCACTAAGGTCACTCTTTCAGACATGACCTGGTGAATATAGCCCATCATGTCACTAAGGTCACTCTTTCAGACATGACCAGGTGAATATAGCCCATTGTGTCAGACATGACCTGGTGAATATAGCCCATTACGTCACTAAGGTCACTCTTTCAGACATGACCTGGTGAATATGGCCCATTGCGTCACTAAGGTCACTCTTTCAGACATGACCTGGTGAATATAGCCCATTACGTCACTAAGGTCACTCTTTCAGACATGACCTAGTGAATATAGCCCATTACGTCACTAAGGTCACTCTTTCAGACATGACCTGGTGAATATAGCCCATCATGTCACTAAGGTCACTCTTTCAGACATGACCTGGTGAATATGGCCCATTGCGTCACTAAGGTCACTCTTTCAGACATGACCTAGTGAATATAGCCCATCATGTCACTAAGGTCACTCTTTCAGACATGACCTAGTGAATATAGCCCATTACGCCACTAAGGTCACTCTTTCAGACATGACCTGGTGAATATAGCCCATCATGTCACTAAGTTCACTCTTTCAGACATGACCAGGTGAATATAGCCCATTGTGTCAGACATGACCTGGTGAATTTAGCCCATTACGTCACTAAGGTCACTCTTTCCGACATGACCTGGTGAATATGGCCCATTGCGTCACTAAGGTCACTCTTTCAGACATGACCTGGTGAATATAGCCCATTACGTCACTAAGGTCACTCTTTCAGACATGACCTAGTGAATATAGCCCATTACATCACTAAGGTCACTCTTTCAGATATGACCTAGTGAATATAGCCCATTACGTCACTAAGGTCACTCTTTCAGACATGACCTAGTGAATATAGCCCATTACGTCACTAAGGTCACTCTTTCAGACATGACCTGGTGAATATAGCCCATTACGTCACTAAGGTCACTCTTTCAGACATGACCTGGTGAATATAGCCCATTGCGTCACTAGGGTCACTCTTTCAGACATGACCTGGTGAATATAGCCCATTACGTCACTAAGGTCACTCTTTCAGACATGACCTGGTGAATATAGCCCATTGCGTCACTAGGGTCACTCTTTCAGACATGACCTGGTGAATATGGCCCATTGCGTCACTAAGGTCACTCTTTCAGACATGACCTGGTGAATATAGCCCATTATGTTGCTAAGGTCACTCTTTCAGACATGACCTGGTGAATATGGCCCATTGCGTCACTAAGGTCACTCTTTCAGACATGACCTGGTGAATATGGCCCATTACGTCACTAAGGTCACTCTTTCAGACATGACCTGGTGAATATGGCCCATTGCGTCACTAAGGTCACTTCTTTCAGCACCACAATAATCCCTATGATGGAGGACATTCATCTGGAGGAATATCATCAAAGGCAATCCATGTGGCAGATACTTTCCCACCACTGGGTCTGAAGGTTACAGGTAAGAGCTGCTATTACAGAATCATTAAAATAAACATATTATTCATAATTTGCTAGGAGAACCATTTACAATGTAAAATAGGGAGCACCGTAATCTCAGGGGCGTCAATGTCAGCTTGGTTTATCAAGGCACAAAACATCCAATGGATGGGAGATGTTTAAATTCTAGAAAACGGTCCATCTGTTTGTCAATGATATGCGGGAGGATGATACCGCGAAGGGATTAAACACACATTAAATAGCGTCAAATGCCTTTGAAAGCGGGAAAGCCATTCCACATTGGAAATAATGTCAGGCTAAATGTGCGAAAGAGTGGAAATCTACTTTAGATGGAAGAAAGGGGAAAAAGAAACATGCAAGAGACTTTCTTCTTCAGACAAATTGGTCTGAATGCTGCTAATCTAGGTTAGAGTTTATCTGGAGGGGCCGAAATTCTTCACAGGAATCTTTTTATTCAAGGAACACATCGAGACATGACAGGGAGATCTTCCTCCACCTCCCTCCTGTTCATCCAAAGCAGACATCTGAACAGGGGAAGGCACTTTATTTTCTGTACTGATAAGGCTAATCTGCTTAACCTTTTCACTGCCTTTTATATCTGGACAGAGGAAAACCCACAGATAACTGAAAGAGTCGCGGTAATGACCTAAAATTGGAGTTTGGTGTTTTAATTAGGCGTTGATCATTAATAAAATCATTTAATGATTTAGAAAGGTAATATTCAATAATAAACTTACTTTTAAAGATCAGTCTCGTGGCTACTACCCACTAAAAAGTCATTGGGGAAATTCCATTGGCTGGAAAGATGGAGCCTCATTCAATTGAGCAATAGTAAGTTACTGGAGCCTGTAATGATGCCCGTAAGCTAATTTTTTTATTCAATTGGCGTCATTTTGCAAGTCTACGGGTTACAGGCTTGAAATCCTTGTGGTTGTAACAACCGTAACTGATGCCCCGTCTAAGCCTTTGATCTTTCCTGTCCACAAGAGTTAGGATCGCTAAAATTGCAAATCGCTTTTCAATTGCTACAATTCCCCAAGCCCGCAAATGTTTTCACACCCGTAAACGACAAATGTAGAAGAAATGTAGAAGAAAATCCTACAGGTACCAGATGGCACTCGCAAAGGGGTTAAAGACATGTCCGTAGCACTGTAAATGCAAATAAAAAGTCAATACTGTACTTTAAAATACGGGGAAAGTGATGAAAGACATTATAATTAATTGCACAAGCTCGCAAATCTGCAATAAAAAAAATGTTTTATGTTTCATTTCGGGGTTATATATGTCTCGGGACTCAATGAGTTAATACATATCAGGTGACCCACATGGACTAGAACAGTATCAGTATTATTATTTTGTGGTTTTGTGAGTTTGATCGCATATTAGACTTCTAAAAGCTAATTGATTGACATTTAACCTTCATGTTTTATTGACGCAATGATGACGGCCTCATTTTGTATTGGCTGTTTCTAAATGGGTAGTTAAGGCCTTGCTTAATTGATCATGTCCCCGCCCTGGACTGCTACGTACGAGTGCATGGTTTACAGTTTTTGCATTCGGCCTGTAACTTGCGGGCTTGTTCAATTGAATAGCACCAGAATTGTGGCAGAGTGCGAGCCTGCAAACATACGGCCTGTATACCGCGAGTTGCAGCCTTCTAATTGAATGAGGCTCATGGTCTATTCAAGGGGTTTATCTTGGCCACAAGCTTTTGCTTGAAAGACTGTTTGGCCTCTTAACTTATCAGATGTTTCTTAATGCCCTTTAGATCTGACCAAGAACCTTATCAGGGTGGAGGCAGTCAATTCAACTGGAGGCTGAAACCCTTATCCTTGTCAGTGAATTTAACATTGAGTATTGATCTTATAAGTCACTATGGATTTTATTAATAATCTGTGTCTTGTAAATAAAATATGGATAAAGTATTTGGGTGTCTGAGTCAAAGTAATAAAATACCCAAACCATTCATTTCCTACTCTAAAGATGCCTCCATTTTCGCAGAAAACATGAAGAAATATCCTATAAAATGATAGCTCATTTCAGAAGTTTGCAACCTACGGCTTCCAGTCTGCATTGCTCAAACAATTGGACAAAAAGATATTTAAGTTCCAAACCAGGTCATCTCAAAGACAATTACATTGTGAGTTGTCTGCATCCATCTAAGACAATACATTTACGCTCTACTTAAGTGAAAGGGCATAGGGCCTTATTCAATTGCAAGCTAAAATTACTGAGCGATTCAACTGATCAAGCTCGCAACTTATGGTACTATAGATGAAACCGTAAAGCATGCACCCGTAAGTAGCATTTCAGAGCATGATCATGATCAATGAAGTAAGGCCGTAACTACCGATTTAGAAACAGACAATAATAAATTAGGCCGTCATCATTATGTCAGTAAAACATGGAGGTTACACATCAATCGATTAGCTTTTAGAGGTCCCATATGCGATCAGACTCGCAATTCGGCAATGTACAAAATATTAAAAATGAATGGTGACTCGTTCGTTTCAGTCCATGTAGGTGGCCTGTTGTGCAATTAATTCTAATGTCTTTCATCGCTTTCCTCATCTTTAAAAGTGCAGTATTGATTTTTTATTTGCATTTACAGCGCTATGATCAGGTGTTTAACCCCCTTGCGAGTCCTATCTGGTACTCGTAGGATTTTCTTCTACATATGCCATTTATGGGTGTAAAAACATTTGCGGGCTTGAGGAATTGTAGGAATTGAACAGCGTTTTGCGATTTTAACTTTTGCGGGCTTGAAAGATCAGATGGGTGGTAATTTACGATTTTGACAATAGCAGGGATTTTCAGCCTGTAACCCGTAGATAGTTTGCGGGTAGCTAAAAGACCCCAAATGATTAGCTAATTAGTTTAAGAGATACTGTAGCCTATACATATTTTTTTCTGTGTATTATGGTTATTTCTGGGGTGATATTTCCCCCAGTAGATGGAATGCTAGCTCCTAGTATCCTGCTGTGCTACTTCTAGTATCCTGCTGTGCTACCTGCTTGCAGGAGATGTAGAAACCAAAGACAACACTGTCAGATGGAATAATCCAATGGGAGCTAGACATGATGAAACTAGAGCATCAGGGACAGACCTGTGTCACAGGGATTCATGAGCATGACACTCATACAATACCAATCTATCCAAGGACACTATGGCACCCATAGCATCCAAGCTGAAAGCAACACTGCAAGTGTGGACAAGTAATACGAAAAGATCATGGTGAACTTAATTCACAATTTGGACCACATCACAATAAGGATCTCCTAAAAGCATGTTGAAATACTTTTTACATTTTTATGTTTACATGAGTCACTGACTGCCCACTTCCAGACCCATAACTTCACCTCGGCCTAGTGAGCAAAATAAAAATAAAAAAGTTAATCCTCAACAAATCAATCTGTACAGAGCATGGCATGCTGGAATCACCTAAAGAGGTAAGAAGAAGCGGCACATATGATGCAGTTTCAAAACCATGGCTCTATATAAATATAAATACCCTCATGGACACAAGGTGCAAAAAGGCACCAAAACTTCAAAAAGGAACAGCGGGGTGTAGATAAATTGTGGCTGATGCTACGGACATCATGGCCTGAAATGAGGGCCGGATGAGTCCTTGGGAATGGACAAGGACAGCTGAAGTAGGTAGACTCAGCAGTGAGATGCTTAGCGAAAGCGTTACCTTGAAACTGTTTAGTAGTTATGGGCCGAATCTACAATGAGGGCTTGTTGAAAGCCACAAGAATATGAAAGGAGGCGTGTCCTTGGGCATAGGCAAGAACATGGATAGGCCCAAAAAATGATCTAGGAACTATCTAGCGAGGGCAGATTTAGGACTTATTAAAAGTAGAAAGGTTGTTCACGAAGGAAAAGGGCTAAAGGCCTTTTAAATCTCAAAGAGGCTAATGGACAGCGCCGTTTCAAAACCCAAAAGGAACATTTCCAAGCGAAAGGCTTGGTGAAGCCTGCAAAAGGAGGGCCAAAAGCTGCAACTAAAAGGGGATATCTCCAAATAAGGGCTTGGTGAAGCCTGCAAAAGGGGGGCCAAAAGCTGCAATAAGGTAAAAGGCTCCAAGCGGCAGGCTTGGTGAAGCCTGCAAAAGCTGCAGCAAAAAGAAGAAAAAACTCCAAGGAAAACAAGGTACACCCTCCAGGAACAGACTCAGAAATGTAATGAGGTGTACAAGGAAGAGGCGGACAGGAAGTGCTTATGAAGGCTGAGAGAGAGCCCCTCCCATGGGAAGAGGCGGGGCGGGAGAAGGCCCCTCCCACAATTTCAGATAACACTGGTCATATTTACATAATCACAGACACAGCAGGTTTTCATAGTTCAAAAGTGCATTGCCAGTGTGGTTGTACATCATGCCGTCTGAAACTGTAGAAAAAATGCAGTTTAACAAAAAACAGAAATAAATGATGATGCTCTACAAATGATAATATGTCTTGTAGACATTATAATGTTCCTTTAATGATATCAAGATAACAAGAGAAATCTGTAGATTTAAACTTTCCCATCTGTGCTAGCAATTTGCAAAACCCCATGGAACTGTTCAACATGTTAAGTACAGGAGATTGAAATATTAGTTCTGGCGATAAGGAAATCAAATGATGATTTTATACATTAACATGCACTCTCAGCAAAAATAATAAATCTACGTTTGTCCCCCTCCCAACAGCATTGCTCATCACATATATAGTTGTGGACCAAGAACGCTGTCTGTAACGTTTGCAATGTTGGTCAAGCAGTTGCGACCTCGCATATGCAAGCCGCGCGGCGAGCCATCTACGGCGCACGACTTAGGCTGCATGAGCGTCAAAGACTCTCATCTGCGTAGCCTCGCTAAGCGAGCCGTGCACGGCGTAAGGCTTAGGCTGGATGAGCTCCAAAGGCGCTCATCTGAGATGCCTCGCGAAGAAAGGCGAGCCGTGTACGGATGATCGACCTAGGCTGGATTAGCACCGAAGGCGCTCATCAGCGAAGCCTCACGAAGCCTTTGGAGCATGTGAGGCTGCATTGCGAGGGGCGCAACTGCGAGCCAATTGCGTAACTCTAAGAACCCTAAACTCCCCCCAAAAAATTACCAAATATAATAACACACTCACAGACAGGACAGGGGGAGAGCCAGGAAGCCTGGGAGGGAGGTTACAAGCAATTTAGAGGAAAATTTGGGGGTTTTCGTCAATCCAAAATCGGCTAAGCAAGGAAAAAAATGGTGGACAAAAAACGTAACAAAATCTGAAACTGGATGAAAACGAGGCTGAGCAAAGCCAGGCACGCGACACTTTGGCAAAGACAGTAACACTTACACCAACAACGCCAGGCACACAGGACTTTGAAAATAAAACAAACGGCGTTCAGCGCGTGCCACGCAAACATTCAGCAGACATGCAGAGGAGAAACACACAGGGAAGGGACAGGGGGGAGATGGTGGAAAGAGACACAAGGTATTCCCAAGCACAAAACTTGCAGGTTAACGAAACCTGCACTGATCGGACCGTACAGTAGGCGGGAGGAAAGGCTCGCAATGAGCGCCAAAGGCGCTCATTGAGAGTCACGAGATTAGAACCAAAGTCGCTTAGCGCGGGGCTTGCGATGAGCACCGAAGGTGATAAGTGTAAAGCAGGAAAGATGAAGTACACAGGGGAGAGGCTCGCAATGAGCGCCGAAGCACTTTATCTACTGTTTTGTCTGTGCAAGTCCCTACACTGGCTTCTACTAATTGTCACAGATAAAACGATCTATGATGCTTTTGTCCCTTATATCTCAGTCCCCATTTCCGAATACCCTTCTGTCCATGGACCTCTGTCCATGGACCTTTGCCTGGTCTCTTCTCTTAGTCCCGCAGAACCTATATCATACATCCACAGCTTACGAGAAGCCTCACAGTGGTCTGACAAATTGGTTAATTATGCTAAGCTACCCATTTCCAAAGATGCAGAGGCCGTTCAGAAGTCCCTCCCGAAGAGACCCAGCCTGGAAAGGAATCACCAGCTCAAGGCCAATCAGGAAAGGGTGCAGACGCCACAGCCACACAGGGGCCACCCAACAGCCACCACTGGAAGTTCCTGCTCTAAATGTTTCCGGCTCTAAATGTGTTGTACCTGTATATCACATAATTAAAAAAAGTTCAGGGGAAATTATCTTCTATAAAGAGCAAAATGAAAGAACAAGGGATCATGATTTGAAGTTAGAAGGTGGAATATTTAGAGATATTTGCAAAAGTACTACTTTTCAGAAATGGTGGTAAATAAGTGGAGTAGTCTTCCAGTGGAAGCTGTAGGGTCAAACACAGCTAAGGAAATTAAGCTTTCCTGGTATATGAGGCTATCCAGAGCAAGGCAAGATCAAGATATTTTAGGTAGATATAATGGGCAGACCTTCTGGAACTTATCTGCTGTCAAACCTATGTTTCTATGTTACCTTGGGTCAAAGTCGCCTCTCCAAAGACAGCTTGATCATGAAAGCACTTTATCGGCTTACAAAGATTTGTGTATGTAACTTATTACAAACTACAATTATATTCTGGAGAATCTGACTCTACAAAGTCAAAAGCCTTGTAAGGCTCCATTAATTTGTAAGTGCTTTTCTCTGTTCGTGAATGAGGAAGATTTGTTTGCAAGTAGCAAAGTGCACATTATCTACGATGTACTGTGGGCTGGGGAATTGTTGTGTAAAGAACTTCCATCTGAGTAATGCTTTTACCAATGTCATTGCAGGCTAAGCTGATTCCCAACCCACCATGTAGTACAGAGCTCTATTAGCAGGATAGGTCCTGGTAACCACAAGACATTACAGCTTTTGTTCTACCAACTTAAGCATCATTTTTATGTTGCTGTATCTTGAGTATTGCAAGGATCTCTCATTTCCTCTCTAGCCCGCTTTGCACTTACGGATACATTTAGAAGTTAGGAAGCTACAGCAAGGATAGTGATAACATCTCTATCAGCAAGTAGCAGAAAAGTGGAGTAAGAACAAGTTGGAATGCTTATCAGAGCCAGTGGGTCAGAGGATAGAATAATGTGTTAGATAATTGGATTGGACTTAAATTGACAACTTAGCCTTAGAAAAAGTCCTGTAAGAGGACGAAACGGACCGTGGGGACCCAGTTTTTTTAGTGGAACAGGCTCTTATCTCTTCAATATGACTTAAAGGATTCATTTGTCAAACTTCTATAAGGAAAAAGGAATGTGGAGAGAGGGAACTGAATCGCAAGTATTTTTGTTTGCCACATGTTATTATCCCTCCCACTTTCATTGTTTAAGGATTTACTAATTATATCATATCTATATAACCATATCTATATTGTTTAAAGTACTGCTAACTAAGTAACTACTTCCTCACAGGACCAGAAGCAGGCAGCTTGCATCAATAGATACAAGATTTGACCTAAGCATTAGTGACACAGGTCCGATTAAACAAAACACACCCCATTACCCCAATAATGACACAGGAAACCAGTATGGGGATAAACCAGGCCACAGCTTTATTAATAACATACATGTTAACCCGAGGTAGCTGCACACCCCTACGCAGAAGGAGCTCACCACCCAGCCAGAAGACCAAAGGAACCCCGTGCCCAAGGGCCATCTGGCAACAATCACTCACCGGAACTGATACCAGCTAATGAGCTCCCCCCTAGGGTGATGTAAACACTCCCTCTAACACACACAATATTCACCAAATTGTCATGGATGCCTCCTAAGACCAGCAAAGGCATATATTTTTTCAATTAAAACAAGCTTTATGACTTTTATCCTTCTTAATTATACTCTTAGCCAGACTCAAAGTTTTCAAAAACATATATATTTTTTTATTATTATTATTATACAGTGATCCTTTAAAATCTACTTCACAGCAAGATTAAAATGTCATGAGAAGTATGACATCATCAGCCACCCTGTTTAACTTGGATATTGCTACACAGAAGAAATGCTTAGCGGTAACGCTGACCCGCAAGCTGACCAGCAGGACACCCTGACCTTTATAAGTCAAGGCCAGGAGAACCAAACTCCCTTTCACAACAACAAAGCACAACGTTTGTGTCTCTTCACTTAGCTTAAAGGACCAGTGTAGTTGTATGTATGAGTGTATGTATATATATATATATATATATATATATATATATATATATATAGTAAATAAAAAGTACATCTGTGTTCACATTTGAATGTCTAAAACAAGTTAAAAAACCTGTTTCCAGCTCAGAATTCAGAGAAAAACAGTTATTACACTGCATTCTGGGAAGCTGAGCCGGGACATGCAAATGTGCCCATAAACGCCTTGCTCTTCAATCCATAGCCATTATCAAACATGGCTTCCTTTAAGCTTATACATGCTGTATTACACAGCTTTAATGCAAAGCCAAGGTTGGATTAAACACAAGCTGAGTATCCTATCCATGTACAGCTGTTTCAAGCTTACTGGCTATCATAAGCATGGAGCGGGATCCCAGCTTGTGTGGTGGACCTTATGAGTAGGTAGTTCACCACAACAATTATTTATATTTTGGTGGGTAAAAGAGCATATAAGCCTCCACCGTACAGTAGTAGAGTAAATAAAAAGTACATCTGTGGTCATATTTGAATGTCTAAAACAAGTTAAAAAACCTGTTTCCAGCTCAGAATTCTGAGAAAAACAGTTATTACACTGCATTCTGGGAAGCTGAGCCAGGACATGCAAATCTGCCCACAAATATATATATCAACCCTTGTGGGCCCCTCTGCTAGTAAAAGGGTTGCACATTAATATGTTCTAGTTCCTCAAAAGAATATTTTAAGTAAGGAACAACAAGGTCTCAGCTGAAGTTCCCAATATATAGTATAATTCTAATAATGAGAACACGTATCTTATCAATTGAATGTTATTAAAATATGAATTATCTAATGGAAATTATCATAAAAGTTTGTAATTTGTACCTGTTAATCAGCTTGTCTGATCTACCCACTAAAGTCAGTGTAATTTTCCTCCTGGGGCATTAAACCTGTTGTCTTCTTTGAAAAGCCATGCACAAATGAAAGGAGCGGGCATCTAATAAGTCTGGTTACTCCATGGAGTCTGAGTATGTCCATTTTTATCTGGATCCTGTGTCTTTACACTAAAATCTATAGATTTGGTGCAATCAGAAACGATTGGGGGTGAGAGCAGATCAGTCCAGGGGACACTTCCCTGAGGTGGCTACTCTAGTTAGGCAAATGGCCAGCCTCCTGGGCAGATCCTCTTCACCTCCTTTACACCTTACATCTTGAGTGGAGAGAAGCTGGAACGCTAATTTCAAATGTAATTTTGAAAAGCTATTGGCGACGAGTTCATCTCTACCATAAGAGCCACGTCCTCGCTATCCAGTCCCTTATTCCATCACCAGAGACAGGAATTTGAACAATGGACTATACAACCTGATAACAATCTGCCTGATTGGATTACCTAGATGTGGGCAGGAAATTAAAATACAGAAATACCCTGTTTAGCACTTTACATGCGTTCCTGTGTGAAACAGAGCTAAACTCGGCATTATATTGCCATAGAGCTCAGAGATTGCCATGGCGAACCACAGAGCTCTAAATGGGGATTTAAATGGCCAAATGAGATTTGGCTCATACAAAAAAGTGCTATCACGAGGTTTAGCGCTGAGAGGGAATCTAGAATGTAAGCTATATGGAATTACTGCTCATCCGGATAGCATTAAGCTGTTTCCCTGGAGGTTCAGTGAGTTAACTAATTTAGAAGGGAACTTTGGGTGTGTTTAAATTTGTTATGTAATTAACAGCTCACCCCGGGATTGGCCAGTGAGGTATTACTGACTGAGATAACTGGTTAAGGGCAGGTAATATAACCAGGTTGTGGGTAGAACCAAAGTTGTTTGCCTATAAATGGTTCCCAATAAAGACACACACTTTGAGGGAACATAATCAGGGTGTTCTGACTTTTATTTAGACGTTATAACCTCTGCTTGTCATTTTTAACCCCTTGATTCTGCCTTCTGATGGGGTATTGGGATAGAAGCAGGTCACAGGGAAGCCCATCCACTCCATGGTCCAAGGGAGGATTACTTTAGCAATGGCGGGAGAATTCTGGAGTGGAGTTGGACTAACATTCAGATATTGATTTTATTGTTATTTATTTTTTTGCTAGTAACTAAACAAACAAAACCCTATACATTGGCACTTTAAACTATCCATGATACCCGATACCCCCCAAGAGCTTGATCACAGAACTGCAGTTTGACCACTCAGTGACACAGCCCCTCACGCCCCTGTGTGCTATCTCTCCCCCCCTGCAGGATTGAGCAGCCCCCAGCAGACGCTGATAAGTCCAGACACAAGTCAACACTTAGAGGTGTGCGCCTGGATTGTCAGTTTTCTCACGCAGCGCAGGATTCGCACATTGATTCAAAACTTTGGCAGCTCATCTCGGTGCCGGCGCGAGGCAGACTAGTGCCCCCATGGCCTCTGTCTGCACGAAATTAAGGCCAACGCAGAAGGTCAATATTGGCATCACTGTGTTATCAGTCACCAATTCCTTTATTATTTAGTCATTCCAGCAGAACCTGGGGCGACTTTACACAACTTAAGGTTAATTTATTTCCCATGACCGACTGCTCTCCTCTGGGTCTGAGCTAAACTCTAGTTTTATAATAACCCTTCTAGGCACTGAATACAAGGGGAAAAGTGTAAATCGGACATTTGGGATTTAACTTGGCCAAATTAGAACATATTGCAGAGTGTTTGGCTCCGAGCATCTCCTCTAAGGAGGCGGCTTTAGCTGATGGGAAGCAGGCTCTGAAACGGACACAGAAAAGGTCCCGGTTAAAACTGAAATTATATAGATATACTAGCGAATTGCCCGTCAAAAAATGACGGCAATGAAATTGTAAGTGAGCTAATGGTGTTTGGTGTATATAATGTGGCTGATTTAGCGTCCTTCGTTTTCTATGTCGTGCGACTTTTTCGGAATATCCGTAGCTGTTTGGTGGTGTTTTGAGTGTTTATGGACCTTTAGCATCGTTTTCGTTTTGTTCTGCGGCCATTTTTTCTCTCGCTTAGGTGATTTTCGGGTCTCTAAACTTCGAAATTTGTGCTTAAATGGAGGTGTAACTTCACTTGCAGAGGTCCTCGGTGCCCCCCTTGCTGTGAGTAACCTTTTTATGTGTTTGTTGTTTGTATTTGTTGTGTTTGTAATGTTTTTGGGGTTGCGCGGATTGTGTCCTTGTTTTCTAATCTCGTAGGTGTTTTTCGGCAAATACGTAGGTGTTTGGTGGTGTTTTGCGTCTTTAGACTGCTGTAGCCTCGTTTTCGTTTTTTTCGGCGGCCATTTTTTCTCTCGCTCAGAGAATTTTTTAGTGTCTAAACTCTTTTAATTTGAGTTAAATTGAGGTGTAACTTTAGTTTTCGAGGTCCTGGATGCCCCCTCTTCCTGTAAGTAAGCTTTTTATGTATTTGTTGTGTGTATTTGTTGTATTTTTCATGTTTTCATGTGCGCGTGTTGCGGCCGATTTTTGCGAGGTCGTGATGGGTCGTATCGTGTCTCGTATTTTCCTTGCGTAACGGCGTAAATTTTGCGAGGGTCGCAGTTGCGTAACGTCGTAAATTTTGCGAGGGTCGAAGTTGCTGGCAAGGAGCCCGCAAGCGTTAGCAACAACTCGCATGCTCACAACTATATATGTGATAGATACATTGAAATATATATATTTTTTTATTATTACATTTTGTTTTGAGTATTTTTAAGCATAAATGACACAAAAAAAAGTCCTCCCACTGAAATTATCATAATCTGATATCTCACAGTGATAATTCACAAGAACATGCCTGATTAGTAGATCTATATATGAAGATTAGAATAACAATAACATCTTACAATATAAGGACATTAAAGGCATCGAGCCTCATTTAATTGCTAGGCTGCAACTCAATCAGAGTGGGCCGCATGTCTGTGAGCCCGCAGCCGCCGCTACTTAAGGTGCTATTCAATTGGCTGGGCTTGCAAGTCCCGGTCCGATATCGCACATCACAAACCATGCTATTGAAAGTAGCATTTGCATGCTTCAACATGATCTCTTACGCAAGGCCTTAACTCGCTGTTAGAAACAGCCAATGGAATATGGGTCCGATTGTGACTCGTGGTTCAAGCCCGTAGGACTTTGAAATCCAACATCCATTTTTCATTGAAGTCCTACGGGTTTGAACCACAAGTTATGGCCTTGCGTCAGCGATCATGTTCAATTATGAGTTACGATCAGACCCACTTTCCAGATGTAATGCAATATTGATAAAGCTGTAAATATGATATTTTATTACATGCAAGTTTGATTATATGTATTAACACATTGATTGTGTTAATGCCGTAAATGTCATTAAGCCCTTTGCGATACCTCCTTGGTACCAGTAACTTGTGGTTCGATTTTTGCCATTTGCGGGCTTGACGGAGTGGTTAGCGAGGGGGAATCGGAGCAACTGATAGCGATTTGCAATTTTAAGGATCACAACTCTTGTGGCTGTGAAATATCAAAGACTTGGAGGGCATTAACTTGCAATATTATACATTGCAATGAATCGCAGCTCGGAGGCGGTGACTCGATCGGAGCCCGCAAACGGAGGCCAATTGAATAGCAAAGTAACTTGAATGCTCCATTTGCGAGCCTGGATCTCCCAAAAGCCTCAATTGAATGAGGCTCATTATCATTATTTTAGCTAACTCATAGATCAGGACTAATACAGAGAGAGATTGCAACACAGCCCATCACCATATTTACTAAGAGCCTCATTCAACTGAGCAATTGTAAGTTACAGTAGCCTGTTGCTATTCAATTGACATTTTTTTGTTAGCCTCAAACGAACTATGCGTTACGGGCTTGAAATCCCTGCGGTTGTTAAAAACGGAACTTACAGCCCATCGTAGCCTTTGATCTTTCCTGTCCGCAAAAGTTGCGAGCGCTAAAATCGCAAATCGCTATTCAGTTGCTACAATTCCTCAAGCCTGCAAATGTTTTCACACCCGTAAACGGCAAATGTACAAGAAAATCCTACGAATTCTAAGATCCGCAAGGGGGTTAAACACATATCCGTAGCACTGTAAATGCAAATAAAAAATCAATAATGCACTGTAAATGACGGGGAACGCGATGAAAGACATTAGAATTAATTGCACAACAGTCTCAAGCTCTCAATTCGCCAATCAAAAATATTTTTTTTTAGGTTTCAATTCGGGGTTATATCGATCTTGGGAATCAATGAGTTAATACATATAAGGCCACCCACATGGACTAGAACAGTATCGGCATTCATTTTTAGTATTTTGTATTCTTCAGTTTTGCGAGTCCGATCACATATCGGACCCTCAAACGCTAATTGATTGACATGTAACCTCCATGTTTTACTGACGTAATGATGACGGTCTCATTTTCTATTGGCTGTTTCTAATGGGTAGTTACAGCCTTGCTTAATTGATCATGTTCCCGTCCTGAACTGCTACGTACGAGTGCATGGTTTATGGTTTTGGCTTTCGCCCCCTAACTTGCGGGCTTGATCAATTGAATAGCACCAGAATTGTAGCAGACTTCTAATTGAATGAAGTTCTTAGTTTGTTTTCCTATTAACTAACCAACCCATCACAGGGGCTTTTCTGAGTGCATTGTACATAACAACACTAGGAGTGATCACTATGATCAGTCTATGATTTCAGAATCTCCCTGCTTGTGTATTCAGTATCTTTCTCGAGAGAACATACAGAAATCCAGACATATCAAAATTTATTTTTTTTCTAATTAAAAACATGCTGTATGATTTTTTCCTGCTTAAACATATATTTTCTTTAATTTGTAATGGTCCATTTATCTTTCTTCCCACATGCCCTTTTTCCAGCAAAAATAAAAATCCCTATAGTGGCAATGGGATTATGATCTAATTTTTATAGCTATGACACGTCTGACCAACTTTCATATTTTAAAAAGAACAAATAATGTAATTAATTGTCCCCTTTTGTATGAGCACTTGTGTACTTTTTCTATTTGTATCAATTTGTATCTAATACCTTGTTGTTTAGTTGTTTGGTTGCGTCCGACTCTCTGTGACCCTAGGGACAGCATTCTGCCGGGCACATCTTGCCTCTGGCTGTGCTTATCCATAAGGTTTTCTTGGCAAAGATACTGGAGTGGGGGGCAGTTCCTTCTCCAGTGGACCATGATTTGTCTGACCTATCTGCTATGACCTACCCATTTTGGGTGACCCTACATGCAGGGCCGTATCTACCTTTTTGGAGCCCTTAGGCAGTGAAGTGAAGGATCCCCTCCACAGACCCATTTTTGCCTTTTCTGTATGTGTCATTTCCATTTATTGTTGTAACTGTCTTGTTCTAGGTGGCTTTCCCCTAGTAGCCACTCTATGAACTGAAACATTTGATTTTTTTTAAGCCAGTAACCATTTTTTTAAATAAGTGGCGCCCCCAGATAGGGAAGCGCCCCTGGGCGGCTGCCTAGTTGGCCTAATGGGGAATCAGGTCATGCCGACATGCTCTTAATTGAAATATACAAGCCCCTTCACCATGACAAGGTAGTGATCCAGAAGGGGTTAATGCCCTTACACTATAAATAAATAAATTATATATATATATATATATATATATATATATATATATATATATATATATGACATTGGAAGCAGCTACAGTATAATATATAATCAGGATCTCCCCAGGGTGGTGTTGGCACAGCAGACGCTCTGATGGGATTCACGTGGTGGAATGATTAGTGCGTGGTTTTGCACAGCTTGTGTGATAACAAGTGGGTAGCGCCACCAAGCACAGCTCTACAGGGCTCGCGGGTACTTTATGTGAAAGGTGGGCGCTAATATTACAAACACTCATCAAGGCATTGCATCTAGAGGTACACAGAGGGCATGTAAATAGACCCACCCCCCACGGCGCCAAGCAGCACAGCTCCTAGACGTGCCAGGGACCCACAAGCAATGCATTTAGGTTAATGTGTAAAGTACACTGAGAGCTTTAATTTCTAACACGCACACTGTGGGTGATAAAATTTACAGTTTATTATCTGGATACAATGCTCACAGCAGAAAAGGCTCCCATAAATTGTAATAATTAAACTCGTTTGTTTCTGGCTCCTGGAGTTGCCAACAAGTGCAGGATGGGAGACGCTTCCTCATACTAATGCTGAGCTGCACAGACCGCGCTGCCGCTCTGCCGCCCAGTTGCCTTTAAATACAAAAACTCAGAGAATTAAAATCTGCTGCGAGATCCTCTCATTCTCCAAAAAAGCAATAAAGCGGTGAGACACGTCCAGCTCTCGCAACACATTGGCTGTAAATATACAAACATGGTGACCAGCATCCAGAATCACTTAGGGCAGCATTGTCTAAGCAGTGCTATGGCGTGACCTATGCCAGTGCTTCGTAAAGATGCCGTTATGATGTCAGGAAGAGGTGGGCTACTTCTGTCTACTGACATGCATATAATGGTACTATGTTTTAATTTTGTTTAGCTGTTTAGTCGTTCAGTCGTGTCCGACTCTCTGTGACCCTATGAACCGCAGCACGCCAGTCACATCAGTCAGCCCCCTGAGTCCCCTTAAACTCATGTTCATTGCTTTCTGACCTCATCTACCATGTTTCCCTTCTTTGTGTGCCTTCAATCTTTCCCAGCTTTATACTGAGTAGCGGATTAGTTCACCAGTAGATTATATGCCAACTAAAATCAGTAAAACATGCAAGGGCACAATCCACACTCGGGCCAGTGTACTAGGTGCAAACTCCATATTACAGTATATCAGTACTCTGTATAGCCATGTCTCCATGTGACCAACCACTGGACTAGTGTGAGCATTATAAACTGTAACATGGAGTTCTACAGCTTGCTGCCTGTCCACAAACACTAGCCGCTATATTACATGGATGGAAAAGGGTCACTATTTTAGACTGCACTTGTATGTCTTATATGTAATAAAATGTATTACCCCAATACTCTCAGCGCTTCTTTATCACCCATCTCCTCGCTCTTCTTTCTCCCAGAGTACCCAGTCTCAGTGACTTGCACTGATGTCTAAAAAGCTTATTGAATCCCACTGCTCCAACCGAGAACCAGATAGCAAGTCATTCCTTTGACTTTATAAAGTAAAACATAAATAAATAATAGACAAACAGAGGCTTCACATGTTTGTTTGTTTTTTTTAAATTAAAATCCAGCTTTATAAACTGTCTAGCATGATGCAAGACAAGTACATGTGCAAAGTAATTAACGTGGTGATGCATCACATGCCAAACAGTAACAGAAAGTGATCTTGAAAGTCACTGGAAAATAAACTAATTAGCAAAGAACCAGTGACGTAAACACCTAATGTGAAGGGTTTTCACATGTACAGGTCTTTGCTTTGTTATTCGGCATTGGTTATTCTCGCTATTCCTCAAGGGAGATGTTACAGAGGATAAAGAAATGAAAGGGTCACAGCAGAGGTTCCAAGTATGGGATGATTTAAAATATAGGTAATGAAATACTATATGAATTGAATGTTATTATAAACTTTATCTGATCCATGTACAATGCACAGTCTATTATCCTTTTCTTATCTGTGATTGTAGCCAACAACAATTGCCGGGGGTCTGCTTGCACTGTGTTCAGTCTAAAGTTATATGACAATAAGAAGAATGTACATGTGCAAACCCCATGGATACCCTACCCTAAGCAGTCTAGTTACTACCTGGTGCTTGCACATGCTCAGGGCCTCATTCAATTGTGATTTGGCCAATTGAATAGGGCTCTATATAAGCACAGAGCATATTTGTTTACAGAAGTTTTTAGTTAGTGAACTTCTATCCAAAAGCAAGGTCTTCACTAACTAAAAACTTCTGTAAAAAAAATATGCTCTGTGCTAATATAGAGCCTTATTCAATTGGCCAAATCGCAATTGAATGAGGCCCTTAGTCTTTTTCAATTTCATATGTCTTTAGACAAACAACCCTGCAGGGCCAAAGATGTTGCAGGTGTGTGCTAAAAACGTCTGAATAATTTAAGTGACATTATATAATAAAACTTTCTTTTGTGCAGTTGCTGATCATAGCAAATGCATCAGGGGTGTAGGGGCCAAAATTATTTTGGTGGGATACAGCTTATTGTATACACAGGCCATAAAAATTGCTTATTAATACATACATACAAACAAACAAACACAGAAAAACCTGGGGGAGGGGGGATTTGTTCCCCCCATTTTCTACACCAATGAAATGCCTGCTGTTTAAGGCTGGGCTTGACAATCCCAGGAGCCACGGCTCCTAAAATGTTACTGCTGGTTTGTAACTTTTTTATCAACTATCTGGCTCCTTATTAACCTGATTATCTCTTATGATTCATATACATTTAACAACTACTGGCTTAAGGAATTATTTTTTTTTCTCAAGACCATAGTTTTGGAGCTTATGCTCAAATTTGTAAGTTCAAATATATTTTGCTATCCATTGTCTGCAAATATAACAGCAATATATACTGATCTAATTGAAAATGTGGAAGAGTATACATGTTACTTGTACAGTCCATCATCTATAATATCATCTGTACATTAATATAAACATGCTTTAAAGCCGTTGCATTTGCTGACACCGGCAGCACAGAATCTGCATCTTAAAGCAGACCATGAAATCTTTTTTTCTCTGTACAGCCCAGGATTGAAGAAGTCTCCTCTGGGGTAGGCAGAAAGCTGCACAGTAAAATTACCTACTGAAGATTTAAGTGTGAATTCAGCAGGGGGCTCAGGGGGGCTGCAATCTATCACTCACAGAGTGCTTAAATCCTGATATTTACTTTAAATGGCAATAGCTCGGTCCAGTACTCCGAGGATGTGAAGCACGGCCTCCCCCTCAACTGTCCATTACTGTATAAGAAGGATGAGCTATCCACAGAGGAATGCCTGATGTTCAGCTCCTAATGTAATAAAAATGCTCAGCATAAGAACCAGCCTCAGGGACTATCCTAACCATTCCCTGAACAGCCTCAGATGTGGCAAAATGTGCCGAAATCATATTACTATAATGCGGGTGCACTAGACTGGCGAGTCTCACCCACTTATAGACACCTTCTTCTTAATGACTTTTATAGACTCTTATGAATGTGCATACCTGATTTTATTTCTTGTTTAAAGTCCTCTCATCATCCATGGAACCTTAAAGACAAAGCCCCCTATTCAATTGCAAGCCCTTCATACCGGCCGTAAGCCTGCGGGCTTGAAATTTGCAACAGTTACAGGTCTATTCAATTGCACATGCCCGAAAACCTAAACCGTAAACCATGCACCCGTAAGTAGTGCATGATCAATTAAGCAAGGCCGTGACTACCGATTTAGAAACAGCCAATAGTAAATGAGACTGCCATCTTTACGCCAGTAAAACATGGAAGTTCAATGTCAATCAATTAGCGTTTTGAGGACCCATATGCGATCAGACTTGCAATCCGGCAATGTAAAAAATAATAAAAATAAATGACGATACTGTTCTAGTCCATGTGGGTGGCCTGATATGTATTAATTCCTTGATTACCGAGATGGATATAACACGGAAATGAAATGTAAAAAATATAATTTTTTATTGCCGATTTGTGAGCTTGAGACTGTTGTGCAATTAATTCTAATGTATTTCATCGCTTTCCCCGTTTTTTAATGTGCAGTATTGCATTTCTATTTGCATTTACAGTGCTACGATCATTACCCCCTGGTGAGTCCTATCTGGTACTAGTAGGATTTTCTTCTACATTTGCTATTTATGGGGTGAAAAAAATTGCGGCTTTGATAAATTGTAGCAATTGTATAGCGATTTGCGATTCGTAACATTTACGGGCTTGAAAGATCAAAGACTTAGATGGGTCGGAGTTACCATTTTGACAACCGCAGGTATTTTCAGCCTGTAACCTGCAGATCGTTTGGGGGTAGCTAGAAGTGGCTAATTGAATAGCAAATTAGTTCACAGGCTACATTACGGGCTCTAGTAACTTACAAATGGTCAATTGAATAGGGGCCACCGTGTAATGCTCCATAGTAAGAAAAACACAACGTTTTTGTTAAATATCGTACAGAATCTCACTTGGATCTTTTTACTCTTTTCGCTCCTTCCTAGCATATTAGCTTTTGTTAGCTTGAATCCTAATTTAGTACAGTCTGGTAATATTTTTAGTACATTATTTAGTACAGTCTGGATGGATATTTTTATCAACAGCTTGGGAAGAGTAAAATACCAGATAATAACATTTACATAAATCCCAATGATTTGTGCAAAATAATTAATAATGAAAACTACAGTATACATTATGACATAGATCATAATTGTGAATTCACACCTCAAATACTGTGTAAATACTCCCAATCTGTGCAAAAATCTATAAATATATCATATATAATCTTGTTAGATGTTTTAGGGAAAGCACGGTGTACTTTTGATTTTAAGCTCAATATTAGGGCCCTCCATTCTTTTGCAATGCGATAAAACTGGGTAGGTCTCACCAGAGGGGAATGAAAGAGAGTAACAGTCTAGTATTTGCTTAATTACCTTAATTACACAATTATGGACTTCCTATGTGTGTACATACATTATGTCTCGCAGAAAGCGCCTGGTCACATCCCAGTGCGTCAGTAGTAGTGATACTGCATTCTCTTACAATATTCATAGGCGATTCCTCCACAAACGCCCCTTTCGGACCAGATGTCACACGCCAGCAAAGAGTTACAGCACCACTCAACGCGTTTCATAAAAATGGCTTCTTCAGGAGTGCTTGGTAACAGTTCCTGTTTTAATTTATTTCTGTCTTGTCAAACATGACTAATGCTAAATGCTAAGGATTTACATACATTGTATTAAGAAGGGTGTAGAGACCAGGGAAGCAAATATAATTCTGCCACTATACAAATACCTGATTTGGAATATGGAAGACAATTTTGGGCACCACTACATAAAAAGGACATTTTAGCGCTGGAAAAGGTACAGAGAAGGGCAACAAAACTAATAAGGTGAATGTAGGGCCTAAGTTATGAAGAAAGACTAACCAAATTAAACTTATTTTCTCTAGAAAAGAGGTGTCTACAAGGAGTATTTATACTCTTTACAGAGAAAGCTGACATTGAAAGTGCTGTTTGTCACCCGATATTTAGCCTGGAGCACCTCCTACATTTTCAGGCCGAGGCAGGAAGTGCAGTACATATCAACAGGCTGTGCTAGGAAAGCTGTGTAGTAAACAGGCAGGTGCAGGGAAGACAGCAGAACACTGTGACACAGCCTGAAAAAGAGAGGAAGATTTCCAGCGCTAAGTCTGATGCCAAGCTTTCTAACCCTTAACCAAACATTTTTTTACAACTCAAAAGCCGTTTATATTCATCTTTCTACTTAAAATATATGAAAGCTGGAATATTACAACTACCCATTGAAGGGATATGGAGGTCTCCCCGTTTCTAATATTAAAAGCCTACCTAAGTATTTAAGCGTATATCTAAGCATGATAGAGAAGAAGGGAGAAGAGAGAGAAAAGCGAGATATGATAGAGAATAAAGGGGGAAGAGAGAGAAAAGCAAAACATGATAGAGAAGAAGGGGGAAGAGAGAGAAAAGCGAGACATGATAGAGAAGAAGGGGGAAGAGAGAGAAAAGCGAGACATGATAGAGAAGAAAGGGGAAGAGAGAGAAAAGCGAGATATGATAGAGAAGAAGGGGGAAGAGAGAGAAAAGCAGGACATGATAGAGAAGAAGGGGGAAGAGAGAGAAAAGCGAGACATGATAGAGAAGAAGGGGGAAGAGAGAGAAAAGAGAGACATGATAGAGAAGAAGGGGGAAGAGAGAGAAAAGCGAGACATGATAGAGCAGAAGGTGGAAGAGAGAGAAAAGCGAGACATGATAGAGAAGAAGGGGGAAGAGAGAGAAACGAGACATGATAGAGAAGAAGGGGGAAGAGAGAGAAAAGCGAGACATGATAGAGAAGAAGGGAGAAGAGAAAGAAAAGCGAGACATGATAGAGAAGAAGGGGGAAGAGAGAGAAAAGCGAGACATGATAGAGAAGAAGGGAGAAGAGAGAGAAAAGCGAGACATGATAGAGAATAAGGGGGAAGAGAGAGAAAAGCGAGACATGATAGAGAAGAAGGGGGAAGAGAGAGAAACGAGACATGATAGAGAAGAAGGGGGAAGAGAGAGAAAAGCGAGACATGATAGAGAAGAAGGGAGAAGAGAGAGAAAAGCGAGATATGATAGAGAATAAAGGGGGAAGAGAGAGAAAAGCAAAACATGATAGAGAAGAAGGGGGAAGAGAGAGAAAAGCGAGACATGATAGAGAAGAAGGGAGAAGAGAGAGAAAAGCGAGACATGATAGAGCAGAAGGTGGAAGAGAGAGAAAAGCGAGATATGATAGAGAAGAAGGGGGAAGAGAGAGAAACGAGACATGATAGAGAAGAAGGGGGAAGAGAGAGAAAAGCGAGACATGATAGAAAAGAAGGGAGAAGAGAGAGAAAAGCGAGATATGATAGAGAATAAAGGGGGAAGAGAGAGAAAAGAGAGACATGATAGAGAAGAAGAGGGAAGAGAGAGAAAAGCATGACATGATAGAGAAGAAGGGGGAAGAGAGAGAAAAGCGAGACATGATAGAGAAGAAGGGGGAAGAGAGAGAAAAGCGAGACATGATAGAGAATAAAGGGGGAAGAGAGAGAAAAGCAAAACATGATAGAGAAGAAGGGGGAAGAGAGAGAAAAGCGAGACATGATAGAGAAGAAGGGGGAAGAGAGAGAAAAGCGAGACATGATAGAGAAGAAGAAGGAAGAGAGAAAAGCAAGACATGATAGAGAAGAAGGGGGAAGAGAGAAAAAGGAGACATGATAGAGAAGAAGGGGGAAGAGAGAGAAAAGCGAGACATGATAGAGAAGAAGGGGGAAGAGAGAGAAAAGCGAGACATGATAGAGAAGAAGAAGGAAGAGAGAAAAGCAAGACATGATAGAGAAGAAGGGGGAAGAGAGAAAAAGGAGACATGATAGAGAAGAAGGGGGAAGAGAGAGAAAAGCGAGACATGATAGAGAAGAAGGGGGAAGAGAGAGAAAAGCGAGACATGATAGAGAAGAAGGGGGAAGAGAGAAAAAGGAGACATGATAGAGAAGAAGGGGGAAGAGAGAGAAAAGCAAGACATGATAGAGAAGAAGGGGGAAGAGAGAAAAAGGAGACATGATAGAGAAGAAGGGGGAAGAGAGAGAAAAGCGAGACATGATAGAGAATAAAGGGGGAAGAGAGAGAAAAGCGAGACATGATAGAGAAGAAGGGGGAAGAGAGAGAAAAGCGAGACATGATAGAGAATAAGGGGGAAGAGAGAGAAAGGAGACATGATAGAGAAGAAGGAGGAAGAGAGAGAAAAGCGAGATATGATAGAGAAGAAGGGGGAAGAGAGAGAAAAGCGAGACATGATAGAGAAGAAGGGAAAAGAGAGAAAAAGGAGACATGATAGAGAAGAAGGGAGAAGAGAGAGAAAAGCGAGATATGAGAGAAGAAGGAGGAAGAGAGAGAAAAGCGAGACATGATAGAGAAGAAGGGGGAAGAGAGAGAAAAGCGAGACATGATAGAGAAGAAGGAGGAAGAGAGAGAAAAGCGAGATATGACAGAGAAGAAGGGAAAAGAGAAAGAAAAGCGAGACATGATAGAGAAGAAGGGGAAGAGAGAGAAAAGCGAGACATGATAGAGAAGAAGGGGGAAGAGAGAGAAAAGCTAGACATGATAGAGAAGAAGGGGGAAGAGAGAGAAAAGCGAGACATGATAGAGAAGAAGGGGGAAGAGAGAGAAAAGCGAGACATGATAGAGAAGAAGGGGGAAGAGAGAAACGAGACATGATAGAGAAGAAGGGGGAAGAGAGAGAAAAGCGAGACATGATAGAGAAGGGAGAAGAGAGAGAAAAGCGAGACATGATAGAGAAGAAGGGAGAAGAGAGAGAAACGAGACATGATAGAGAAGGAGGGGGAAGAGAGAGAAAAGCGAGACATGATAGAGAAGAAGGGGGAAGAGAGAGAAAAGCGAGACATGATAGAGAAGAAGGGAGAAGAGAGAGAAAAGCGAGACATGATAGAGAAGAAGGGGGAAGAGAGAGAAAAGCGAGACATGATAGAGAAGAAGGGGGAAGAGAGAGAAAAGCGAGACATGATAGAGAAGAAGGGAGAAGAGAGAAAAGCGAGACATGATAGAGAAGAAGGGGGAAGAGAGAGAAAAGCGAGACATGATAGAGAAGAAGGGGGAAGAGAGAGAAAAGCGAGACATGATAGAGAAGAAGGGGGAAGAGAGAGAAAAGCGAGACATGATAGAGAAGAAGGGGGAAGAGAGAAAAAAGCGAGACATGATAGAGAAGAAGGGGGAAGAGAGAGAAAAGCGAGACATGATAGAGAAGAAGGGGGAAGAGAGAAAAAAGCGAGACATGATAGAGAAGAAGGGGGAAGAGAGAGAAAAGCGAGACATGATAGAGAAGAAGGGGGAAGAGAGAGAAAAGCGAGACATGATAGAGAAGAAGGGGGAAGAGAGAGAAAAGCGAGACATGATAGAGAAGAAGGGGGAAGAGAGAGAAAAGCGAGACATGATAGAGAAGAAGGGGGAAGAGAGAGAAAAGCGAGACATGATAGAGAAGAAGGGAGAAGAGAGAGAAAAGCGAGACATGATAGAGAAGAAGGGGGAAGAGAGAGAAAAGCGAGACATGATAGAGAAGAAGGTGGAAGAGAGAGAAAAGCGAGACATGATAGAGAAGAAGGGGGAAGAGAGAGAAAAGCGAGACATGATAGAGAAGAAGGGGGAAGAGAGAAAAAAGCGAGACATGATAGAGAAGAAGGGGGAAGAGAGAGAAAAGCGAGACATTATAGAGAAGAAGGGGGAAGAGAGAAAAAAGCGAGACATGATAGAGAAGAAGGGGGAAGAGAGAGCAAAGCGAGACATGATAGAGAAGAAGGGGGAAGAGAGAGAAAAGCGAGACATGATAGAGAAGAAGGGGGAAGAGAGAGAAAAGCGAGACATGATAGAGAAGAAGGGGGAAGAGAGAGAAAAGCGAGACATGATAGAGAAGAAGGGGGAAGAGAGAGAAAAGAGAGACATGATAGAGAAGAAGGGGGAAGAGAGAAAAAAGCGAGACATGATAGAGAAGAAGGGGGAAGAGAGAGAAAAGCGAGACATGATAGAGAAGAAGGGGGAAGAGAGAAAAAAGCGAGACATGATAGAGAAGAAGGGGGAAGAGAGAGCAAAGCGAGACATGATAGAGAAGAAGGGGGAAGAGAGAGAAAAGCGAGACATGATAGAGAAGAAGGGAGAAGAGAGAGAAAAGCGAGACATGATAGAGAAGAAGGGGGAAGAGAGAGAAAAGCGAGACATGATAGAGAAGAAGGGGGAAGAGAGAGAAAAGAGAGACATGATAGAGAAGAAGGGGGAAGAGAGAGAAAAGCGAGATATGATAGAGAAAAGGGGGAAGAGAGAGAAAAGCGAGACATGATAGAGAAGAAGGGGGAAGAGAGAGAAAAGCGAGACATGATAGAGAAGAAGGGGGAAGAGAGAGAAAAGAGAGACATGATAGAGAAGAAGGGGGAAGAGAGAGAAAAGAGAGACATGATAGAGAAGAAGGGGGAAGAGAGAGAAAAGAGAGACATGATAGAGAAGAAGGGGGAAGAGAGAGAAAAGCGAGACATGATAGAGAAGAAGGGGGAAGAGAGAGAAAAGCGAGACATGATAGAGAAGAAGGGGGAAGAGAGAGAAAAGCGAGACATGATAGAGAAGAAGGGGGAAGAGAGAGAAAAGAGAGACATGATAGAGAAGAAGGGGGAAGAGAGAGAAAAGAGAGACATGATAGAGAAGAAGGGGGAAGAGAGAGAAAAGCGAGACATGATAGAGAAGAAGGGGGAAGAGAGAGAAAAGCGAGACATGATAGAGAAGAAGGGGGAAGAGAGAGAAAAGCGAGACATGATAGAGAAGAAGGGGGAAGAGAGAGAAAAGCGAGACATGATAGAGAAGAAGGGGGAAGAGAGAGAAAAGCGAGACATGATAGAGAAGAAGGGGGAAGAGAGAGAAAAGCGAGACATGATAGAGAAGAAGGGGGAAGAGAGAGAAAAGCGAGACATGTGAAACGAGGGGCCGCATTTTCGGAGGTGGAGGCTCCCACCGCAACCGCAACATTTACGGACTTAGCATCCGCAAATACGAGCCGCGCCACTTACTAACAAAAATATTACGACCTCGCAAAAATACGACCTTAGCGCCCGAAACCAGCGCACACCGAAACACTAAAAACACAATAAATACACACCAAAAAAACACATAAAAAGCTTACCCACAGCAAGAGGGGGCACCCAGCACCTCTAAAAGTGAAGTTACAAGTCAATTTAGGTAGAAATTAAAGAGTTTAGACACCCGAAAATCCCCTAAGCGAAAGAAAAAATGGCTGCTGAACAAAACGAAAAGGAGGCTAAAGGACCCTAAACACGCAAAACACCACAAAACACATTATTATTATTATTATCGTTTATTTGTAACGCGCCAACATATTCCGTAGCGCTATACATAAGTTAAAGATTCACACATTGCAAAGAGCGGATGGCCCTGTCTTTGAGCTTGGAATCCGGTGTCCATAGCACTTTCCCTAAAGCCCCGACGCGGGATTGAAACTCGCAGACTTACAATCTAAAGGGACTTACACATTCAGCTTTTTCACAAAAGCCGTGCGAGGTACAAGAACATGGAGGCAAAATTAGCCACAGCCGCGTAATACACACATTAGGCGCCATTTTACAACACTGACTTACACAATGCGGAAGTACACAGCTATCCTAACGGATTTTACTCGCGCACGCAGCCTATTTACACTACACACTGCACACATTGCTGACACTCACACTGCAGCTCCACAGCACTCAAAACCTACATTGTATGCTGCAGCACCATCAAAACAGATTGTCAGCTCTTCAACACAATGCTTCCTGCATATATTACTTCCAAATAGGTAAAGTATATTCCTTTTGTAATGTATTATTTATTTGATTACCAGACACCAAACAGCATTAGCTCACTTACCATTTCATTGGCGTCATTTTTTGCCGGGCAATATGCTAGCACTATGATATAACATGATGTCATGCACAAGCTATGCAGCCCATGGAACTTGTTTAATTTCAAGTGTTGATGGTGTACTTGCATCGGCTCACACACGGCCCTAGCGCACACATGGGTCCATACATTAAGTGCCACTTTCCATCCAGCCCCTTCTGGAGCCTAAAAGCAATCCAAGGCCACCAAGATGAAAGGAGTCAGGTGTCAAAGCGAGTGCTTTTTATTTGAACAATAGGGATCGGCTGCCCCGTGACCCTGCTGCATTAGCTCTATCCGCAGGGCTGCTGAGTATGATTAGATGGTGAGGGTTATCTGTAGTATTAGGGTTACCGCTACAATCCTATAAAGCTCACCCCTGGTGTTCCTGCATCTAGAGCTGCACGGATCAGGCAGTTGCAGCTTATAGGTATAAGAACAATCTTAAGAATACTATAAAACAGGAACTGACGGCTGAATGCACAAATATTCTTATTTTTCCTTTGCCACCATCTTTGTATTAGGGTTGTAGGGGCCTCAAAATCCTTCGCTACGGCTGCAGTGACAGTTTCTGCCATGCAAAAAATGGAATAAGAAAACATGACATGTCAGAAGAATTTTTGGTTGCATTGGAAAATAAACTACCAGCAGAATAAGGGATGTAATAATGTGGATATTAATAGATTTCAAACAAATTAAAAAAAGAGCGAATAAAATGATGCATGGTCTGGAAGACAAAACTTCTTGACCTTAATATGTAGAGCAGTGGATATCCATCATTTGGATTTGGCGAGTGAGTAGTTACCTTGCAAGGCTCACAAAGATCAGTTTGATGCCCATAACATTTTGAATAGGATAATACCAAATGTATCACAATATATTTTCATTTTATTTTGTTCGCTTGGTTAAATAGGGTACATTTTAACCTCAAATTATAATAAATGTTTGTGGTATGTTTATAGGTTTATGCTCTCCTCATCACCATGTCCCTGAGATTAGTAAGGTCTTGGGAACCTGCACCAGCCAGACTGAGCGCCTCTGACTTTGTTTTTTGCTTCTGCAAATGGTCATTAGTGGTTTTGTCACCATAAAGGTTATAGGGGGCTCCAGATGTGGTCTCCTTGCTCACGGCGCCTTTGGGAGTGCAGCTATACCTCACTGATGATGTCCAAGAGAGGCTAAAATGTATGTCTGGGGTTTGCTGTTTCTCCTCTTCAGGGTAGAATTGCCCGGTATTTCGGGGCTGGATCACTCTGAGTGAGGCCAGACCGATATGCTACAGGATAGTTCTCCCTGTGAAGGGCACAAGTAAGATAAAAGAGGCTGCTCTTAGAGTAGGTGAACAGACCTACTAGGTTTGAGCATTGAGCACCAGTCCCAGGATTGGCTGCTAAGAACAACTGCTTTAGAGGACAGAAAAGAGACGGTTATATGACAGAAAGTATCACATATAGCAATGGTTTAATAAAGGAAGGAATGCTCCAAAAGCACTGCAAGAAGATCCAACCAATCAATATTACAGGAAATCAAGACAAACTGTTCACTGGAAGGTTTGATCATGAGGTTAAGGCTCAAATATTTTGTCAATATCATGAGAAGACAGGATTCCCTAGAAAAGACTCTGACACCGGGAAAGATTGAAGGTACAAGAAGGATGAGACAGAGGAAGAGATGGATAGATTAAGTAATTGAAGCAATGAACATGAGGGGGCTCAGAGAGGCAGTGGCTGACATATGTGCCACGAATGCCGTAGTTCATGGGGTCACAGGGAGTTGGACATGAGGCGGACTAAACTTGGTCATCAAATCCAATTTTGGTTGCATTTTACATTTAGAATGGTCACAAACCAGTGGTTCCTCCTTTGGTACAAAACCATATCATTGCGCATAAATCAGAATTAAATACATTCTCACAGAGGCACACTGCAGACACACTAAGACACCTTTATTTTTGGCTGTCACACCTAAATGGAGGTGGAATCAAGAAGCTATGGTGCGCCCGGACAGTCTTTATCTAGGTCAGTCACCCCGATGCTCTGCAGCCTTGAAATATATCCCAAATAAATTATATTAAAAGCATCTAAACTGAAGATGGATCTCACTAATGACGGCGAATCTGAGCTCCAGAAGCTAATTGCAGTTTTCTGTCCATCCAACCACTTTGTACTCATTATCTTGTATTACGCTTACAGGTAAATGTTCATAAACACTGGAGAGAACACAGGGATATTTTGAGTAGATAATGGCCTACTTACAGATGACAGAGGATATAAGGCAGAGAGGCAAACAAGTCGGAGCGATAACGTCACATTTTCTGTAGTCGCAGCTCGTTTCTCGGGGGATTGCTGGTCTAAACCTGAATGAAACAAGTTTGCTAAAAATAGCAGTTTTGTAATATTCCAGAAAAGCTGTAATTTCAGTGTTCTGTATAATAAAGGGTGTTGATGAATGCAGCGCTAAATGGTGCGCCCAATTATTTTCCCTATTTCTGTGGCCATTTGTAATGGAGTCTAACACATCACACCGGGGGTTAGGACAGCTCCCAGTATTTATGGGGTGCAGACTTAAAGCATCCCCTCCTTCCATTAGTACATGCCCACAGACTTAAGGTATCAGTAGTGTATGCAAACATTTTTTTGCATGAAGAAATAACAAAATAAACATTTAAAAAACGAGGAGAATCAGTAGTTTGTATGAAAAAAAAATCCCCAAATAAGCAATAATAAGCTTACCCTAAAGTTTGCAAAATGTCTTCAGTTTTCTGACAGTTAATATTAAGAAGTAATGCCCCTGAGAATCAAAGCTATATTAACACAAAATGCATAATTTGTTGTGGCAAATCAGAGGCAGATACAACATTGTAACAAGGTCTGGGGATTCAGTCTCTGCTGCAAAGCAACATGGGATGTGTAGTCTTTTGTTCCCGCAACAAAGATGCAAGGAAGCAGCACAGGCAGTGCTGCTCTGGATTTCTGCACTGTGCTGCTGTTGGCTTGAGGGTTAAAAACATAACTGAATGCAGTGTTTCTATTGGATGGTACCAGGTACCTCTGGGGTGTGTAAACCATTTTTTAAATGAAAAAAATCTATTTGTGTATAGAAGGACTCAATGTAATATGTTTCTCATATAAGCAGAATGTGTTAGATTAGAAAAAGTAAAAAATTATTGATACATTAAAAAGTATTTGAAGCTTCCAGGACGCGCTCACATTGGCCAAGAAGGAAACTCGTCTTCTAAAGTTACATTCTTACAACTGGGAAGGTTTCAGAAACATGTGAGTTTTTTCCTAAAATACAGCTGTCCTTTAAAGTAAAATCCAACACAATAATTAGATATTGAAGGCTGTAATTGTGTAGTTCAAACGTTATCTTTAATCTCTTTGCACACTACCAAGTCAAGCTCTCCATAAGAGCTATTAATATAATCACTGGCCCCTTAACTCTCAGGCCAGCTTCAAAATAAAGCCAATGAGTTCTGAATTATCGGCCTCCATTTAAACTGTCACTGTATCAAGTAGAAGAGGAGGAGACGCTCAATCCAAGCGATTTCCTGTGAATTCTTGGCTTATGGCGCAGACCTCCTCCCGGCCAGCCTTTTCTGCCAGTCAATGTTACACGCTTGGTACTCATCCATCAAACTGCACTTGTATAAAAAATTACCCTGACAGTTCTGGATATACTCTCATTTAGGATTGTATTTATAACACTGACTGCGTTATATTATTGCTGCGTGACCCTGCTCAGCACACCCAGCTGGAGATCGAACATTGGACACGATTATTAAAACCCTCAACTGAGGTATAAACAACTGCTTAATATCTGAAGCTTGGAGGACAGAAACATCCACATGTATTAAGGGGCACCCCGACTTCATCCCGCCTGAGTAATGCACAGCAGTCAAAAGCGCGCCCCTGACAAAAGCGCGCCCTGGCACCTGCGCGCATCTCTCGCATCCCTCCCACACAGTGCCATATGACAAAATAATCCCTTACCAGTCCTAGAGGTGACTGCCTGTGCATAATACTCACCTGACGTCAATGTGTCAAGGTATATACAGCTCTCGCCCCGTCTCCCTATATATTCTGTGACTGTGCCATGTGCCAGCTGTTGCCCTGGTAGATATGGGTCCTCTATAAGTCTATCCTTGCCTATCTATCCATCTGTCTCCATATATATTCCGTCTCTGTGCCACAAAATGTGGGCACTGAGTGGGAGGGATGCAAGAGATGCGCACAAATGGTAGGGCACGCTTTTTCACTGGCGCGCTTTTGTCTGGAGCGCATGCGTGCGCGCGCATTAGTCAGGTGCGATGAAGTCGTGCCACTGCATTAAGGGATTAAATGCACTCTGTCACCCCAAAATCAGGTGGTTGTTTATTAAGTTATACAAATAGGACACTGATAAATTTGGCATTTTTCGTTCCAGTGCTCTGCCAGATTAACCAATTTTTCTGGACCAGTAATGGTAAAGTAAATGGGGTTAATCAGGCAAAGCCACCCTATCACTTCCCTGCCCACAGTAACCCAGTGAGCTCCTGCAGCCACCTAAGGGCATAGTGAGATGTGTGAGGCTGTGCGCGGCTGTGATCGGTTAGACAGTGGAAGCAATGATCCGCTTTCAGTGTAAAGGTTGTGTGACGATCCGAGGGTAGGGGCTATACAAGTCCAGGGCCACCTGCTATAGACTACAGGTAAACTAACAACAAGGACCGTGGGCTTCTTGGAAATCTCTGCGCCAGCACCCTGATATCTGGCTTCTGTATCGATCAGGATCCTTGCATCAGAAATCAACACTTCCAGGCTACCAAGAGACTCCAGATGTGCTTCTTCTTAGGGGGCTTGATAAGACTTGTTACAGTCAAAACTACCCGCAGCAGGATCATACAGAGTGTCCCAGTACCTCACTGCAGCCATCCAGGAGAACAGGAGCAAAATAAGAGACACACAATTTCTATACAATATACAGTGCCTTGCAAAAGTATTCACTCCCCCCCCCTTGGCATTTTTCGTGTTTTGTTGACTCACAACCTGGAATAAACATGGATTGTTTGAGGATTTACATCATTTAATTTACAGAACATGCCCACACCATTGAAGATGTTTTTTTTTTATTGTGAAGCAAACAACAAATAGGACAAAATAACAGAAAAAGTCAATGTGCATAACTATTCACCCCCCTAAAGTCAATACTTTGTAGAGACACCTTTTGCGGCAATCACAGCTCCAAGTCGTTTTGGATAAGTCTCTATGAGCTTGCCACATCTTACCACTGGGATTTTTTATTGGATTGAGGTCTGGGCTGTGACTAGGCCATTCCAACACATTTACATGTTTCCCCTTAACCCACTCAAGTGTTGCTTTAGCAGTGTGTTTGGGTCATTGACCTGCTGGAAGGTGAACCTCCGTCCTAGCCTCAAATCACGCACAGAGTGGTACAGGTTTTGCTCAAGAATATTCCTGTATTTAGCACCATCCATCTTTACCTCAACTCTGAACAGTTTCACAGTTCCGGCTGATGTGATGTGATGTGTTGGGTTTGTGCCAGACATAGGCCCTCATTCAATTGCAATTTGGCCAATTGAATAGGGGTCTAAATAAGCACATAACATATATTTTTTAAAGAAGTTTTTAGTTAGTGAGCATCTATCCAAAAGCAAGTTTTTCACTAACTAAAAACTTATTTAAAAAAAATATGCTATGTGCTTATTTAGACCCCTATTCAATTGGCCAAATCCCAATTGAATGAGGGCCATAGCGTTTTCTTTGATGGTCAAAAAGTTCAATTTTAGTCTCATCAGACTAGAGCACCTTCCTCCATACATTTTGGGAATCTCTCACATGCCTTTTCGCAAACTCAAAATGTGCCATTTTGTTTTTTGCTGAAAGTAATGGCTTTCTTCTGGCCACTCTGCCATAAAGCCAGACTCTATGGAGCGTACGGCTTATTGTAATCCTATGTACAGATACTCCAGTCTCTGCAGCTCCTCCAGGGTTACCTTAGGTCTCTGTGCTGCCTCTCTGATTAATGCCCTCCTTGCCCGGTCCGTGAGTTTTGGTGGGCTGCCGTCTCTTGGCAGGTTTGCTGTTGTGCCATGTTCTTTCCATTTGGTTATGATAGATTTGCTGGTGCTCCTGGGGATCATCAAAGATTTGGATATTTTTTTATAACCTAACCCTGACTTGTACTTCTCAACAACATTGGCCCTTACTTGTTTGGAGAGTTCCTTGGTCTTCATGGCAGTGTTTGGTTAGTGGTGCCTCTTGCTTAGTTGTTGAAGCCTCTGGGGCCTTTCAAAAAAGGTGTGTATATGTAATGACAGATCATGTGACACTTAGATTGCACACAAGTGGACATCATTTCACTAATTATGTGACTCCTGAAGGTAATTGGTTGCACACAGAGCTTTTTATGGGCTTCATAACAAAGGGGTGAACACATACGAAAATGCCAATTTTCTGTTTTCTATTTCTAAAAAATAGTTTCATGTATATATTTTTCTCATTTCACTTCACCAACTTAGACTATTGTGTTCTGATCCATCACATGAAATTCAGATTAACAAAACATTGAACTTAAGGCTGTAATGTACAAAAAAGGTAAAAGGTCAAGGGGGTGAATATTTTGCAAGGCACTGTATGTCTCCAGGAGTGAACTAATTTATTTAAGAAAAGTCAGCAATATTTATAGCACTGAGATACAGAGGGGGTGTACACAATGTAACAATAAAAGGGTGTGGCAGACAATTACAGGAGATGACCCCACGTGGGCTCTAGAAGTAGCTTCCTGAGTGCAATAGGCTTAACCTCCAATACACATCCTGCCATCTCTAACATATATCAGATGTGATTAACTTTATCTGGCAAACAATGGGACAAAACAGATTACCAATACAATGGAGGTGTTTATGTACATAATCCAGTGGCTGGAGACAAGCTGTCTGTCCTTAGATGTGCTAAGACGCAGGCCCTGGACAGGTTGCCAGTGAGTGCAGAGACTGGCGGAGAGTGCAGAGACTGGTGGATTAAGGTGGTGCCAGATTATCCCATGCTGGAAAATCTATGTCCTACCTGTACTTGAAGAGAGTGAAATATGTGCCATATATTGCATTAGCCAGTTTATATCTAAAGTGAATAATTAATGGGATATTCATCATTGCTTGTACTTCATAATTATGTAAATGAACATCTCACAAATACCAATCCGGTTATGTGATGTGTTATTTTGTCTTTCTTTCTGTGGGGGCAAAAACAATGGTTCCAAATCTTATCATGCAGTTGGGTCCTGGGTCTTGTCACCAGCCCCCCACCACCACTGATAATAAAGTACTCAGCAACAAATTAGAATACAGAGCTGCACATAAGCATAAACGTGTCACCCAAGAAATGCTGAATGTCTCAGAAATGATTTCCTGCAGAGAAAAAAGGCAAACAATTTTAAAACTGTTTTTAATGTTCTTTGTTGTTAGCCTGCCAATGGACTCAAACTAAACAATTAGTTATAATTAGATCTTGTTGTTTTTAGAAAATAATTTCGTATGATGTGTGTGAGTTACCATTGGTATTACTGTTTATCTGTTCCTAGATATGGGAGAGGATCATGACGGCAGATAGATTCAGCTGCTTCAGCTTAAATGGCAATCCATAGTGCCGGTGCTTTCTGTAGCATTCAGTCTACAAAGCTGCACAAGTCAGCTAAACAGCAAAAGCAATGATAATATTCATAGTATATCACTGCATATTATAGAAAACTAAGTAAAAGCTGTGCTGCTTTGTATAAAAAGTAACTTTTAAATAGTACAGATGCTATATATGGGTGGCGCACCAGCCCAAAGATAGTGAAAATTAATTAATTCCAGTGTCACAAAAGCTCAAAATTATTTATTCAGAAAAAAATGCTAAATTCTTTACATTGATCTTCTAAAAAAAAACGACTACTTAGAATTTCTGAAAGCTGGACCATTACAGTGGGCTTAATCTATAAATATTATGCCCGTTATCAAGTCTAGTTCTTCAAAAGAGAACCTTACAGTGCAATTTATATGATGTTCAGGAGAAAGTACTAATACCATATATGAGGATTTGAAGTTGGAGAGAAGATTCAGAATTAATCTGCTGTAATACAAAGTTTTCTATTGCATGTGATAGGAATAAATACAATATAAGAATTTGAGAACAACAGGGGAATATCTGTGGTTTACGGTGGATTAATTAAACCTGAGCTTTTTCAATTTCTATGAGAATGGACCCACTAGATGAGATAATTGATCCTGATCTGCCATAAAAAAATAAAACATCAGCATTTATATTAGCCATAGGCATAAATAGTCTGATTTAGAGGTATGACATTGTGCCAGATTCCTGCTGGATTCATTTATAGCTCACTCCACCTGCAGTTCATTATCACAGATAATTTTTTAAAAATTCCAATGATGATTGGCGATTTATATAAATGTTTTAAAGCTCACACAAACACAGAGCCACGGTCCAAAAATTACATTAAATGAACATATCATACTTGTAGCATGCTGTAATGTAGATTGTAAGTTTGGGAGTTTTCAATCTTGTATCAGCGCTTCGGGGTAAGAGCTGTATACTTTAGAGTCTACGCTCAATGACAGGACCCTCCGTTCTTTTGCAATGCGCTAAAAAAAATTGCCTTGTACTTGTACAGCGCTACGGAATATGTTGGTGTGTTACAAATAAATGATAATAATAATAATAATTATATGAAGAACTTTACTTGACAATGGATGAAATGGTTTACAAGGCAGCAGACATTTTGCTTTTATCCTATTAGGATAAAAATATATAAGGAATGGAGAAATAGTGGTTTCAGATAAGATCTCTATTCAGCTCTGTTGAAACAATATCCCTGTAAATAGAAGACAAAACTAAATAGTAGAGCAAGTCCAATAGAATAAGCTTCTCCCTTAATGCTACAGTCAAACTGTCCAAGATTTAAGATTTTCTGTAAAAATAATAGCTACTAATGTTGTTAGATCACTACATTCCTCGCAAATATGTACATTTAATGGTCCTTTAAAGAAAATATCCTAAAAATATTTTTATTTTAATTTAAATATATGATCAATTAAAGCATTTTTAATACATGTCTTTTCGTCACATTTGCTTTAATTATGAATATTATTTTGGTGAGAGAGTGGAATAATTAGTCCACTCCCATCTCAACAAAAAGCATCTTTTTTAAAAGCCCTTCTAATGTCACACCCACAATTATAAAACAAAGCGAAATGCCAAGAACGTACCATAGGCATGACATCAGCAGATACACCCCTCTCAGCACCCACCTGAAACCACCCAAAGGACACCCGATACCATGACGTGACCACTCACAGGTGTCTGCTCTCCAGACAATAGGGAGCCTGCAGGTTACAGCAAGTTTGTATTCCAATGGAGCAAATGCATCTGACAGGTCCAATTTCAGACCCAGAAAAAAAAAATGTAAACAGAGTCTAGAAGCCGTCTCTAGGAGAAACAAGCCGTGCACGAAAAGACATCACTCACAGGGCGAGGGAGAGAGCGCACAAGGGCGACAGCTCGTGAAATCACACGAACAAATGCTGTGTGCAACTTGCTTGTAGGTAATTCGCAGGAAAAACAATATCATATTTTCAATTTAACTTTACAAATGCCAGTGATCTGTGCAGGAAGCTTGCAATGTAGAGGCCTGGGAATCAGTTTAAACATGATCTGGGACACTGTTTGGGAGACTTGTGATCAACCCCTTGTAAAATATGCCACTAATACCCAGTTTTGCTAGTTTTAAAATTCGGTGGCTGTAGACACTTTTTTTTCTAGCAATATTTATTGTTAAACAAACAATAGTGGCCTGGGGTGCTGCAATAACAAGATATGTAATGTACAATCCGATTTACATTGCGTTACTTCCTGTGTACTCTAAACATGGCTGCCAGACTATGAATAAAAGAACTACTAAATGATGAATGAATATATATAGTAAATAAATAGTAAATCTGTGTTCACATTTGAATGTCTAAAAAAACCCTCCTTCCAGCTCAGAATTCCGAGAAAAACAGTTATTACACTGCATTCTGGGAAGCTAAGCTGGGGCATGCAAATGCCTCGCTCTTCAATCCATAGCCATTTTCAAACATGGCTTCCTTTAAGCTTATGCATGCTGTATTACACAGCTTTAATGCAAAGCCTAGGTTGGATTAAACACAAGCTGAGTATCCTATCCATGTACAGCTGTTTAACGCTTACTGGCTATCATTAGCATGGAGCAGGATCTCAGCCTGTGTTGTGGACCTTATGAGTAGGTAGTTCACCACAACAATCATTTATAATATGGTGGGCAAAAGATGGATAGAAGCCTCCACCGTACAGTAGTACAGTAAATAAATAGTACATCTGTGTTCACATTTGAATGTCTAAAACAAGTTAAAAAACCTGTTTCATATATATATGAAAAAAATATGCTGACTAACAGCATAAGTAAACTGCAATAGCCATGTTATAGCCATGCGTAGCCATGTTATAGCCATGCGTAGCCATGTTATAGCCATGCGTAGCAGCATTCGCCATGTTACAGGCATCGGTCATCACAACATTCCTTCACGGCCTCACTAACGTTATTCTGATCTGGTAGAGGTGGCTGATCCTCTCTGTACTTTTATATACTTTATTCTGGACGGCTCAGTCCATTCAAGGTGGATTTAGCCCAAACTGGTTCTCCAAGGAAGGGCGAGAGTCCCAAGCCGTCAGCTTCAAAATACAGATAAGTGAGCACCCCCTATCTGTACCCTCTCCCACCCACACCTGGTTTGTCTTCAGTCATACAAATAACTTGCACCCAATCAGTTAGCAACGCCTGCTAACATGTACCCTCATCATAGGTACCAACCCTCCTGGTTAACCCTTTAATCTTTCCCACTATGTCTACCCTGTTGGGTCAATGTCTGCCCATGACGTTATACAAATGTTGGTCCATCGCATTAACTAACTTCTGCCAGCTCTCATACTTTAACCCCTCTGTACTATGACTAATACTATTTATTTATATTGTACCATTTTACAATTTTGTACTTTGTCTACATTTACTGTTTTTATATAAAAATGCTATATAAATGAAAGTAGATAACTATATTCATAAATAATTGTACTAACAGATGATAGATAGATCAGAGATAGATAGATAGATCAGAGATAGATAGATAGATCAGATGATAGATAGATAGATAGATAGGTAGATAGATAGATAGATCAGAGATAGATAGATAGATAGATAGATAGATAGATAGAAGGATAGATAGATAGATAGATCAGATGATAGATAGATAGATCAGATGATTGATAGATAGATAGATCAGATGATAGATAGATAGATAGATAGATAGATCAGAGATAGATAGATAGGTAGATAGATAGATAGATAGATCAGAGATAGATAGATAGATAGAAGGATAGATAGATAGATAGATCAGATGATAGATAGATAGATCAGATGATTGATAGATAGATAGATCAGATGATAGATAGATAGATAGATAGATAGATAGATCAGAGATAGATAGATAGGTAGATAGATAGATAGATCAGAGATAGATAGATAGATAGATAGAAGGATAGATAGATAGATAGATAGATAGATAGATCAGATGATAGATAGATAGATCAGATGATTGATAGATAGATAGATCAGATGATAGATAGATAGATAGATAGATAGATAGATAGATCAGAGATAGATAGATAGATCAGAGATAGATAGATAGATATATATATATAGATAGATAGATAGATAGATAGATAGATAGATCAGAGATAGATAGATAGATAGATCAGATGATTGATAGATAGATAGATAGATCAGATGATAGATAGATAGATAGATAGATAGATCAGATGATTGATAGATAGATAAGCAGATGATAGATAGATAGATAGATAGATCAGAGATAGATAGATAGATCAGATGATTGATAGATAGATAAGCAGATGATAGATAGATAGATAGATAGATAGATAGATAGATAGATAGATAGATCAGATGATAGATAGATAGATAGATCAGATGATTGATAGATAGATAGATAAGCAGATGATAGATAGATAGATAGATCAGAGATAGATAGATAGATCAGATGATTGATAGATAGATAGATAGATAGATCAGATGCTAGATAGATAGATCAGATGATAGATAGATAGATCAGATGATAGATAGATAGACAGACAGACAGACAGACAGACAGATAGATAGATAGATAGATAGATAGATAGATAGATAGATAGATAGATAGATAGATAGATAGATGGATGGATAGATAGATCAGATGATAGATAGATAGATAGATAGATAGATAGATAGATAGATCAGATGATAGATGGATAGATAGATAGATAGATAGATAGATAGATAGATCAGCTGATAGATAGATAGATAAGCAGATGATAGATAGATAGATCAGAGATAGATAGATAGATAGATAGATCAGATGATTGATAGATAGATAGATAGATAGATAGATAGATCAGATGATAGATAGATAGATCAGATGATTGATAGATAGATAGATCAGAGATAGATAGATAGATAGATCAGAGATAGATAGATAGATAGATATAGATAGACAGATAGATAGATAGATATAGATAGAGAGATAGATAGATAGATAGATAGATAGATCAGATGATAGATAGATAGATCAGATGATTGATAGATAGATAGATAGATAGATAGATAGATAGATAGATAGATAGATCAGATGATAGATAGATAGATAGATAGATCTGTTATGAATCCTTGATTGGTATTAATGGCTGCTGCATACTGCAGTTGGTTGTGATCAGTTCAGGGTTCCTGGTAGTCCCTCGTTGTGGCCTTCAGCCCAAAAGCTTCAGTGCTATTAAACATAAATTATTTAACAGATATTAAAAGCTGCAGATGAGGTGAGTGCTTTCACTTTACTGCAACCATATAATTCAGGTTTAAGGCTTCCCAACTATTACCATCAATTTTTTATTAAGATGTATAGCTGGCCAATAACATAAGAGGAAACAAATATAGTTCCAACTCAGAAATGTAATTGCCTGGAACTGACAGTAATTTTGGAAGGAAATCCCAGCCCATAAGTGGGGTGTAAAGCGATAGCGTCTGTAAGTGTAAATGTTCTAAGGAAAAGTATAATGCTTTGGTAATAGTCAACACAAGTTATGCAAAGTGGATTCTGTTAAAGGGATGTTATCAGCAGATTTTGCAAATAAATATATAATGAAGGAAAGTCTAATAATGTTTTAGTGTTATCGGTTGCTGAGCTTCTTATATTATTATTACAGTTCATTGACAAATTCCATTTTTACCTCTCTGCCAATGTGCTGTCCTGAGCTATTTTTCTAATAATCACTGCATCAAGAAAGAGTCTGAAAAGTGGTTGGTTAGAGCTGTGGTTCTCAGCAACTGGACCATGACCGGTGCTGGTCCTTATCTGCTGGGCCTCAGTGGCAAAGAGGCATAAGAACAACCTAACACTTTAAACATGTCACTATTATTTCATCAATAGTTTTTATTGGTCACTTCCAACATTAAACAAACAATATATCAGTAAGCCATGACTCACAGGTCAGGAATTAACCTTCTACAACCATTTTTATAAACATATGTAGCCTGACTCTGCAATCAACGTGACCTCTCTCCCTTCCTTTTCCGTTTTCTAGAAATACAACACTAACCATAAATGGGTATAACTTGTTTTTTTTTTTCCTCTGTAACTTTTCATTTATCGACTCAGTAATCCATAGCTCGCAGGCTAGGCTTAATGGGGCCTATTACAATTGGCAATAATAACCTTAATCCCCAAATGCCCCTTCTAGTGTTCCCTGTATTTGCCCTACCTGCAACATTCCATATAGCATTTAACTTAAATAAATCCTACCCACGCCAACTAAACTAACCAAATGTGAAATTCTAAAATAAAACAAAAAAACACGAAAAACAATCTCCAATAGGGTTTTTTTGTCCTTATTTATACATACTCGGGTTTAAGCCTGGTCATTTAAGCCTATAGCCCTTCCCTTCTTACTACCCTTAAAAAAATAACCTTCCTATGTACAAGTTATCTATTCTTGATCCCAGAAACCTATTTCAACATATCAATCCCCCATATCCTTTATTCATTCTTACACACCTAAACTTGAACAAAATTCAAAACTGTAGTGTCATCTGTATTTTCACATATAATATATAAGAAAACAAGAATTATAATTTCTATTCATTTTACCTTGCTGGACTTCATAGCTCCTCGCCGGACTCTCCAGCGCCTCTCACGTTTCCTCCTCCTCCTAGTTTTTCCCCTTCTTTTTTTTCCCTTTTGTTTACCCTCTCTCTGTTGCCTTACCCACTTGTGTTCCCACCTTGCTAGCCCGCATGTGCTAACCATGGGTCCCATATGTCTCTGTATTTCTGGACCGAATCTGCCAAAATATGTGTCATGTGCTCGTTTACTGCTAGATAGTTTATTTTGTTTTTTATAGCCTGAAGCTCAAGTGTATCCGTTTTCCAATGTTTAGCGATATGTGACTTGGTAGCCATGTACATAAACTGTAGTAGCCTATTTTGTGTTGGGGATAGCCGTGGGTCTGGGATTCCCAATAAACATGAATCTAATGAGCCCCCTCCTGGGGTTTTGAAAATGTCAACTGCAAGATCTGTCACAGCTGTCCATACCTGAGCAACTTTAGGGCATTCCCACCACATGTGTATGAATGAGCCAGGGGTCTGACAACCCCTTGTACAATATATCCCCCCTGATTTGTTCCACTTCGCCATTCTTACAGGTGTTAGGTAAGTTCTGTGGAGGACCTTAATGGCAGTTTCTAGAAGTGTGTGGTTTAGTGAACCTTTATAAATATTTTTCCAAACTTTCTCCCATTTCTCCGTTTCCCAGTGTTCTCCTATGTCCCTCTCCCATTCCTCTATGTATTTATCCCTTACCCGTTCTGGAGGTGTATTATAGATTTCGTATATACCCCCTATAATTCCTTTAGTCAGAGGAGCTTTTTGACATATTCCCGAAAGCCATGTTTTTTTCGGGGAGCCTTGCATTCTACCTATAGTATTGACCAAATGTCTGATTTTGCAGAAATTAAAATGTTGGTCAATAGGGATATCATGATGATCTCTCAAGTATTCATATGTTATTGGAATGTCCGTTCCTAGCCAAGCTCCTAGCCTATCCAGCCCCCTAAATTTCCACCACCATTTTGCCTCTGAGCTGATCCCTGTTGGAGACTGAGGATGCCCAAATACCGAGAGCATCGGGGATGGGTGTCTAAAAAGGTTTGTGTGTTTCAGGGCCCATTTCCATCCTTGTAACGTATTGGCTATAACCGGGTGCTTAATCTTTCCCACACCCTCCGGCACCCCATCCAACCAGACCAGGGTGTCCCAGGAGTATGGGTTTAGCCACTGGTCTTCTAGTGTTTTCCATAGCGGTTGGTGAACCCCTGAATGAATTAAGGGAATAAACGATAGTTGCGCCGCTCTATAGTATTTCTTCAGGTCTGGGAATGATAGACCACCCCTATCTTTGTGCTTATACATTATCTCCTTATTAATTCTGGGGGGTTTGCCCTTCCATGTAAATTGGGATACTTTCCTTTGAAACCCTTTCAGGTCTACCTGATTGACGGGGATTGGCAGGGTCCTAAACAGATACAACAGCTTCGGTAGAATTGTCATCTTAAAGGAGTTAATCCTTCCCAGCCATGAAATAGGATAGCTAGACCATTTATGCATATTTTCACTAAGTCTTCTATAAAGCGGGGGATAGTTAGACCTATATAAGGAATTTGTATGCGGCGTGATTTTTATCCCTAGATACTGAATGTAGTTCTTGGCCCATTGGAATTTGAATTTGTTTGATATTTATTCTTTAGTGTGAGAATCTAGATTTATAGCCAATGCTTCAGTTTTCCCGACGTTAATGAGGAGCCCTGATTTGCGACCAAACTCTGAGAGGGTGTCCATCAAGGTAGTGATGGACTGTTCCGGTTCTGTTATTGTGCACACCATATCGTCCGCAAACAGGTTAAGTTTATGGTGTTGTTGCCCTATTACCAGACCCTTGATCCCTGAGTTCATCCTAATTGCCTGTGCTAATGGTTCAATTGCGATAGCAAAGAGTAAGGGGGACAGGGGACACCCCTGTCTCGTACCCCTTCCAATTTTGATGGCCTGATTCAGTGTGCCCGGGAGCTTCAGATGCGCTTCTGGGTTTCTATAATATGTATTAATTAAGTTTAGGAATCCTCCTGTAAAACCAAATTTCTTTAAGACCTCCCCAAGGTATGGCCACTCCAAAGAATCAAAGGCCTTCTCAATGTCTAACGCCAAAAGGCATGCCGGGATATTGTTATTATTGGCATGATGGATTAAATTGATTACTTTTCTAATGTTATCTCGAGCCTGTCTATGGGGGACAAACCCTACCTGGTCCTTGTGTATAATACGTGGAAGAAATTTTGAGACCCTGTCCGCCATAATCTTAGCCAAGAGTTTAATATCCCCGTTCAACAAAGAGATGGGCCTGTAGTTCTTAACCTCTGTGTTGTCCTTCCCTTCCTTAGGAAAAAGAGTTATTTCGGCCAGATTCATTTCAGGGGGAATTGACTGCCCCTCTAAGATATGGTTGTACAATTTGGCAAATCTGGGTGCCAACTGATCCTTGAAGGTCTTATAATACATGTTGGAGAACCCATCTGGACCCGGGGCTTTACCATTCTTCAAAGCTTGTATTCCTTTCCTAACTTCTTCAAGTGAAATTTTAGTGTTTAGCGCTTCTACCTCAGTTTCCTCCAATCTTGGTAAATCGTACCTGTCTAGCCATGATCTTATGCTACCTTCCGTTTCCTTACCGGCCGCCGAGTAGAGGTTCTGATAAAAGTGGAAAAACATTTCCTGTATCTTAGTGGGATTAGCCGTTCTCACACCGCCCCCTACTTTTATATAATGAATTCGTGATTGCATATGTTTTGATCTTAACTTTCTCGCCAGCATCCTATCAGGTTTATTTGCTTGGAGGAAGAATTTATGATGAGTTCTCCTAAGCAATTTTTCTGCACTTTCTGAGTAAATCTTATCTAAATCTACTCTCACTCTTTCAATTTCCCACCTAGTCTGCTTGTTAGGTTTTTGTTGGTTACCCTTTTCTAGGACGCCTAGCTCTTCCGTAAGTTTCCGTTCTCGAGCTTTCTGATCCTTCCTAAACTTGGCCGCTTCCTTCATACACATGCCCCTGATGTAGGCCTTATGCGCCATCCAAACCCAGCCAATCCCCATCCCCGGTGTCTCATTAGACTCAAAGAAAAATTCTAATTCTTGGGTTATTCTGTCTTTAACTGACGGAATCGTTAATACTCTTTCGTTCAATCTCCACTTGTATGGGGGTTTAGTTGTGGGGCCTAGATTTATGGTCGCCTTAACCAGGCTGTGGTCTGACCAAGCACAGGGTACTATTTCCACCCCCCTAGCCTCCTTCAACAGTATTGAGTCCGTTAGTATGTAATCTATTCTGGAGTATACTTTGTGGGGGTATGAGTAGAAGGTGAACTCTCTAGCCCCTAGGTGACATTCCCTCCATAGATCCACTATTCCCAGTTCCCCTAGCAGTAGTTGAATTATTTTCAATTTTTTAGAGAATTTGCCTCCTAAATTTTTCCCCGTTCTATCATTTTTCACGTCCAACGTCAGATTGAAGTCTCCCCCCAGGATGATCTTACCCTCCCTCACTTTCGCTAGGTGTCTCAGCGCTCTGATTAAATGATTGTGTGGAGAGTTAGTAGGGGCATACATGGTGGCTAAGGTAACCGGAAGGTCTAGGACGGTCCCTGTCAGAAACAGGTAATATCCCTGCTTATCTACTATTTTTTTGTCTAGTATGAACGGGAAATTTTTGTGTAACAGAATCGCTGTCCCTTCCTTCTTAGAGTTACTACATGTAGTATGAAATGTGGGGAAGTTTTTGTCCATAAAGGACGGGACCTGGCGGCGCTTAAAGTGTGTTTCTTGGATAAATATAACCGCCGGGTTATGGGCTTTGTAAGATTGGAACGCTTTGCTTCTTTTGGAGGGGGTGTTAAAGCCTCTAACGTTATGTGTGATGCAGACGTATTCTGACTCAGCCATAGGTATTATAGTCATGTGTTACTATTGTCAATGGTGACTCACCATTTGTGTAGACAGAGGAATTGGATTCCGCGGGAGAGGTCCGTGAGAGCCGGCGAGTTGCCAATGCATCCGTTTCTTTACCAGCCTGAGCAAGAGAAATACAGTAAAAACACATTAACAACAAAACTTGAATAACTAAACCCTTTTGGGCCCTGTTCCCCCCACCCTCCCCCCTCCTCCTCACATAACTAACCATCTTGCACCTTCGTGCCTAGGGAGTGGAGATCCCTGAACCCACTAAAGATCCCTAGTGTGAGGAACTTCCTGATAGTAGTCAACTATACTACTCAGTTTTCTCTACTAAGAGAAGAACAAAGAAAAGAAAAAAAAACCTTCCCCCATTAAACTATGGGCGGCAAACAAGCATTATAAGCTTCCGCTTTAATTATCCTAACTGTGATCCTCGTTCTTGATACGCTTCGTTGCTAAGCAAAGCAAAACCCCAGCTTCCCCCTGGCCATTACTCTGACTCGTCCCAAACAGTAAAGTAAGACTCTACATTATTAACCGTCAGTACTGCCTTTAGTCCCTGTTACTATGAAATAGCTTATCAGTCCATTATATCATTACATGGTGGCTCCCCTTCCTTGGTAACACCACTCTGATCTCGTTGCTCCAGTCTGTTGTCATGTCTTTGTTTCTTCCTGACGGAGACTTCGGACCATTCTCTGGAAGGCCGCTCTCTGGGTCTGGGTAGCTGACCCAACAGGTTAGTACCTTCTGGTACCAGCTGTAAATGCACCAGCTTTTTTTGAAGGCTTGCCAGGGAAAAAGCTCTATGTAATTGCCCCCTCCATTCAAATTGGATGCTAAATGGGAATCCCCATCTATACTGGATTTTGTTCGCAGTTAAGATCTCCAGAGCTGGTTTCATCTCTCTCCTTTTTGCTAAGGTTGCTGGGGCAAGATCTGCAAACAGTTGTAAAGAAGAACCGTCAGGTCCCACTATCTTGGGCAACCTTCTTGCCTTAGCCATTATCAAGTCTCTGGAGCTTTGTCTCACAAAGCGCACAACAATGTCTTTTGGTTTTTCTGGGTTGCTAGGGCCACCCAGTGCCCTATGGGCCCTTTCTATCAGCAGTTCCTCCTTTTGATGGCCGGGAATGATGGTAAAGAATACTGCTTCAAGGTACGCCATGATGTCACCCACTTTCGTCGGGACGCCTCTCAGACGGACGTTGTGCCTACGGGATCTATTCTCTAGATCCTCTATCTTGCTTTCCAGAGCCTCAATGCGAGAAGTATTAGCACTTATCTCCTGCTTATCTTCCTCCTGAGCGGATATGATTTGATCAGTTGTTCGTTCCAGCTCATGGGTTCTCTGACCCACCGCACAAATCTCTTCTCTCACATCCTTCAGGGCCAACGCCAGCTGGGTTTTCAGCAACACTTCGAATTTGGCCATTGCCGACACCGAGAAGTCCACATCAGTGATTGTATTGGGCCGGTCTCCCTCAGCTTCTGACATCTCCGACCGTTCTGGGGAGCTCTCCCCTACTTTGCTTTTCGGTGTAGTTGCCACTGGGAAATGATCGGAAATGCCCCTGGAGGTTATGCTTTTCTTCCCTTTCTTCATCCTCGGTCCTGCTTCGGCTCCAGGCCCGCCGGTCACCGTGGGTTTGTCTTGGTTATAGAGGGTCTCCCTGGTGTTATCTATTTTAGCTTGCGTGGCCTGCTAGGATATCGCCCCTGACATGGGGTTTGTGACGAGTATGTGCGCTGCGGCTGTTCCGGCTAGGGTGCTGGGGTATTCCTTGTCGCTCATGAAAAGGATCTCATTATTTCAGCTTACTCTGCTTGTCGCCTCCCCATTGCCTCTAGCTCCAGGATCCCTTGCGCATATACCTTCTATATGGAGCGTGCGTGCCCATGTTCTTCAGGCCTCCCCTGCCTGGCGTCTTGAATTGTTCAACTACTAGGTGTAACTGTCACTTCAGAATTGCCCTAGATCGCTGTGACAACCTCGCGCCAATGGCCAATATATACTGGGTAGCTGATGCCGCACACATAGGGTGGGGGTCTGCGCTCCCAGGCTACTTTCACTCCTGATGCTGTGTCTTTCTAGGTGTATATACGTGGAGCAAATAGTGGTCTGTGCCACTGCAAGAAAAATTGGCGTATGATCCTTCTCACTGTTATTCTGGTCAGATATATGCTACCAGAGGCAGTCTGTATGTGAAGGAGCAAGAAAGATGGCCGTGCACCTGTGATGTGCTTAATAGAGAAATGCAGAGTCACTTACATGAGCTGGATCAGGGAGAGGATTACGCTGTGCCAGGCTTGTAGGGCAGATCCTATCCTGGGCAGCCAGACTCCAGTTCAGCAGCCTCAGTGTCTCTTAGTGTTGCACTCCTAGGCAGAGTGGAATGCTGTAGGGGGATATAGGGCTGACCAGGGCCCCTCCACCAGGCCCAGCTTACAAAATGGCTGCCTCCCGTTTCGCGGGCTTTTTCCCCCTCTCTCCTGTAGTCTCCTCAGCCCTCTCAGGCCTCTCTGCCCTGGCCAGACGTCTGGGATCGCCCCCCGTGGAGCCCCTGACCCTCTCTTGGGGCACTCACCCTGTCTGGGCCTCCTGCACCGTTGACGCCTCGTGCTAAGGCAAGATGGCCGCCTCCCAGCTCTGGGATCCCTCCTGGCACGACTGCACCACTCCTGGTGTCGGATCCAGCGGGACCCGGACTGTACCCCCGATCCACGGGTCTTGGGGGCCTCCTGTAAGGTAGCACTGGTTGGGCTGCAGCCCTGCTGTGCCCTGCCGGAGCGCGGCCGCGCTGACTATGCCGGCGGGCCTTCCAGATGCGCCTCGGGGGGGTTTTGGGGTGTCCCCTTTGCTTCCCCCTGTCTTATGGGGAGATGTGGCCTGCTTTGGCCGGACTTTTGGCCCTTTTTGGCCTTTTTTGGGCCTCTAATGTCGGTTCCCAGGCAGGAGCTCTGTCCCCCTGCGTCTTCCTGCCAACATGTCACTATTATTAACCACAGTTATATTTAGGTTATTGAGTAATTTATGTGCTGTTAAAATGTACTGTGTGTGCCACATGAGGACTCATCCGATAAGAAGTGTTCTAAATCTCGCACTGGAAGGTAACCAGCTAATCCCATGACGCACTAGAAGGTAACCAGTCACCAGGAGTACTAGAGGGTAACCAGCTGATCCCCTGAAGTACTAGAAGGTAACCAGTCACCAGGAGTACTAGAGGGTAACCAGCTGATCCCCTGAAGTACTAGAAGGTAACCAGTCACCAGGAGTACTAGAGGGTAACCAGCTAATCCCATGACGCACTAGAAGGTAACCAGTCACCAGGAGTACTAGAGGGTAACCAGCTGATCCCCTGAAGCACTAGAAGGTAACCAGTCACCAGGAGTACTAGATGGTAACCAGCTGATCCCCTGAAGCACTAGAAGGTAACCAGTCACCAGGAGTACTAGAGGGTAACCAGCTTATCCCCTGAAGCACTAGAAGGTAACCAGTCACCAGGAGTACTAGAGGGTAACCAGCTGATCCCCTGAAGTACTAGAAGGTAACCAGTCACCAGGAGTACTAGAGGGTAACCAGCTAATCCCATGACGCACTAGAAGGTAACCAGTCACCAGGAGTACTAGAGGGTAACCAGCTGATCCCCTGAAGCACTAGAAGGTAACCAGTCACCAGGAGTACTAGATGGTAACCAGCTGATCCCCTGAAGCACTAGAAGGTAACCAGTCACCAGGAGCACTAGAGGGTAACCAGCTGATCCCCTGAAGCACTAGAAGGTAACTAGTTGGCCTTCAGGAGCACTAGAAGTTAGCCAGCTGGTCCCATAAAGCACTAGAAGGTAACTAGTTGGTCTTCAGGAGCACTAGAAGGTGGCCAGCTGGTCCTCAGGAGCACTAGAAGGTAGCTAGCTGGATCTCAGGAGCACTAGAAGGTAACCAGCTGGTCCCATAAAGCAGTAGAAGGTAACTAGTTGGTCTTCAGGAGCACTAGAAGGTAGCCAGCTGGTCCTCAGGAGCACTAGAATGTAACCAGCTGGTCCTCTGTAGCACTAGTAGGTAACCAGTCAGTCCCCAGGAGCACTAGAAGGTTAACTAGTTGGCCTTTAGGAGCACTAGAAGTTAGCCAGCTGGTCCCATAAAGCACTAGAAGGTAACTAGTTGGTCTTCAGGAGCACTAGAAGGTGGCCAGCTGGTCCTCAGGAGCACTAGAAGGTAGCCAGCTGGTCCTCAGGAGCACTAGAAGGTAACCAGCTGGTCCCATAAAGCAGTAGAAGGTAACTAGTTGGTCTTCAGGAGCACTAGAAGGTAGCCAGCTGGTCCTCAGGAGCACTAGAATGTAACCAGCTGGTCCTCAGAAGCACTAGTAGGTAACCAGTCAGTCCCCAGGAGCACTAAAAGGTAACCAGCTGGTCCTCAGGAGCACTGGAAGGTAACCAGCTGGTCCTCTGTAGCACTAGTAGGTAACCAGTCAGTCCCCAGGAGCACTAGAAGGTCACCAGCTGGTCCTCAGGAGCACTAGAAGGTAACCAGCTAGTCCTCTGTAGCACTAGTAGGTAACCAGTCAGTCCCCAGGAGCACTAGAAGGTAACCAGCTGGTCCTCTGTAGCACTAGTAGGTAACCAGTCAGTCCCCAGAAGAACTAGAAGGTAACCAGCTGATCCCCTGAAGCCCTAGAAGGTAACCAGTTGGTCTTCAGGAGCCCTGGAAGGTAGCCAGCTGGTCCTCTGCAGCACTAGTAGGTAACCAGTCAGTCCCCAGGAGCACTAGACGGTAACTATTTGGTCTTCAGGAGCACTAAGAGGTAACCAGTTGGTCTTCAGGAGCACTAGAATGTAGCCAGCTGGTCCTCTGCAGCACTAGAAGGTAACCAGTCACCAGGAGTACTAGAAGGTAACCAGCTGATACCCTGAAGCACTAGAAGGTAACCAGCTGATCCCCTGAAGGACTAGTAGGTAACCAGTTGGTCTTCAGAAGCACTAGAAGGTAGCCAGTTGGTCCTCTTCAGCACTAGTAGATAACCAGTCAGACCCCAGAAGCACTAGAAGGTAACCAGCTTGTCCTTAGGAGCACTAGTAGGTGACCAGCTGGTCCCCTAAAGCACTAGAAGGCAACCAGTTGGTCCTCAGGAGCACTTGAAGGTAACCAGCTGCTCCTCAGGATCACTGAAAGATAGACCAGCCAACCCACAGGTTAAAAAAATAGGTTAATGGACCACTGAAGTAAAAAAGAAAATGTGAATTTAATCAATTATTATTTTCTTGTAATAAAGCATTACTAAAAAAATGGATAACCTACTCCTGATTTGGGCTTTCAACTATAGATGCAGCCACTTTGCTATGAGCAGACCTTCCTTGATAGCTGGACCTCCATCTTGCTGCAGTCGCAGGTTTGTGCGCTGCAGTGTGGGTCCCATCCCAGTGTGGTGTCACCAGTGCCGTGCTGTGGGTGGTTGCGTGTGGTTTTCAGTTGCAAATAAACCTGCAACTGCAGAATTAGCAAAGTGGGGAACTGACAATCCAAAGAGGACTGTTACTAGCCCAAGACAGACAGCCCAAACCATAAGTGTGATGCCTTTATCTTAATAATGTATTATCAGAAGAAAATATGATATAGAGTGGAGTTGTTATTTGTTATTTCAGTGGTCCTTTAAATGAAAACATCATTTATTAAAAACATCACATTCACCTATTTGATATAACATATTTAATACAAAATGGTAGTTTTGTTTATATGTGATAGCGTAAAATAGGACATTTCCCCCATTTTTTTTTTACGGATTGTTGTTTTTCAATAATAACAGGTTACATAGCAGTCTCATTACTGTGAAACCACCTAAATCACCACATAGGGTTAAAGTTTCCAGGTACCAGAGTAGGTGAGAGAGACACAATCCCATTATCAGTAGGGTTTGCGGAGCTACCAGGCAGGTCACTGAAGGCTGTCATGTCTCTTCCTTGTAGCCAATCAGATAAAATACAGCTGTACATTTGCAAACAACTTTACATATGCTTTACACAACACTGTTACCATGTAAATAAATGGGTTTTTGTTCAACATGTCTACATCAGGTGGATTCTGCAGCTTTCGGTTTCCAAGCTATGGGATAAGTCTCCTCTGTTCATCAGATTATTCATGTTCAAATCGCACAGACTTACCTGTCACACCGCTGTCCTCTCCTGGCTTTCAGTAGACGCAAGAATTAGGCTGGTGGTTCTAGTGTCCCTTTATGGTTATTCCCGCTGTCCTAATCAGACAGCCTGTAGAGACAAAAAGAGAGAGGTAGGGTCAGCTTAACTATAATAAAATCAGCATGAATATCAGGGGTCATGACCTAGGCATCTCAGGGGTTACGGAGTGCTTTGTACACATTATTTATATATTTGTACATTCATTTTTCTTTTAAGCCCAAACATACAAACTTTTTTGTAATGTGATAAAAATCCCAAGTCTATATTAAGCCCTGTATCCTTAGTATTGAACAATGTTATAATCTTCACTTCAAATGTTTTTCTTTCCTGGATGGTTCTTAAATTCCCTCTGAGTATTTTGATTTTCAGGTTTTGGATGGGTAAAATAGTGTCCAACTGGGGTACATATATATATATAGTAAATAAATAGTATATCTGTGTTCACATTTGAATGTCTAAAACAAGTTAACAGCTCCGAATTCCATGAAAAACAGTTATTACACTGCATTCTGGGAAGCTGAGCAGGGACATATATATCCATATTTAAGCACTACCAAACACTTAGTTATATCACAAAAAATTATCATTTTCTCAGGTTCAAACCTCTCTCAAGTCAGACACTACAACATTTAAATCCACTTATGTATCAGATTTCAGTACAAAAGCGTCACTTGCCTACATAAGCCAGCTTAAACATATCACGTGTATTACTTCATATTGTTCTTAGAGGAGCTGCCACTTTAAATGTATCAACCTTAAATCATCTTTATTGCCAAAGTACTTTACACCTACATTTATATCACATGGCGAGACAGCACCTGTATTTGTTCCTATAACAGAACGTATCATGTACCCAATACAGACTATTTGGTCATAGGTTTAAAACTCTTCGATCTGCACTCGAAAATGTACAACGTGCGTTCAGAAGGTAAATAAAAAATAATGCAGAGTTTAAATATACAAACATGTTTTTAAATGAAACGCAGCTCTGCAACAATGTCATGACTTTTTTCCTTCTCATGCTAGAACGCTGTATTAACTTTGCTGCAAATACATTATTTTGTACTTATTTTTCATGCAAATAAAATGTTTGTAATATTTAACAGCTGTTAAAGGGCTACCGTGAGGTTCGTAACAAACTGGCACCACTGGGAGAAGGCGCCCATCGTAGTCAAAATGTCATTAAATCAAGAGACTACTTTAAATATGACACTTGAGTGGTCTTTTAGTGTCATACTACGATACACAATTCCCTTTCCAGTGTCCCATGCCCTGCTGCCCAGCTCCGCAAATCTACTAAAGGAATATGGAAGTATTCTGGATTTTACCAGGTATAAAATAGACTATGAGCCTCATTCAATTGCAAGGCCGCATCTCGCGGTATACAGGCCAGATGTCTGCGGGCTTGCTGCGGGCTCGCACTCTGCTACAATTACGGAGCGATTTAATTGAACAAGCCCGCAAGTTATGCAATCGTATGTAGCATTTCAGAGTGAGAACATGATCAATGAAGCAAGGCCGTAACCATCCATTTAGAAACAGCCAATAGAAAATGAGACCGTCATCATCACGTCAGTAAAACATGGAGGTTACATGTCAATTAATTAGCGTTTAGGGGTACGATATGAAATCAGACTCGCAATCCTTCAATGTATAAAATAATAAGAATGAATGCCAATACTGTTCTAGTCCATGTGGGTGGCCTGATATGTATTACCTCATTAATACCCAAGATCAATAAAAATAAATGATTTCTGATTGGTGATTTGCGGGCTTGAGACTGTTGTCCAATTAATTCTAATGTTTGTCATCGCTTTCCCCGTCTTTTACAGTGCAGTAGTGATTTTTTATTTGCATTTACAGTGCTACGGACAGGAGTTAGACCCCTTTGCGGGTCCTCTCTTGCACTCATAGGATTTTCTTCTACATTTGCGGGTTACGGGCGTGAGAACATTTGCGGGCTTGCAGAATTGTAGCAAATGAATAGATTTTAGGGACCATCAGTCTTGCGGACAAGAAATATCAAAGTCTTCGATGGGGTATAAGTTACGTTGTAACAACCACAGGGATTTCAAGCCAGTAACACGTAGACCTTTTGCGTCTCGCAAAAAGAAGCCGACTGAATAGCAAATTAGTTTACGGCTTCCATTACGGGCTCCAGTAACTTATTATTGCTCAATTGAATGAGGCCCTATGTATCTATTTACTTGTATGTGCTAATAAGCTCTGTTTTTACTGCCTAAAATCATCCAGATAGTACCCGTATGTATTGCCCTCTGCAGCTTATGAAGCCACAAGCCGCTGTAGTTCTGTTTGTGCAGTGTTTCAACTAGTCAATGTTGCTACATTCTCAGCAACATGCTGCTATGACAGGGTTACTGAATGGCTAGTATGAGACATTGCACAGTATACTACAGAGTCTTGTGGCTTCATGGGCTGCAGAGAGCAGACCCATACATGTACTATTTGTATGATTTTAAGTAGCCAAATAGAGCTCATAAGCACTTCTTAATAAAATAAAGTACATTAAAGGAAATATATACACAGGTATATTGCCCACTAAAATAGCTATCAGGTGTAAGTAACGCCTGCGAGATGCGTTCTATGTGGGAATTACTCTGATTGAACTGCATGGAAAGGGAGAGAGAGAGAGGGAGGGAGAGAGAGAGGGAAGCAGAGAGAGGGAGTGGGAGATAGATAGGGAGGGACTCACAGGAAGAGAGATAAGGAGGGGGAGAGGGAGAGAGGGAAGCAGAGAGAGGGAGGGAGGAGGAGAGAGATAGGGAGGGACTCAAAGGAAGAGAGATAAGGAGGGGGAGAGAGAGGGAGGAAAGCAAAGAGAGGGAGAGGGAGGTAGGGGAGAGACAGAGGGAGAGAGAGGGAGGGAGAGAGAGAGGGAGGGAGAGAGAGAGAGAGAGAGAGAGAGAGAGGGAGGGGGAGAGAGAGGGAAGCAGAGAGAGGGAGGGAGGAGGAGAGAGAGGGAGGGGGAGATAGATAGGGAGGGACTCACAGGAAGAGAGATAAGGAGGGGGAGAGGGAGAGAGGGAAGCAGAGAGAGGGAGGGAGGAGGAGAGAGATAGGGAGGGACTCAAAGGAAGAGAGATAAGGAGGGGGAGAGAGAGGGAGGAAAGCAAAGAGAGGGAGAGGGAGGTAGGGGAGAGACAGAGGGAGAGAGAGGGAGGGAGAGAGAGAGGGAGGGAGAGAGAGAGAGAGAGGGAGAGAGAGGGAGGGGGAGAGAGAGGGAAGCAGAGAGAGGGAGGGAGGAGGAGAGAGATAGGGAGGGACTCAAAGGAAGAGAGATAAGGAGGGGGAGAGAGAGGGAGGAAAGCAAAGAGAGGGAGAGGGAGGTAGGGGAGAGACAGAGGGAGAGAGAGGGAGGGAGAGAGAGAGGGAGGGAGAGAGAGAGAGAGGGAGAGAGAGGGAGGGGGAGAGAGAGGGAAGCAGAGAGAGGGAGGGAGGAGGAGAGAGAGGGAGGGGGAGATAGATAGGGAGGGACTCACAGGAAGAGAGATAAGGAGGGGAAGAGGGAGGGAAGCAGAGAGAGGGAGGGAGAGGGAGGTAGGGGAGAGACAGAGGGAGAGAGAGGGAGGGGGAGAGAGAGGGAAGCAGAGAGAGGGAGGGGGAGAGAGGGAGGAGGAGATAGATAGGGAGGGACTCAAAGGAAGAGAGATAAGGAGGGGGAGAGGGAGGGAGGGAAGCAGAGAGAGGGAGGGAGAGGGAGGTAGGGGAGAGACAGAGGGAGAGAGAGGGAGGGAGAGAGAGGGGGAGGGAGAGAGAGAGGGAAGGAGAGAGAGGGAGGGAGAGAGAGGGAGCGGGAGATAGATAGGGAGGGGCTCAAAGGAAGAGAGATAAGGAGGAAGAGAGAGAGGGAGGGAGGGAAGCAGAGAGAGGGAGGGAGAAAGAGGGAGGTAGGGGAGAGACAGAGGGAGAGAGAGGGAGGGAGAGAGGGAGAGAGGGAAGCAGAGAGAGGGAGGGAGAGAGAGGGAGGGGAGAGAGATAGGGAGGGGCTCAAAGCAAGAGAGATAAGGAGGGAGAGAGAGAGGGAGGGAAGCAGAGAGAGGGAGGGAGAGGGAGGTAGGGGAGAGACAGGGAGAGAGAGGCAGGGAGGCAGAGATGGAGGAAGAGAGAGGGAGGGATTCAGAGGGAGAGAGAGAGAGGGAAGCAGAGAGAGGGAGGGAGAGAGAGGGAGGGGGAGAGAGATAGGGAGCCACTCAAAGGAAGAGAGATAAGGAGAGGGAGAGGGAGGGAGGGGAGAGACAGAGGCAGAGAGAGGGACAGAGACAGAGATGGAGGAAGAGAGAGAGGGGACGGAGAGAGACAGAGAGCACACAGAGCACAGAGAAAGGTCACAGCGAGACAGAGGGCACAGAGAGAGGAGGGCGCACTGAGAGAGAGAGGGTGCACAGAGAGACATACAGTACACACACACACAAATACAGTGCACAGAGAGAGGGCTCACAGAGAGAGAGAGGGCACATAGAGAGAGGGAGAGGGCACAGAGAGAGACAGAACAGACAATTGAACATAACAGATGAGACTGTCATTTATGACGGGCAGGTTACTAATATACCTAATACAATTCTGGAATCCTCCATGTCCCTTTAACATTACATCATAAGAAAAAGGTTTAAATTTGAGTGCATTTATTTAATAATGTTGTTTAATAGTAAAATCATATATATATATATATGATATAAATCTATATTTTCTGTGTCCCAGCAACAGTGCTGTCTAGGATCCGGCTGTGCCTGGAATACTCTAATTCCTTTGCCAACGTGAAGGTGAACCTTGGCTGACTTCAATCTTTCCACACCTTGGAGCAGCAGGGGACCAAAAAACACCCTCTGCAGATTAGCGAGGTATGACAAGGCGGCGAGTGTTTGCACCAAGTCAGCGGGAAATGTTTGTGCTGCTCCTTAATGGTGTTGGTGAACATTACTGTTAATTAATGAACATGTCAATTAACCCTTCCTCTGCCTACAGTGACTATCCAAGTAAATAGAAAGGAAGCACAGCAGTTTCCAAATTAGACATTTGCTAAGTGGCGAGGTGGAGAGCGCACTCAACCTGAAACCGCTCAGTCGCCGCCTGTGTGTAAACAGCGCTAAAAATATATAAATACATCGCAGAATCGCAGATAAGGAGTCACAAGGGCTGCACTTAACTTGCGCTATAGTTTATACATCAGCAGGCACAAAACATGCGTGACCCGTATATAATTGGAGTTAAGCATTTTCAACTTTAAGCTAATTGTTTCTAATTTAATATTTGATTTTCTTTGCTGCTCATTTGTTTCAAATCACGTGCCGTGACGTGAAGAGAAAGTTACATTTTACTTATTAACAAAATATATATATGTGGCGTTATATGTTGTTTTTTAGTCGTTCGGTCATGCCCGAGTCTTCATTACCCTATGGACCACAGCACACCAGTCACATCTTGTGTCTGGCTGTGCTTATCCTTAAGGTTTCCTTGGAAAAGAAACTGGATTGCCAGTTCCTTCTCCAGTGAAGTACAACAACGTAGTGATCCAGAAGTGGATATATATATATATATATATATACACACACTTCATTTAGAAGACAAGATTTGTATGAAAAAGTGCACCGTTAATATAAGAAATAGCTTAATTTTAGGGCGACAGGTTCCCTTTAAGACTCCAGTTATTTTAATAAATCAGAATGAAAATGTTATCTGCATCCAAGGTCCCATCCCAAGTAAAAAATTACTTTCACCAAAAAAGCAACTAAATGAATTTCATGTGATGGGTAATGCTAATGTTTAAACCTTGTCTTTAAAATGCATAATAAAAATGTGCGAATGCATTCTCTTTCTAAATGTCTTGATGGGTATCCTTCTTATTACCAAGCTGTTAGAAGCATCTGAAAAAGAAACCTTGTGGGCTTCAATGGGTCTGTAACTCCACTATGAGGATGTTTTCTACTGCAAACAGCTTGCTATAAATGACAAGAAACACAGTAAGGCTAATGGTGACATGAATCTCCGGCGCACCTCGCCGCCGTGCACGGAGCGGTCACAATGTCCAATACCATGTCAATAATAAACGGGTACCTGGACAATTGGTACACACTGGATTAAAAGAAACACAATAAACACCGTCGTTTTAGTTGATAGTTATCATTGATTACCTAAAAATTGTGTTTAAAAATCAATGGGCCTCATTCAATTGCGATTCGGCCAATTGAATAGGGCTCTATATAAGCACAGAGCATATTTTTTTTACAGAAGTTTTTAGTTAGTGACGACCTTGCTTTTGGATAGAAGATCACTAAATAAAAACTTCTGTAAAAAATATGCTCTGTGTTTATATAGAGCCCTATTCAATTGGCCAAATCACAATTGAATGAGGCCCAATGTGTGGTTTGTAGTAACTTGTTTCTTGCTTATTAAACAGTTAATAAATAAATGTGTTACTTAAAGTGTTGTAATAGAAAATACAGATTGTTACGTTATATCAAAAAATTCCAATGAGAGGTTCATGTTTTTTATGGTTAGGGTTATGATTAAGTTGTTTCATAGTAATTGAGGTTGAAAATAAGAGTTCAACATTTTAGATCTCATCTGATCCTTGTTATGTGGATTCATTCCTAATTGATAAAGAAGAAAGGAAACAGAAAAGAAACCCACTGAAATATAAATAAACATTGCCGATTGTCTCATAAGCTGAAAAACAATAAAATTCCTTCTTGACCGAGATGCTGGCTAAATCTGCTCACAACCTCCTTTGTTAGAGAATTCCACAGTTAAAATTAGACAGACACAGTGAGCGTGAGACAGAATGATATATGGTGGACAATGATCGAACCAGCTGTCCCCTCACAAGTTGGATGTGTGTTATTAAGCATGTAGATGATGACAGTGGTGGAGATTCTGCCGGTGCAGCAGGTGCAAAGCAACGGGGCTCATACCAGGGTAGGGTCTATTGCCAATAAATGAGGAAACTTAATTCATTAGAGGAGAGTGAACTATAATTAACTCATAGAAAGCTGATCTAATCTCCATCGGGGTGATTTGACTATCTGCATATAATTGTGCATTGTTATTGACCCCTACAAGAGTGGATAGAAAAGTTGCAAGGGGGGCCCCAAATTATTTTGCACTGGGGCCCTCCATTCACTAGCTTCGCCACTGGATGATGTGTTTTTGTAAGGCGGTTGGAACAAGTAGAAAGACAAGGAGTTGCAAAAGGTAAGTCCAGCTCAATAGAAGACGGGAGTGAGATTGACAGTTGGGGGAGTATTTGGAGACAATAAATAGGGAGTACACTGTAGTTAAGGTCTTTGTAGATTTTTAACGTGATTGTGGAGGCTTATAGGAAGCCAAAGGAGTAACTCACAGAGGTGCTTAAGACATTCATTAGCATTAGAGAGGTGCGGGCAGGCGCGGAAGGAGTGATTCGGAGAAGTCAAGGGTGGAGATGATGAGTGAGTGGACTAAAATTGTGTTGTGTAAAAAAATGACATATTCCACAGATGTTTTGAGGCAAAGACAACATTATTTTGTTATGTGATAAGTAGAGTCAGCATGATCCCAAGGCAGTGCAAGATGTTACAGTCAGATTTACTTAAAGCCTTTGAAAGGTTTTTATACCCATCTCCTGACTTTGCCGTTCCACAACTTTATCTTGAACTTCTTTTCAAAGCACCTTGGCACTTGTGGATTCTTTTCTTTGAAGTACACTTCAAGCACTGGTATTCTCCAGAAACAGCTGCTTTTTTCTGAACTAATCAAATCATCATGATTAATACCCAATATCTTGAGCAATGTGTAAGGTGATGGGTTTTACTTGAGAAGTTTTCAAATACAATTAAAGGGGGTGATGACTTATAATCTGATTTACTGTTATTTTGTTCTCACTATGCTTTAGGATTTTATTTTCATCTCTCGTTATGGCTCTAGCTGGGCTTATCTATAAGGTTTTCTTGGCAATGATACTGGAGTGGGTTGCCAGTTCCTTCTCCAGTGGTTTGCCTGACCTTTCTGTTATCACCTGCCTATCTTGGTTGGCCCTACATGGTATAGCTCACAGCTTCATTGAAATACACAAGCCCCTTCATCATGACAAATAGCGATGTAGAAGGGGAATATTGTTACTGTGTGTAAATATAAATTGAACAAGCCTATCTTTATGTGTTTTTATTTTCAGATAACAAAAGGATATGAGCTACCAGAGAAAGGTCCCTTTTAAATTTTCATTTGCAAAGCCAAGCCAACCACCATTTTGAAAGAGGTGATGGTTTTCTCCACCTTCTGCAGGTAGGTTATGGTTAATCTTCCTAATCTTGGCAGGAGTGACGAACAACACGCCGTATATTACTGACGCAGCGAAGAAACACTCTTTGACATTTTTTAAGTAGGGGTACGTCTAAAGAATTTGATGAAGTAACACTTGAGAGCATTAAGTGTTGGTTGCTCCTGGAGACAATGATTTTGCATGAGATATAAGAAAGTTTTAGTGGTATTTGCAGAAAGGAATGACTGGCATATCAGAAAGTGGAGAACACTTAACCACTTCACTGCAAATCTATATTTAAGAGCTTTAGATTGTCGTTTGAAAGGCAAAACCTTTTTTTTAAAGGGATAGAGAACTGCCCATGCATTTATTTGCATACATTTTTTAGTAAATCTGTGGAACGGTGCCTAGATATGTGGAGCTAGGGTCTGCATCATCAGTAATGCACTTAAAGGGGTATGTAAGTTTGGTGGATTATGAATGCATCTGATAGAGGAGAATTAGTAGGGCATGCAAACATGTTTATGCATAAACAAAATCCCAAAATAAACATTTAAACACTTACATTGAAGTCAGCAAATTGTCTTGTAATGTCTGACAGTTGGAAATTGGGGTTAACACCCTCCAAACCCAGACGAAATTATCATCAAATTTAAAATTATTTGTTTTGGCCAATCAGGTTAGCTGAAACTTTTATATTAACTCTTGGTTCTTGTTTGTGCTGAAAAGCAGCCTGGGATATGTAGTGTATCACTGATCGGTGCTATGTATTGCTGCTGATATACACAGACAGGAAGCTGCAAGGAGATTGGCTGAGCAAGCAACAGCAGGTAGTGGGTTAATATTGCTCCCCTGATGCTGCATGCTGATTGGGCGGGATCAGATACCTGTGTAGACACCCCTGGAGGTTTCAACATAATCATTAGAGGGATTTTTAGATATTAATAAACATAAAACGTTTTATGAGACGTGCTGCATACACATAGGCTGCTTTTTGCATACGGATTTCAGAAATATATTAATTCATGAAACTTTCATATCCCTTTAACTTCTCTGCGCAGATTCAGATTGATTGAACATACGTGTAAATCAGGGGGCTACCTATGCTGCAAGTTTTCATGTAAAATTAAAAGAAAAACACTTTTATAATATTTAATTTACATGAATGCTAAATAATGTGGGAGCCTTATATCTATTCAAACAAGCAGCAAACCCGTACATTCAAGCAAGTAGTCCCTGTATGGGTCTGTCCCCTCCAGCGTATGCAGATACCGACCCTGCAGGGCTGGATGTGTTGTGTAATGCTCTAGCCTATCAGCATGTTGCAGAATGTTTCTGAGAAATGGCACAGCAGAATAAGTACAGCAGAGTCTGTGTCTACATACGTTGCAGAGGTCAGACCCATACAGGGACTATTTGTTTAATTGTAGGCAGTAAAAACAGAGCTTATAGGCACTTCTTAATAAAATAATGTACATAAAAGTAAACAGATACTCAGGAATATTATATACCTAGTAAAATCTAAGAACCTTCCATACTCCTTTAAGTGGAATCTTAGTCAAGTGGTCATTATGTGAATTAGGAGCGTGTGTTTAGCCAGTTGCGTATTCAAAAGGATGGTAATATTTGAGCCGCTGATGAATATCCCCAGATATCCGGCTACTGTATCACTCAACAGATCAAGAGAAGAGGAAGACATTTTAGTATTTACTAAACTATAGCTTACTCTTCGTGGTGGGAAACATTTTTGTATTATTTAAAACAGGTTATTTTAAAGAAATGATTTGTTCAGTTAGTTTTGCTTCAATCAACCACTGTGGTCATATTCCATTGTTGCCTAAGTGTACCTAAAATGTAATACATTCGAGACTATATCATTATTATTATTATATTCTAGAAACATTTCGCCTATTTTCAAGTGTACTCATTTAAAAGAATTTGGTTAAATACAAGACAAGAGTGGTACTTTAAGGAAGTGGTGGACTTGAAATTTACCTTTGTTGTATATGTAGGCAAGTGGTGCTAGAGAGACCGTGAGAGTGATGGGCTCTGGGCAGTTGCCCATTGCGTACAAGGGATTAAGCGGCCCTGGCACTGGGCTTCTCTTTCTAATCCCTATCAAGCAAAGCTCTTCGCTGCGACATAAGCATTAGATTACATGCTTAAAATGACACATGTAAAAATAATCAGTAAATCATGTATCACAGGGATTCCAGATCTGAATTAATTTTCCATCCCCTGCAAGTTTCTGCCAATTGTAGGACGATTACGGAATGTTATAAACTTGCAATTTTCCTGCCTTGGATTCCATCCACTCTGGTACCATTGAATAAATCATAAAATGCATTATTATTAAAGGGACACAATACACAAGAATCTGTTTCCTAGACACGTGAACCTCTTCATCATGTTTCACCAATCACTGGTCATTATATTACATATTTATTTTATAACCTTTGTGACACTAGCAATGCTAAATATTTGTGCGTCTGGGTATTAAAGGGTTACATATTCGATTCATGAAAGGAATTTTATAGGGAGGTATGAAGAAATACCTTTACTTTAAAATGTTCAGACACACTGAGGTCAATCCTGTGGCGATGTGTGGTTTTCCTAGGTCTACTAAACACAGTGAGAAGGTGATGTCAAGAAAGGGATGAGAGCTATACACTAAACTTTTTAAAATCTAAAAGAAAGGCTCATCTTAAAGATATGAAGGTAAAGAGCTGATGGCTTGACCATAGCATCTAATCAACCTGTAAAATCCACTTATTGCACAGCCTGGTAACTATAACTATTGTGTAGGGATTTCTGTGTTTCTATCACTTTTTTGTTTAATATCATTTTGTTTTTCTTACTTTGGGGTTAACTTAAAGTTATGAAGGTAACAAGCTGAGACCTTGACTATAGCATCTTAATCAACCTGTAAAATCCACTTATTGCGACAGCCTAGGTAACTATAACTATTGTGTAGGGATTTCTGTGTTTTTATCACTTTTTTGTTTAATAACATTTTGTTTTTCTTACTTTGGAGTTTACTTAAGCTGAGAGCTTGACTATAGCATCTTAATCGACCTGAAAATCCATCTATTGCACAGCCTGGTCACTATAACTAATTTGTTAGGGCTTCTGTGCGTTTATCACTGTTTTATTTGATAATCTGTTCCATTAAATACACTTGTATATGGATTCATGATTATTTTATCAATATACAGTGTAATTAGACGTAATAAACCAATTAATTTATAAAGCTCCATCTCTGTGCTCTTCAAAACTTCATAATAACCAAACTTGTATTTTATAGTGTGTAAAGGTTCATTTCTCTATTATGACCAAACAGAAGATTTATGTGACTTTTATGGATAGCTATATCTTAGATTGCCTTGGTAGTGTTAGATTATACATATTTGGAGGTGGGGGACTTTTTTAGAGGTTTTCACGGTCATTGTAGGTGATCGATAGCTTTGATAAGCCGTTCCTGGTTAACCCTTTCACCCACACACCCGTAAGAGGATAGATGGAGCGTTTCTGTGACAGATTACTTGCAATATGCATGTAAATATATATATATATATATATATATATATATATATATATATATATATATATATATATATATATATATTGTTGTCACCAAAAGCCATAGCCCGACTAGTCAGCAACTGAGCCTAAACAAATAGTGTCATTCATTAGTCTGGTGAAGAACCAACAGCAGCCTGTCTAACAACTTGTTCGTTCTTCAGATTACAGCAGTGAATTCAAATCAGTATCAGGTTGTTTGAATTATTCTGTTACCAGTAGCTCACACTATTTCATTTTTTGATCTCAATGAAAAGCCTACAGATCTTGTACAAATATAAACAGTCAAATAAGATAACATTCACATACATGTTTGACATTTTCTAAGCGTACTCTTACATATACACAAAAACTATTTACATAATAATCTACCTGTAATTTTTGACATATTGAGATATGGTATAATTAAAAATTATATGTAAGAATATGAAGTAACAAAACCAATTAGTACATGCTTATTTTTGCCTTACTCAAATGGCTTCAGACTGAAATGAATATATCCTGACTCCTAATGGTAATTAACATGAATTAGCAAGAATTGTATAAATGTAGACAAAACAGAGGCAATTACTATTGCCATACCCAAACTTCTTAAATAATATTTAAGGAAATGATTTTGTTTGAGATGGGTTCCCAAGTATAGTCAATATTTAGGCATCAAAATCACTTGTAATCTGGGAACTTTATATAGGGAAAACTATCACCCGTTATTGAAATCTTTGAGTCAAGACCTGATAAAATGGGGCAGGTTTCCAATATCTTGGCTGGGTAGAATTAATGCATTTAAAATGAATATGCTTCCAAAACTCTTACATCTATTCAGATCCATACCTCTGCCTATTATTCTCTCAGAGTTAAATGATTACCAAAGGAAAGTTTGCAAGTTTATTTGACTTGGAAAGCCATCAAGAATTAATAAAAACATAATATTTAAGCATAAATCAAGAGGGGGGTTATCATTACCTGATTTAAGAAAATACTATGGGGCTGCCCAGCTCTCGTTTATTCCAATTAACCACTCTGCTAATCAGCCGGCATGGGTTTTTATGGAGGATCACTTACTCAAACCCATTGACATGGGACACCCTCGTATAACTGGATAAAACCCCTGATTTGGTTTACAAGCTGAGAAATCCCGTTATAAACCATACATTACAATGCTAGAAGTGGACGAGAAACCATGCCCTTTTTTTAAATCCTTCACCCATGACCCCTATAATTAATCATCCCGGGGCCCCGAAAGGTCTTGGTTTAGCATCAAAGGGTTGGTGGAAATCAAAAGGCCTAAATATGCTAGGGAATTGGATAAAAGATATTAAACAAATTATTGGCACATTCCATCTCCCCTTAGAGGAACATTACACAATGTGTAGACTTAGACATTTTATTGAGACATTGATTAGAAAACAGGGTCTTCCTAAGGGGACCTGGTTGTCTCGGATATGCATTAGCAACCCCACAGCAAAGGGAATAATTAGTGGAATCTATGATATATTCAACTCGCCATCAAGTTATCAATTAAAGATAATTATATCAAAGATTGGGAGGCAGATATGGGAAAATGCTGGGAGGAGAAAAAATGGAGGGTCTCCTGGAGGAATATCTATAGAGGCTCTCTAAATCATAGCATACAAGAAACCGCAATTAAAGTATTACATCGCACCTAGCTTGCCCCTGAAAGAATAGCGAAATGAACATGCTCTGTAGACCCAAATTGTTTCAGGGCTTGTAAGACCATGGGCTCATTTATCCATGTATGGTGTGAATGTCCTAAGGTTAGATAGATCTGGGCAGGGATCTCTCAAGTGGCTTCTGAGCTGCTCAAGGTACCAGTACAGGAAACTATAGAAATACTGGTGACGTCACTCTCTCAAGCACAACATTTTTATATTTAGCTTCCAAATCTCATATAGCTAAACAGTGGAAACAGAGGGATCTGAATTTTTAATCCATCATGGATAAATTGGATTATATTGCTATAAATGAACAAATTTCCCACTCTTTGGAAGATACAATGAATAAATTTAATGAAGTGTGTGGTGTGTTGTTGAAATTTAGGGAATGACCAACAAGATAGATACTGGTGTTATACCCCAAGGTGGTGTAGAGGGGATGGGAGGGGACCGGCTACTTCAGAAAGAGCGGTAATGCGGTAAAGGAGAAACGAATCAGCGGGAATGTCTAATCTTGTAGGTAACTATGGTGACCAATTTTGTTTTATAGTTATGTGTTTAAAATGTTGGAAGATGATAAAATAAAATAAGAACGGAGGTGGTCCCCATGCGGACTACATAATACCTTAAAGCACTAACCACACTGTCTCCAGATAATGGGGATAGTCTGCAGGGAATCATATCCGTTTATAGATGGAACAGTTGTATATACTTTAATGAAGCTAAGGTTTTATTGTGTACGGAAGTATATTTATACTCAATAAATGTATATATATTCTAGATGTAAATAAGACTTATGGTATATATTATCTGTAACTTTATGTAATTTTCATTTAATAAAATTTCAATTAAGAAAAAAAAAAAAATGAATTATTCATAATAAAAAGGTTAATGTTTGGTGAGTGGATCAGGAAGGTTAATTAATGCAAGATGTTCTAAGGGACAACAAACCAGCCAGGAAAGCACCTTTGGAGAAATGCTGTCTCTGCAACTCCAATGGAAAGAAAAATATCTCCATTATATGTAATCACCTAAATGACCAGGTTACAACAGTCAAATTACCCTACAAAATATCTTGGGAAAAATAACCAAATATAATAACCTTTGATGAAGCGCGATGGGGAACATTTTCAAAAAATGCCGCAAGCTCCTCTCTCAATAAAGTTCCAAGAGAGAATGCCTTTAAAACTCTTTTAGGATGATATCTCACTCCAGCGAGACTACGAATCTCAAATCCATCTCTGGTTGGTAAATGTTTTAGCGGCTGCTACAAAACAGGTACACTGAGACACGCATTATGGGAACGCCCTAAAATCGCTCTGTGGGGATTTCATATTCCCCAAAAACCAAAGGAAGCATTACTAGGACTTTCCATTGCAAAACTCCCGAAGGAATCACACATCTTCACAAATCTGATTTTCTTAGCTTCCAGAAGTGTCGTAGCAAAAAATTGGAAAACAAACATTTTCACATATTATTAACCTTTATTTGGAACTAAAAAGTTAAGATAAAAATTCAATACATATAGACGATGAGTATGATTTCAGTGGAACTAGATAAAAAATGGGCATCCTGCTGGGACATATGGACTCTAAAATTAGGCAGGAACTAAAAAAAGAAAAAACTCAAAGCCCGACCTGCATTATGGAAATCCTATTCCCCCGTTTCCTAACCCCCCTCCTATTTTTTATATAATATTATAGTTTTGTTTTTGTGTAATATTAAGCCTTTATTATTAACCAAAGGAAAGAAAAAAAAAAAAGAAAAAAAAAAGAAAAAGAAAAGACAGAAAAGGTTTAAGACACATGGAGAAGTTTACAATACCATAACACGGTAGCAAACTTGCTATGTATTATTAGATTTTGTCTACTTTTCTTGTATTTCAATAAAAATTATTTAAACAAAAAAAAGAAAGACTGACAAATTGAACTGATAATATTCAAGAAGCAATTACATACATTTCTGGATTCTCCATTGTTTTTCTGAAGACTTTTCACAACTTATAACTTTATCTTTCTCTTTAAGTAGGAAACTTAAGCACTGAGACCCAAAAAGGAGCTTTAGAAATCCAATAGAAGTAGTCTTAGTAGCCAAGAAATGAACAGCCTTTTCTTGCATTTAATAATTAATATACGAAATACTTTATTTTTTTAACTTTTTAAAATATTTTTCACTATCGTTGTATTATATCATTTTTTAAATTGCATATTGCAAATATGTGGCTACACAAAGACATGCAAGTCCCTCATTTTCTTTAATAATTAGAAATAACTGTAGTGGTCCAGCTTCATTTAAATATTATTAAAAACAGATTTATTTATTATAATCTTATTTCTTCAACAGCTGCTTGTAAGCAGGTCTTTGGATAAACAACTTACTAGGGCGGTATATTGTATCCATTCATTTTGAAGTGTATGAGCCCCTGTACAGCTATTCTGGACAGATGTGATTGGAGCCGTGTTCCCAGCACGTTTCCTGCACAGTGCAAATAAAATACAAACAGCTGGGACACATAAAGATAATGACATAATATGTGGCTATCAGGCAGGGCTAGCCTATGATCAGGTCGCTTGGTGCTGAGCCCTAATTTGTCTCACACCAAAATGACTACACTCATTCAATTGCTATAAGTCTGATTGATTCACGCAGTGATCACAGTGGTTGATTTGTTTGTGTCTGATTGAAACTTTAAATTCAAACTACATGAAAACTCTTTTTTTCTACTGTGTTTTTCCTGAATTTAGATCCAAGTCCAGGGGGACCAGTGCTGTCTGTGCTGACTATGTGCTGTCAACTGAGTAGGAACAGCTTTCTTTTGGGACAGCTTAAAGATATGAAGGTAATGAGCTAAGGGCTTGATCATAGCATCATAATTTACCTGGAAATCCACCTATTCTATAGCCTAGTAACTATAAGTAATGTATAGGACTGTCTGTGTTTTTATCCATGTTTTACTTAATAAGAATCAGTTATACTTATTAAACTTATATATTAATTTATAACTATGTTATTAATATACTATGTAATTAGACATAATAGAGATATTTATTTATTAAGATGCAAACAAATCATATTTATTTTATTGTTATGCAAATGTACACAAAGTATAGAAATAAAATAGATTGAGATGTTTTTACTACTGTAAATATTGCCAGGGGGATTGGTTTTATTTGGTGTGTGTCAAATGTGGAGCAGTCCAGTTCCTTTTATATTTGGGATTATTGTATTGCTTTAATAGATGCTTGTAAGCAGGTATTTCGATTAACAATTTACTAGACCAGTCCATTGTATCCATTTTTTAAATAAGTCTATGTGCCCATGTACAAATATACTGGACAGATTTGGTTTGAGACATGTTCCCAGCACGTTTTCTGCACAGTGCAAATAAAATACAGCTTGGACATATAAAGATAATGACATAATATGCGGCTATCAGGCAGGGCTAGCCTATGATCAGGTCGCTCGGTGCTGAGCCCTAATTTGTCTCGCACCAAAATGACTACGATCGTTCACCTGCTATAAATCTGATTTATTCCCGCAGTGATCACAGTGGTTGATTTGTTTGTGCCCGATTGAATCTTTAAATTCAAACCAAATGAAAACTCTGATTTTGTTACTGTGTGTTTCCTGCATTTAGATCCAAGTCCAAGTCCAGGTGGACCAGTGCTGTCTTATCTGTTTCTACTTCTAATGTTCACCTTTTGTCACCCCAAACCCTACTTTTTTAACCCAGTATCAGGGATTCAGACTGTCGGGAATCAGATTCCTGTCACCGGTGATGGGAATGATGCTTCTGTGAGTATTGTTATGGCAAGCAGGAGGTATCCATCATCGGCCCCCATTTATCCAACTGTTTTGGAGCAATTTCTGCTGTCAGAAATAATGCCATGCAGCAAATCCACCTGTTCCATCTTAAAGGGTCACTGAAGTACAAGCATTTCTATTACGCATTTTAAAAATCATTTATTAAACATTACAAAAAATAAGCAATTTTCTATGAATATAAATTACATTGATGTGAGACATGATTGAAATATTTTTTTCTTCTTCTTTCCTTATATTTTATAGGAAGCGACGAGAAAATTAATCATATGGAGATCTGGAGTGCAACATATTGTGCTTGTATTCCCATTCAGTTGAATTTAGATTAGATACTTTCTTTACGCTACCTATCAATTTATCAAATACATTTTTATCTCTTTTTTTATCTCTTTATTGGTACTCTTTTTAAACTACTATAATTTAGATGCCAAACAAAACTGAGAATGTATACGTCATGTTCTTTTACATGTGCCATTGAAAGTTTTGGACAACAGAGATTATTTAAGTAACAGATTTCCATGATATATTCTGTCAGGTGTGATAAAGGACTTGTGACAACCCAGGGGAGGGGGCCTGCTTTACCCCTGAAAACTTCTGCCTTTGAGTACCAAAATTCTCCCTCGGGATCTCGAGGGGAGCTTTTCAGTGCGCGGCGGCCATATCAAGATCTGCTCTTCAGTGGACTTGAAAATGCCAATGAGACAAATTCTACCCGCAGATTCAATCCAGTTTTTCAATCCCCATCTCATAGTATAGCAGCAGAGTGAATATTGCCCAGTAAAAATAATAAAAGCCTTCCCTCTAAATGAAACACACCATTCAAATGTGTCCCAGAAAGAGCATCATCTTTATTCCTTGGGTCTCATTTTTATACATTTCTTCCATACAATCAATCAGTGGTACATTTACATAGGCCAGCCCTGAACTAGTCAGCAAACATCTTGGTGAGTGCTGATTGGTGGAAAGTATAGGAGCAGGGAAGGGACTACAGGGTTTCCAGCAGGTGCAGGGGTGCCAGGATGTCCCCAACCAGGTGTCAGCTTATCTCCCCTTTAAATGGTCAGACCTTCTGTATAGCATACAGGTAATTGGGCTCCGGTGGACAACAAGGACCATCTTGGGTCGGTTTTATGACAAGTCCAATTTTTTAACACTTCATTCAGGGGAATCAGAACAAGTAATTTTGGTATTTTAGGACAGCTTTGTTAATATTTAGAACGAATGGGGAAAAACAAATAGTCTGTGGCTGAAGGATGTCCTCTGATCTTCAGATACATCTTTTGGCCCTGAAGGACTGTTGTGAAGTTCAAGGGAGTTCCACCCTGACCCCATAAAGTGGGCCGATATAATACAGCTTTTAATTTAATACTTATGCAAATTATGCTTTAATGGAATTAACTATTTTGATTTCTGCTGATCTGCTTTCTCAGATAGGTAAATGCAGAAGAAGCTTATTTATCTGCCCTATGCAAACGTGACAGCTAGAAATGCCAGTCAATGTCTTCACTATGTCCCCTGCAGAATAAGTTTCAAAATATTCACCTCAAAGGACCACTGTAGTTCAAGAAACATACCAAACTAACAATATTCGCTTCTGGAACACTAACTTGTCGTGGTGAAGGGGCTTGTGTATTTCAATGAAGCTGTGAGCTAAACCATATAAGGTCATCTACGATGGACAGGTCAGAGCAGAAAGGTCAGACAAACTGCGGTCCACTGTAGAAGGAACTGGCAACCCACTCCAGTATCTTTGCCATGAAAATGTGGTTTAACACACCCAGACACAAGATGTGCCTGGCGTGCATGCAGTCCATAGGGTCACGGAGAGTCAGACACGTGTGTTTGTTACATGATTTCTTAATGAGGGTTTGTGTTTTGGCTATAGTGAAGTGAGGTGTGGAAAATTAAAGCAGAGAGTCATTATAAAGATAATTGGTCATGATTGAACTTGACACTCCACCCCTTCCCTCTCAATGGCCCCGAAGCCTACACCTTGTATCATTCACTGCAACAATAGCACACACAACATCCACCAACGTGTCATGGATCTCTCTATGGTCCTGCAGAGGCATCACATTATTTTTGTTTTTTAATTAAGAACTAGTTGTCTGACTCTTTTCCTCGTTAATTATGCCCTGAGTCAAACTTAAAAGTTTTAAAACAAATGTGTTTTCCCTTTACACGCCGTGCTCCCAATAACACCGCACCCTCTATATCTCTACTCTCATCTCCAAGTATTCCTCAAACCACCCTCTCCACTCTCCTCCTAATCTACTTCCCTTCCTCCTCGCCCCACTCCTGCCTGAAGGACTCCTCTTGTGATGATTCAAATTCAGATTATGCAGCTCTTCTATGTCCGATTAACTTTCTTTTATTTTGATGGTTAAAAAAATTGTATTGGCAGCCAAAATAAACACATCGTGCCCATCTGTCACGCTTGGCACAATATCCTGTTAGTGCAACAGAGAAACTTTTGCTTTTTATTTAAACACAATCATGGGCTCAGCAGTCCTTTGCAGTGGAACGAAGAGGGGAGATGATGGATGATTAACCGACAAAATAAAACGGATAAATTGAGGTTGTTCAGCTTTGTGATAATTTTTTTTTGCAGTTTTCAGACCTCAATGAAGAGGCCACATAGGGACAAAGAACAGAAAAATACCCTTTAATGCAGAGTCATTGTGAAAACCTTATAATAAAACAATTGTTTTTGACTCCACGCACAGGACATGGTCTAAGGAAGTAGTCAAGTAGCATTATGATAATTACATACGCAGACACCATGATGTTTGATGAACATTTAACACTTACTAGAAACAAAGATATGTGGGTGGAGGCAAGCACACACTAGGAAGTAGCTCTCACTGGCACACCAAATGCTCAAATATTCTAAAATAACATTAAAGGGACTTTGTCATCCCAAACTCAAGTTGTTTTTAAGTTATTCTTAAAGAGCATCGGAAACTGGTTGTTATAATTTTTTTCTAAGATGACCCAATCCTGGAAAATTCCATGTTGTTGCTGCATGAATATGCAAATGAGCAGCATACACATATTAATTATTTGCTTTGATGTGCTAATTATCAAGGACTCTGAGCAGTACATTATTACACTAGATCCGCAAACTCAATGAAGAAATGATTTACTGGATAGAAAAATGGCTAGTGCAATGTATACTGAGTATTTAATGCTCTTTAAAATAAAATCAACTTCCTGTTGGGAGTCTCTCTAAAAAATAATTATGTGAAAAGTATCATTAGGGCCACAAAAAGCTAAGGAAGGTGCTTGATCTTTCCCTTCTGTAATATGGAAATTTAAATAAAGTTGGTAGGAAACTTTGTTCTGCGTTCATTAAAATATATTAGCTGTGTTTGCTTAATATGAACAATGCATTTAAATGAATAGTAATAAGTCACAGGAGGTTGCATTTATAAGTATTTTCTACGACTTTCTTCCACTTTGAATTACTTAGCATGTCAATGCAATAGAAGTAATCAACAATTACCACTGCGGCTTGCTCTGTACCACATTATTAGTTAGCAATCTAAGGATACTCCCTGATTCACCCTTCAAGACATATATCTTGTCTTCAGTATCCCAATAAAAAGCAATTTTTAGAATGTAGAGTGTACAATATATGTTATTATAAATATTATTTTACTTAACTTCCACATAACTACTCTGATAAAAAATAATATTAAAAAGTATATACAAAGGTTTTTTTTTAACAGTGTGTTGTTGTTTTGGGTGCCATTTCTAAACAGCCTGTTTGAATTTAAAATTGCTCTGGGCCTTGTCCCTGTTATCCATTAATGAACCTCTATAGTTATTCTTACAACCCGGCTTTTGGGGTCAGGGTGGACCACCCCTGAATCCCACAACCAATGGCCCTTCAGGGCCCAAAACTGTATTGTGACAACCAGGACTATGGGACTTTTTGGACCTCAACACTGGACCCTGTTGGACACTAGGATGCTCTGCTAAGTACATTTGTCAGTGAGCGCTGTTCGAGCAGCAGCAGCAGCTTTCACTCCTCACTTACACACAGGTATGTTTGGCTGGAGGGTGCAGTGCTGACCCCGTGGAATGTAACGCCAACACTGCACGGCCTCAGTCACTCATGCCCAGGGAATGTAACGCCAACACTGCACGAGCTCAGTCACTCATGCCCAGGGAAGGTAACACCAACACTGCCCTGGCTCAGTCACTCATGCCCGGGGAATGTAACGCCAACACTGCCCTGGCTCAATCACTCATGCCCGGGGAATGTAACCCCAACACTGCCCTGGCTCAGTCACTCATGCCCGGGGAATGTAACCCCAACACTGCCCTGGTTCAGTCACTCATGCCCGGGGAATGTAACCCCAACACTGCCCCGGCTCAGTCACTCATGCCCGGGGAATGTAACCCCAACACTGACCTGGCTCAGTCACTCATGCCCCGGGGAATGTAACCCCAACACTGCACTGGCTCAGTCACTCATGCCCAGGGAATGTAACTCCAACATTGCCCTTGCTCAGTCACTCATGCCTGGGGTATGTAACGCCAACACTGCCCTGGCTCAGTCACTCATGCCCCGGGGAATGTAACCCCAACACTGCACTGGCTCAGTCACTCATGCCCGGGGAATGTAACGCCAACACTGCACGGGCTCAGTCACTCATGCCCAGGGAAGGTAACACCAACACTGCCCTTGCTCAGTCACTCATGCCCGGGGAATGTAACGCCAACACTGCCCTGGCTCAGTCACTCATGCCCGGGGAATGTAACCCCAACACTGCCCTGGCTCAGTCACTCATGCCCGGGGAATGTAACCCCAACACTGCCCTGGTTCAGTCACTCATGCCCGGGGAATGTAACCCCAACACTGCCCCGGCTCAGTCACTCATGCCCGGGGAATGTAACCCCAACACTGACCTGGCTCAGTCACTCATGCCCCGGGGAATGTAACCCCAACACTGCACTGGCTCAGTCACTCATGCCCAGGGAATGTAACTCCAACATTGCCCTTGCTCAGTCACTCATGCCTGGGGTATGTAACGCCTACACTGCCCTGGCTCAGTCACTCATGCCCCGGGGAATGTAACCCCAACACTGCACTGGCTCAGTCACTCATGCCCGGGGAATGTAACGCCAACACTGCACGGGCTCAGTCACTCATGCCCAGGGAAGGTAACACCAACACTGCCCTGGCTCAGTCACTCATGCCCGGGGAATGTAACGCCAACACTGCCCTGGTTCAGTCACTCATGCCCGGGGAATGTAACCCCAACACTGCCCCGGCTCAGTCACTCATGCCCGGGGAATGTAACCCCAACACCGACCTGGCTCAGTCACTCATGCCCCGGGGAATGTAACCCCAACACTGCCCTGGCTCAGTCACTCATGCCCAGGGAATGTAACTCCAACATTGCCCTTGCTCAGTCACTCATGCCTGGGGAATGTAACCCCAACACTGCACTGGCTCAGTCACTCATGCCCAGGGAATGTAACTCCAACATTGCCCTTGCTCAGTCACTCATGCCTGGGGTATGTAACGCCAACACTGCCCTGGCTCAGTCACTCATACCCGGGGAATGTCACCCCAACACTGCGCTGGCTCAGTCACTCATGCCCGGGGAATGTCAGACCAACACTGCCCTGGCTCAGTCACTCATACCCGGGGAATGTCACCCCAACACTGCCCTGGTTCAGTCACTCATGCCCGTCTGCTTCCAGGTAACATTGAATTGCAGAGATGTACAGTGGATGACATCTCGGTGCCTGTAAGCATTTAGTGGCTTGACAACCTGGCTCCTGGCATTTGTTGAGTCCTGGAAAATTGTATTTTTATTACAATATTAAAAAAATTCTGGTTGCTTGAGAGTTCAGGTTAACTGAGAGTCTACTGTATAACACAATCTCTACTTTGTGCCTTTAATATGCATTTTTGCTGCAGTGGTATCTACAGTTTTTGCTTTCCTGAGCTGGGAGGAGACTTTTAATATAGAGAAATATTATCTGCCGACTAGAAATGTGACAGCTAAAACAGGATTAATGGAGAGCAAGGACACACCCATCTGAGAAAGAAGCAGAAAGAATCATCTTAAGAAAATGAAACAATGTAGTGAAGAATAATTGGATAAAAAAGGGATTTTCTCGTGCATTTTGAAAATATTTAGCCCATTGTCAATTTTTTTTAGTTAAAAGACCATAAAGACAAATATTATTATACAATGGTCCTATAACATAGCTGTACAAGTCTTCAATGAGTCATGCCTGTCACTAATGAGGCAAAATACGTCTGTGTGATCAATTATTCATGTTTAAAAAGATATGGAAAGGTCATGAATATTACTAAGAGTATAACATACCTTTGTATCTGGTAATTTTTTTGTGCTTTACTTTATTAGAAGTGCTTATAGGATCTGTTTTTACTGCCTAAAATCAAATAAACAGTCCCTGTATGGGTCTGCCCACTGCAACAAATGTAGACAACTCAGTAGTACTGACTGTGCAGTGTAGGGTCCTAGCCTATCAGAGACCTTGTCTCAGCAGCATGTTGGAGAATGGAGAGATGGTCACTGATTGGTTAGTATAAGACTGTGTTAGAGTCTGTGTCTTCATGAGCTGCAGTGGGCAGACCCATACAGGGACTATTTGTTTGATTTTAGGCAGTAAACAAAAGAGCTTATAAGCAATTTTTAATAAAATACCTATTTTATTTTATTATATTATATATCTAGTAAAATCCAGTTTTACTAATTATTTTCCAATTAAAAAATTACCTGTGTACTGTTTATAAGATACATATTGTAATACATGATATATACATTCTGAGCACCATGTCTCTTTTACACTATCCGGATTATATTTGGAAACCAAGACGAGATCACCAACACCTTCACCCTGTGGCGTCACACAAATGCACTTAAAGTGTGAAACAGATTTAAATTCCGATCTTCAGTAATAATGAGCTGATAACACATTCTGTTTTATAAACACACAACACAACTTGTCTCATCAACACCTGAGGTATGATCATTTGGACCTATCACTGTGACTGCTTAATGCACAAATTCTCCACGGAAATGGTGAAAAAAAACCTGATTTTAAAGTAGTTCTATTCATGAATATAGAGGCGGAGAGGAATAGATGAGGGAATTGAAGTAATGAACATGAGCTTGAGGATGTGTCTGGCGTGCTGCAGTCCATATGGTCCTGGAGAGGCAGACACGACTGAACGATTAAACAACAGCACTGAGCTTTTAAACTGGAAATGGAAACTGACGTGAGTTAATAAGAGGGACTGATTCATCACTAGGTAGGTGCCAGGGCGCTGCATTCACCGGGGCGCCTGCATGGCTAGTCAGGCAAAGGAAAATGAGCATGTTATGTATAATCCAAATGGAACAAGTCTAGGGGCCCTATTAAATTCGCCAAATTGCAGTTCCAGAAGCCAGTAAAGGAGCCTGCAGAAGTTAAGGCTATTAGATTGGCCTCTTTCTGCGGGTTACAGGTGGAAAAACCCTACGGGCTGTCAAAATCGTAACTCTCTCCCAGCTCCCGTAAATGTTACAATCGCAAATCTATATCAAATTGCAATAAGTACTTAAGCCCACAACGGATTTCACACCATAAAGCGCAAATGTAGCCAAAAATCCTACGCACTACTGTATTTTAAATTAAAGGGCAAGCGACGAAAGGTATTAAAATGAATATCACGAAAGTCTCAAGCTTGCAAATGTGCAATAAAAAATAACTTTATTAATGTCTAATTTCTGTGTTATATCAATCCCGGCAATCAATGTGTTAATACATATAATAGAACCAGTGGCGGAGCTAGTGCATAGGGGGCCCCGGTGCAAAAAAAAAATCTGGGCCACTCCCTTAGGAGGGGGAGGGCCCATTTTTTTTCTGCACCTCACAAATACACTCCAACCTTAACGCAGTACATATATAAAATATATATAAAATATATAGAAAAAAATAATATATAAATATGTGGTTTTGTATAGATATACATGTATATATGTGTGTGTAAAAAAAATGATATATATATATATATATACGTACTCATTTACATATACATCTATGTATATTATAGTACTATAAATACTCTCTTACCTGCCCGGTGCTGCAATTCAATTCCTGGGGTGAGAACGGTCCACTGCAGGCCAGAGGGCCGAGGGAAGCCACAGAGGTCCGAAGGAGCCACAGGGGCCAGCAAGGACCGGGGGGGCCACAAGGGAACAGGGGAGGCCACAGGGAGCTGCGAGGGCTGAGGGAGGCCGAAGAGGTACGCAAGGGGCCACAAGTGGTCCTCGGGCCGAGGGGGCCACAGGGCCTTTGGGGGGCATAGTGGGAGCCCACAGTAGGCCATAAGGGGCTGCAGGGGACGCACGGGAGGTTTGCGGGGGCCCTAAGTGTCCGTGCGGGTGACTGGGCCGGCAGGGGGCACAGGGGGCCCCTGGAGCCTGTGAAGGGCCACAGATGCCAGTAAGGGGCCCCACAGGAAGTCAGCGGGGGCAATAGTGGCCACAGGGGCCATTTAAGGGCCACATGAGTTCCTTGGGGGCCACAGGGCGTCCGGGGGGGGGCTCAGAAGGCCCACGGAGAACTCAGAAGGGCCGCAGTGGACACGAGGGTCCGCGGGGGCCACAGGGGACCCGCGGGAGGTCTGTAGAACCCCTCAGAGGTCAGGGGCCTCAGTGCCTTGAACCGTCAGAAGCACTGTCCAATCGTTTTATGCACTGAACTGGATGGTTGATGGGTGCTTGTGAGTGGAGATCACTTCTCTTCGTGGATATTTATATTTGATTTGTAGTCTTCATTTTATTTATGTACAATGCTATCATATTTAATTTTAATGTATGTGATAAGCAGAATTATAAAATGAAAACATTTACCGTAATTAGAAAAAAAGAAAGGAATTTAGAAATGCTTGCGGACAACCATCTATGTAACAGTTCTCAATACCAGGCAGCAGCTGTAAAGGCATGCTAAATATTAGTATGAATAAGGGGAATACAGAAGCAAGGGAAGGAAATATAATTCTGTCACTACATAAATACCTAGTAATACCTAACTTGGATTATCGAACACGATTTTGAAAATCAAAAGAGGGAAATGTACATCTAGAAAATGTTCAGAGAAATTAAACAAAATGTATAAAGAGAATGGAAAGATTAAGCTATGAAGAGAAGCTGATCAAAAGGTTGGTGCTTAAAAAATGAAACGATAAGCTTATATAAATAAATCCGGTAACAATTAAAGACTTTTTCAGCAGAACTTATAATGCCAAGAGGTTTAAAACTGACAAAATGACATTACTTGAGGTTAGATGAACAAGAAAGAAAAGGGCTCTTAAGGAAAGTTTAGGACTAGTGACAAATAGGCAAAAGCACGGAAGGGAAAGTTCCCAAAACTTAATAAAAAACTTGGTAGATAAACGGAACAATTTGACGACAGCTTTGATGGAGGAGAAACTTGAAGTGAAGTGCTGCGTTGTTGTGGGTTGCCATGTCAACAGTGACAGCTGACAAGTGAACAATATTTTTCTGCATGTGACTAAGTGCTGTTTGGCTCATGAGGTCTGAGGAATGGGAGCAGAGCATTATCCTAACATTATGGATGCCTAATACTTCTGTATTTATTGCTGTGTGTTTGAGGAAACCAGAAGCATTAAACCATTTCCTATTCAGTGCTTGGGGCAAAGTCACTTACTAACTGCCATCTTGCCCAGATCCTGAAGCAGCCTCCTTCCAGGAAATCCCTAGCACCAATAAGCAGAAACCCACAAAGGAGACGACCTAACTGATGGGATCCATTTATTTGCCGGTCCAGCTGATCCCTCCTCTGTCAAACAGCCTTACAACTAAAACAGTAGAGATAAATACAACGGAGTCAGAACTAATTGAAGCATTCCTGAGATATGCAAAGGCTTTCCTGGGGATTTATTAATACAAGCTTTTTAAGATAAACTATGCAAAATACATTAAAATGACGTGTGCTTAGCTGTGTGGGCGAAAACATCTATGTTACTACTACGCCAAAGCACTCATGCATGAACCTCTTCTCTGAAAGGGAACCATGATGATATATACATTCTACAGGGCCTTGCAACTTGTGAATCCCTAAAGTATGTAGTTTATATAATCCTCCGTTTTTAAAGGGGATAATGGTGTGAAAGTATTTTAAATTTTTTTTACATGTAACATCATCCATTTGATAATGTGTCACAATGTGTTTGTTCAAATTAAGTAGTCAGAGCACAATAAAATGATTCCACCGGTTTTACTTCTCTGGTGGGCCTACCAATAGTTCCTGTGTACCACAGTGCCCCGTTTGCTTTTCCTTATAGTTCCAAGGACTTTTATACGAGCTGATATTTTTAGTATTACTTATTATTGTTATTATTATTATTGTTTTTGTAAGATGCAAAAGATTTTTGTCACTAATATTAATATTAAAATGTACTTTTTCATGAATACAAAAATAAATTGTCTTCCACATCCCTCTAAAGGTCCACTGAACTCACTGTAAGTGGTCTTCATGGTGTGAAACAGCACAGTATTGTATGTTTTTAACTACACTAATAACAGGCAAAATTTCTTACGTTTTAAATCTCTGTTTAAATATAATATATCTCGTCCACTGGCTGTTTCATGAGTAATTAGTACAGTGTTGAGTCTATGTGCATTGTGTGAGGCTCTATTGGGGAAGGCTATGATTGACAGCACAGCTTTCCTCTTGACTCAAGCTACACTGCTTTCCTGTTTTAGGTGAATACCAGTATTCCATGCATGCAAAAATAGATGAGGGTTATTTTCTTGTTTCTTGAGATCACTGCATGGAGAAATAACTCACCCCACTCCACCCTCCCCCTGACCTCCTCAATTCCAGAGAATTAAGAGTATAAAAGCCTGAATTTTCTGCTGGTACGTGAAAATAAACTCATTAGAAGGTGTGTTCCCTTCAAACTGGAAATACAAATAGTCTGAAAAACCTTACCAATGATTTAAAAGGAGGCCACACCCCTGAAACCTGATTGGTTGCAGTATTGGAGCAGCCTGCGGGCAGTCTTTTACACATGTGAACACAGATTATGACTTAATTTGAAAAATGCATGTATTTTGAAAATTCTAAAAGTATTTCAACCTGCTTTTAGGAGATTTGTACAGTGATGTGGTCCAAATAGTGCTTTAACTACTACTACAGTCAGGTCCATAAATATTGGAACATCGACATAATTCTAATCTTTTTAGCTCTATACACCACCACAATGGATTTGAAATGAAACTAAAAAGATGTGCTTTAACTGCAGACTTTCAGCTTTAATTTGAGGGTATTTACATCCAAATCAGGTGAACGGTGTAGGAATTACAACAGTTTGTATATGTGCCTCCCACTTTTTAAGGGACCAAAAGTAATGGGACAGATTAACAGTCATAAAACAAACTTTCACTTTTTAATACTTGGTTGCAAATCCTTTGCAGTCAATTACAGCCTGAAGTCTGGAACGCATAGACATCACCAGACGCTGGGTTTCATCCCTGGTGATGCTCTGCCAGACCTCTATTGCAACTGTCTTCAGTTCCTGCTTGTTCTTGGGGCATTTTCCCTTCAGTTTTGTCTTCAGCAAGTGAAATGCATGCTCAATCGGATTCAGATCAGGTGATTGACTTGGCCATTGCATAACATTCCACTTCTTTCCCTTAAAAAACTCTTTGGTTGCTTTTGCAGTATGCTTTGGGTCATTGTCCATCTGCACTGTGAAGCGCCGTCCAATGAGTTCTGAAGCATTTGGCTGAATATGAGCAGATAATATTGCCTGAAACACTTCAGAATTCATCTTGCTGCTTTTGTCAGCAGTCACATCATCAATAAATACAAGAGAACCAGTTCCATTGGCAGCCATACATGCCCACGCCATGACACTACCACCACCATGCTTCACGGATGAGGTGGTATGCTTTGGATCATGAGCAGTTCCTTTCCGTCTCCATACTCTTCTCTTCCCATCACTCTGGTACAAGTTGATCTTAGTCTCATTTGTCCATAGGATGTTGTTCCAGAACTGTGAAGGCTTTTTTAGGTGTTGTTTGGAAAACTCTAATCTGGCCCTCCTGTTTTTGAGGCTCACCAATGGTTTACATCTTGTGGTGAACCCTCTGTATTTACTCTGGTGAAGTCTTCTCTTGATTGTTGACTTTGACACACATACACCCACCTCCTGGAGAGTGTTCTTGATCTGGCCAACTGCTGTAAAGGGTGTTTTCTTCACCAGCGAAATAATTCTTCGGTCATCCACCACAGTAGTTTTCAGTGGTCTTCTGGGTCTTTTGGTGTTGCTGAGCTCACCGGTGCGTTCTTTCTTTTTAAGGATGTTCCAAACAGTTGATTTGGCCACACCTAATGTCTTTGCTATCTCTCTGATGGGTTTGTTTTGTTTTTTCAGCCTAATGATGGCTTGCTTCACTGATAGTGACAGCTCTTTGGATCTCATATTGAGAGTTAACAGCAACAAATGCAAATAGCACACTTGAAATGAACACTGGAGCTTGTATCTGCTCTTTGTAAATGGGATAATGAGGGAATAACACACACCTGGCCATGGAACAGCTGAGCAGCCAATTGTCCCATTACTTTTGGTCCCTTAAAAAGTGGGAGGCACATATACAAACTGTTGTAATTCCTACACCGTTCACCTGATTTGGATGTAAATACCCTCAAATTAAAGCTGAAAGTCTGCAGTTAAAGCACATCTTGTTAGTTTCATTTCAAATCCATTGTGGTGGTGTAAAGAGCCAAAAAGTTTAGAATTGTGTCAATGTCCCAATATTTATGGACCTGACTGTACATCAGCTGGAAAGTTTAGGCATATACCCACCATCCTTTAAGAAGCACTTTCTCATGTTACATCTGTAGCTGATGTCGCTGAAAATCAAGTCAGAGCTAGAGAAACTCAAGCAAATATACACTACTGATTTGTAATCCTGAAACAGGAAGGTTTCCTACATAGACAAAATTAGCATAATGTATTTATGTGTCAAAAATAAAGTAATAGCCATTGTATATATCAAAAAATGTCGGTGACACAGTATGGAAAGGAGCTAACGTGATGTTTAATGCATTATGTCATGGTGTCCACCTGTTGATTTCTATTTAACACCAAAATCTTTTTTTGTGTGTTTTATTGGAGTTAGTTTTAGTAAAGATTAACTTTTACAGAATTATATTGTATGATAATCATACTGTCAAAATAGTACATTATTTAAATGTATTTAAGGAAATATTCGTGCTGTGTTAACAGTTTTACCTTATATATTGAGCGCCTCACTGTGCTTCAAATTTTGAGTCCGGTTGAAAACATTAGGTTGAAATATTTTTCTGACAACTAATTATGACAATATTGAGTAACATGTTATAATGGTGTAATGTCACTTGGATATACAACTCCCACACAACCTCTTATTACTACCTATCTTCTTGTTCTCACATAAAAAATTGTATATTAAGAAAAATAAGTTGCCCTCAGTCTTCAAGGTGTCAGGAAGTGGTAGTCAGACGCAATCAAAATATTCTATACACAGAGTCTTCAGAGAGTCTTGTAGAAAAAAGATAAACAGAAACAAGGGTGGTGCCCTACAAAATGTGTTGCACATTGCATGGATACGGGATCAGCGGGACTGGCCCGCTCTGGAAATCCCACTGGTTAGGTCCTCACGCGACACGCAAACCAGGAAGTGAAACACATAAGTGCCTAGGCCTTAAATAGGCCATGAGTCTATCTTCTCACTAGCCCATGAGTAAGCCCAATAAAGAGGTGAAACGGACCGTTGGGAGCAGGGGCAGGATGGTGCATCTTATTTAAATCTATGTGAGCTGCAACAGGCATATATTTATTGCCAACAGGGGATACAAGTGATACTCTTTTTCTCTCTTTTTTCTACACTTAAACAGTAAAACTTAAACATTGTGTTATGGTTTAATGATGTTATAAGTGATATATATGCATTTATAGAGATATATGGAGATATTTTCCTTCCCCTGTATAATACTGTACTGTGTATACATAGCAGTCATCATCTACCCCCTGCTTTTTTGTTTCTTAGTGTTTTTAACTATTTTTTGATTAGTGCACTATTTTTAGAATAAGTGTGTCTTTTCCTAAATACCTTAATAAATTCATCTTGTTGCATTCCCATGATTAGCAAATATTTTGCATATGAGGCCTGCATAAAAGTATCACAAAACATTATCGATACCATCACTATATTTATATGAGGCCAACAGTGAAACAACAACTACTATTCATCACATCGACTTGTCAAAATTAAGGTGGTCACTATTGAAAATCCCAGAATATTATGGGACAGTGACACCTTTTTGACTTATATTTATAATTTTAGAATTGGCACACTTCTACTCTTTTTATATTTTCGGCGTTTCATCCTGGACTACACTGAATATTCCCTAATTTCCCTATTAAAGTCTTTTTTCCCCTTGACTAAGGCAAGGGGAACAGATCATGAATGAGAAGTTAGCAGGAGCTCAGGCTGGGTCCAAGGCACTGGGTTGGGTGTTATGTCCACTTTCTCGCCAATTATTACGTCTCCAAACAAGCATATACTTTTTTTAGATTCCGGCATTCCTTTAATGTTTGAGTTTGGTCATTTATTCTCTGGGGCTTTTACCTATACTACACCTTACACCCGTTTGCTCCAGTATGATCTTTCTTCACTTTTCTCTTTATCTCATTCATCGCATATGCTTGCGTTTCTCTTTTTACATGTTCATTTGATTTTTTTTCCTACGCAGCAATTCACATTGTACTGTAAGCAACATCTGCTACCTCCACCAATACCGGGGTCAACTGCCGCCTATATAATGTTTGGCAAACTCACACAGAAACAATTAGCAGTGGCAGCAGGGATATTTTATGCTTATCCTACCCTACAAAACTCTGTTGTAATTACTAGCTTCCCCCTAAAATTTGCTCTATAAATACAAATCAGAACAAATTCTAGTGTGTAGAAATAATAATACTCATTGCACACCACGGTACTAAACACACAGGTGAATTACACTTTTTCATTTTCTTTCTTGGGTTCCCAGTTGTGGAAAAAATGCTTCCTTGCGCTGTTAATAAGCAGGCTGTGAAATGCGTGAAGGCACATACCCTGGCACATCATCAAAATGCGATTTATGCATTTCCTTCTGCTCTGGCATCCTAAAGCAATATCACTTTGTAACATCTTTATTCCCACAGCAAGGAGAGACTATGAAATGACCATTACTAACATCCACTGTGTGGCACTGATAAATGGGTTGACATATTTTGCAGGCTAAAAATGTTACATGGGGTGAGGTGTATATTTAAATGTCTGGAGCTTGTTAATGCTATAGCTTACCATGAAATGGAAAATTTACAGCTACAAGACGAGCCATCAGTCATACACAGAAAAATATCACTAAAGGGTCATTTTGGCCATTTAATTAATTATTAGAAAATACCATTTCATGGCAGTAGCAGTACCTGGATCCTGTGCCATAGGGAGTAAAAACAACAACCGCAGCATAAACATAAGTGAGAGAAAAAAACTGCTTAACGTTTCAGATTAGAGCCAATCTAAGCCAGTGGCTATATTTTAGTTGGACCTAGAAGTTATGGTGCCACAAGTGAGTAGAACACATTGACGCCTCCTTTTCTTACCCTTTTCTGTTCAGTCAGAGGACACTATATTGGCATTGCTCACAATGTTAGTCTCAAGGAGTACAGTACTTCCCCCAAAGCCTGGTACACCAGTGAGCTGCCCATGATACAGTGCCCACTACCATTTCTTGTTTGCCAAGAGTGTCCTATGAAACTGGTCAGGACCCTTACATACCATTTCAACTATCCGGGGGTACAGCGCAGTACCTTCATTAAACAGTGCCATCTTACAATAACCTTTGCTCTTCAGATTGAGTCTTTTTTTAGAAACAGACCAATGTTTATTTGAGCATTGGTTATGTCGCTTATCTATGTTTAAAAAAAAATAATAAAAACAACTACAATTGCAAAATAAAAGATTCAAATCGTTATGATATGTTGCTTCATTAGATTCTCTCGTTTGCTATTTTTTTCAATCTAATTAATGTAAAATAAATAACATTGTAAACAGAACAAAAACAGAATTATAAAAACCAATACTACAGTCTTTGACCACATGTCCCATTTGGTGAATCTACTCACTACTCTATACCCCCAAGCATCACTAGGAGAACCTGCTCACTACAATGACTCAATGTACCATCCTATCTGTGATCAAGTGTGCCAACCCCCTGCAACACTACCTAATCAAATATGATACTATGTGAGACTCTGTGTCCAAGGGTATCCTTTTATGATCCACCTTGTGACCTACTGTGCCACTCGATGACTCTGTTCAACAACCTGTGGCCCTGGGCACCACTTAGTAACCCACTGACAATGTGTGTTCCGATCTTTGACTCTGCTCACCAACGTATCCCATCCCCCACTCTGTGGCCATGTATGCTACTGTGTGACTCCATGTACCACTCTTTGACCATCTGCAGCATTCTTGCAACCTCTGCATGAAAAGATTTCTGATTAGGCATCTGCCTAGGGGTGCATCTCTTGTTTACGTAATACAAACTTTTTCTTTATTTTTCATTAATATCTTTTTTTTAATATAACCACTCCCCTTTAAGGTGACCTGTGCACTTTTTACAGAAAGAGGAGGTGGAGTGTATCACTGGAAAGGGTGTCTACCAATGGTGGTAAACTAAGGGCAAGGTGTTTATATTAACCTCAAGGGCAAGAAGAATGTGACATTACGTTGACGTCAACCTGAACTGCCTCCACCATGCCAATTTATATGACTAAAATGTGTATGCATGTGAGATACATGGGTACATGCATTTGTTGGCATTTATGTCAACTCATGCTTATATTTTTCAATATATTTGTATCTACATTTGACCTGTCTGGTATTCTTAACTAATATCTCCGCACTCCATCATAACAGACCTCCACCCTAACATTGAACAGAGGTATCTGCCCCCATTTTACCATTGAGTATTAGAAACACAATACTTCCTCCCTCCCACTCCTGTAGGACACTGGAAAGTAATACATAAATATAGCAAGTTAACATGAACATTTCTATACACAGCAATTTCAAGGCAGCCCATGAAGAGTTATCTCTGTATTTATTTATATGGAAGTGTTTGTTTGTTTGTTTGCAAGTATGTGCATCTATGTGTGTATGTAAGCTTGTAGGTGTATACATGTAGTTATGTATATATGTATATATGAAAGGAAAATATTAGTGTGTATATATTAGATGAGTTTGAAGGAAAATGAATATAAATACATGAACATATAAGTATTTGTATTTGTCCCTCCTTATGATTTGTGAAAAAAAATGACAATGGAAATAACTTTCTCAATAAAATAATAATAATAATATTAGTGGCTAATGTGACAAAATACTACGTTACCAAAATGCTGATAGATAAGTGAAGAACCCCTCAGCAAACATGATGGGGACAAACACAGTAAAGGAATTCAAGCATGTCTGGGAAATGAATAAGGCCATCCTGAGGATTTAATAAGCCACACATTTTATGTAGAAAGAATGAGTAGAATAGATGGACCTATTCTTTTCTCTACATTGAAATATAAACATTTACCGGTATACACATATTATCAAAGCAAAAGACTTTAAAGGGTCGTCATGACTGATTTTGGGGACACCCCTGAACCCCACAAACCCAATGATATTTGGGAATCTGGCACACTGAGTTGCTAATACCAAAGATTATCAAAATGGACATTAGATGTGTTTTAATGACTGTGAATATTTGTCTTTCATTTATGTGTCACGTTTAAAGAATTAATGTGTGTGTATACTTAAATATGCATAAAATCTGAAGTGACCTAACAAGATAACTCCAAGCTCTGATGTATCTGGCGAACAGGGAGGGGAGTTTATGGTGGGGAGGTAACAGTACGAAAGCAGACCCTTCATACACAAAGGGGAATTATGAAGAGTGGTTTTGGCTAAAGAAAGTGGGGATATATAGGTTTGTTGTTTTGGATTTTTAATGGTTTTGGAAGAAAGAATGGATTCAGTCTGTCTCAGCACTAAGAAATGGTGCGTGAGTATTTCTTGTATTCTGAGCTATTTTAACTAAAGTAATCTGCTTTTTCTTGCTTCTCCATGAATGATGTCCTGATCTGAATTGGCTTGCTGGCCTCAGAGAGATTGAACACAAAGGTAACAACCTAGAGGGATTCATGTAGCAGAAAGCAGGAGAGTCTTGGGATGCACAAGGCACCTTGTCTCTGGGTCGTGACAAGGGTTTTTTGAAAAAAAAAAGTTTCTGAACCAGAAATCATTATTTCATGTTGAGATTTTTTTTCTTTAAAAAAAAAAGCATTATCAAGCCTTTGTGTTGACTCCAGAAAGAGCTAAAAAGTTAATATGTTTGTCTCTGTACCTCATACTAGAAAATAAACTTTTTTTAAGGTAATGGGTAAATGCTTGGGGTGCAGGGTCAGAAATACACACGTACACTGTGGCAAGGGAAGTGATTGAGGGACCTGTGCCTTGGAGCGCCAGATATTTAAATCCGGACGTGATCTGTGATACTGTACAACACCTCCATTACTCAGCGCCCTACTCTGTGACCTTGTGCACCACTCCATTACCACATGCGCTATTCTAGTCATGATTGTACGCTTCAGTATATCAAAACACATATACCAAAGATACTAAATGCAGGAACCAAAGAGCTCGCAGGCTCTAAATAACAATACTGAAAATACAATAAACCTGCTGCCTTCAATGGATTCTCACTTATGCTTACCCTTGCATGCCCCTCATAAATGAATGATATCTTAATTGCTTTTTATGGTAAATCATTTCTTAAATACCTTACTAGTCTGAAAATTAGAAACAATGCAGAGGCACTGCCAGTTACCTTAAATCTCCTGCTGGTCCCAGCTTGGCACGATGAGCCAGACCAGATATGGTCCATTCTCGAATTAGCCTGAGGGCACTTTTGCTGCCTTATCTATTCCAGCACCATCTATTTTTTCTAAACTTGTGTACAGTACAATAATACAGATGTCAATGTACACTAATGCATTTCTTTCCTAATCCTCCTCTTTTTAATTAAACTCTTTTGTCATGTCTCCTGCAGGAGTTCAAAGCCTCGCACTACGAGGATACCAGCGGCATCTGCAAAAAATGCAGAGTTTGATCTAAAGATGGAGGGAGAGAGAAATCAGCATTCATTCAACTTTCAACGAATCAACTCTTATAATTACTGTGAGCATAAATCACATTTATAGCAGGCAAACAGTCAGTATAATCACTTGTGTGCAGCAGCAAATGTGTTTATTTTGTTGCAATGGAATGCAAGATTAACGATTCCTGCGAGCCGGGCAAAATAGTATCTTAATATCCGTAAGACTCCCTCCTTATTTACGGGAAGAGAAATCTTCTATTAATACCTTTAAATATTGGCTTTCATGTCATATTTTCAACAGATGATTACACCATTACATGGTCAGATGCCTTAAGTATTTTAACTCCATAATTTCTGGAAAAGCATTTTAAACGATGCCAAGCGGCCCTGGAGCCGGGATGCATTTCAACAGAATTTGATCACCATAGAATTAGCTTCAAATAGCAGCTGGTATCTCAAAGACAACAATTTCCAAAAAGACTTGTAAACCTGTCCTCGGGACTATCAGAAAGCCTGTATTTTGGTAGATAAACAATTGCTACCCACTTCTGCTAACTCATTAGACATTCCCCAAGCCTAGTGATGGGTCCTTGGGAGAGGTTTGAATTCTTAGATACACAGAAGAGTTTTATTTATTGCAAAGTCTTTAGAACAAGTTAGAAAGAGTAAAATGGATATAATTACTGCCCCGAAGCATTGGTTCCTTAATCATAGCCGTAAGCACCTAGACTTGGCTGTTCCTCTACGTGCTAAAGTGATTTTTTTAAGATGATCTATGAATTCCAAACTACTTAAATATATGTGGAATTTAAAGAAATAACAGCTTGAACTTTTTCCAAACTGCAGTCTATGTGACATTTAATTAAATGGAAAGTTATTACGGGTCTGCCATGATCTACTCTTTGGGCCTCATTCAGTTGATGAACTTCTATGCAAAAGTAAAGTCTTAACTAACTAAAAACCTCTGTAAAAAAATATGCAATGTACTTATATAGAGCCCTATTCAGTTGGCCAAATCCCAATTGAATGAGGCCGTTTGTTGGGCTTAAAAAGGCAAGAAGGACCCATTCTACCAATAGCTTGGAGCTGGTACATTGTTCCCTTAGACAAGGATAGTCACAGAAACCTGACTTTTTCTCTATAAAACACACTATGAGACTCATTCACTTCGCAGGGCTGCACTCGCAGATTATAGGCCATATGTCTGCGGGATTGCTGCGGGCTCGCAATCTGCTACAAATCCTGTGCTATTCAATTGATCAAGCCCGCAAATGACAGCCCGAAACAGTAAACCATGCAATAGTAAGTAGCATTTCAGAGCGTGAACATGATCAATTAAACAAGGCTGTAATTACCCATTTAGAAACAGCCAATAGAAAATGAGACCGTCATCATTACGTCAGTAAAACATGGAGGTTACATGTCAATCAATTAGGTTTTGGGGTCCCATATGCGATCAGACTCACAAAACCGCAAAATCCCAAATAATAAAAATTAATAGCAATACTGTTCTAGTCCATGTGGGTGGCCTGATATGTAATAACTCCTTGATTCCCGAGATCGATATAACCCCGGAATGGAACATAAAATGATTTTTTATTGCCGATTTGCGAGCTTGAGACTGTTGTGCAATTAATTTGAATGTCTATCATCGCTTTCACCGTCATTTACAGTGCAGTATTGATTTTTTATTTGCTTTACAGTGCTACGACATGTCTTTAACCTCCTTGCGGGTCCTCTCTAGCACTCGTAGGATTCTCCTCTACATTTGCCATTTACGGGTGTGAAAACATTTGCGGGCTCGAGGAATTGTAGCAATTGAATAGCGATTTGCGATTGTAACTCTTGCGGACGTGAACGATCAAAGGCTTAGATGTGGTGTAAGTTACGGTTGTAACAAAGGATTTCAAGCCCGTAACATGTAGCTCGTTTGCAGCTCGCAAAAAAACTCCTATTGAATAGCAAATTAACTTTACGGGCTACAATAGCTCAACTGAATGAGGCTCTATGTGTCCAAAAGAGAGCATAATCTTTATTCAGACTTCAAAAACAATAAAACAATTGTCATATTACCTAAAAAAAATGGGGTGCACAAATTTGTGGATTTCTAATGCCCCCCCTTTGTCATCATTGTGCCAAACAAGAGCTCCTCTGGTAAGAGCTCTGATGAATGGCGCGATAGTGGCTGCGATTTGCGTCAGCAGATCATGACAGGGGCTAGTGAGTGGCATCCTACGAGCTAATGGTAGATACAATGCTACCATTTGTAATCCATGACTTTATTGCAACACTTACCCTAAGCATACAGGGGATTCTTCCCATGGCAAAAGCATGGAGTACTATTACTTTAAAGAACCACCGTAGTTTGGGGAAAATTACATATGTCATTTGTAAGAAACTAACAACATTAATAAAAAACAACAAAGGGAATAGCACTAAAAAGGATAATAAACTTCCATGCACTACCAATCCAGTCTTTTAAATGGATGATTTTCTCTAAAAATGCTTTTAAGCCCAAATTTTCTACATCTGCTAGTGTTAGTCTGTTGCTTACTACACACATTTGAAGATTTTCTTAATCTGCAGTGGAGGGAAACAGAATAATAGAGCGAGAGACGAGAAAGAGAAGACAAAGACGGAACAAAGAGGAGAGACTGAAGTTGAGATCCATATTTCTTTTCGACAAGGTGCCATTTTGAACCATTATAAATTATCTAAATCCGAGTTAACTCTACAAATCATGCTTTGGTATTACTTCCCCTTAACAAGCTGAAGCGAGTCTCTTGGAATTTCCCAGTCTCTGGAGGCCATTAATTATGGGAGATGTTTACCCTATAGCACCATCGCCCCAAGCACAGGATACATACAGAGGCCAAGATCACATTGATAACGCAGTACATTTGCCTTCATGTTTTTTGTTGTCTTGCGCCAAATAATTCTCTTTTATAAAATATGTACACTATAACATAATAAGCCAACAATGTGTCTTTTTGCACAAAATTGATGTACAATTTCTATAAATGTTCTTTTGAGGTTGGTCCACAGATTCCAGATAGGAATATTTTCTGTGGACAGATATGTAATGTAGCTGCCATTGCTCATTGTTTTAACGTGTAAATAGGCCACTAAGATTTTTCCTTAACCACATTCTACCACTATGAACCCTATTCTATAGCACATATACAAATGACCTCAACGGGAAGCTGTCAATAGGACCCACATGTCCCAGTACCCCTCAAAAAGAGCTCAACAGCATTGTATGACAATTAACCCCATGCCTTAGGGCTTCTCAATTTAACATCCGCAGACCACGGTCCCCATGAACATCCCATAGTGACCCTCAAAGTGATCTTTACAGATCTCAACAGAATTCAGCACATAGCACACATAAAATTGACATACGGATATCTACCATCATGGAACATATTCCAAAGTGCCCTCAAAGTGAGATCTAAAGAACATTGCCACCAACAGCCCTCACTCAGTGCCTTTAAAGGGGAGGTTACAGAACACTGCCACAATGAATCTCATCCCACCGCATCCCTCAACGTGACATCTACAGAAAGCTGCCACCATGAATCCCATCTCACAGGGCCCTTAAAATCATGTCTATGGAACTCTGCCACCATTTATCTAATTGTGGAGCGTACCTGAAAAGAGCTTTGCTACCATAAAGCTCATTCCACAACATCCCTCAAATGATTTAAAAAAACGATTTGAAAATTAACTCCTTTCCGAAGTAGCACTATACTGATCTCTGGTACCATACACCCATCGCACTGCACCCTACTACCATCAGCCAACTCTAATACTGCCACTATGAACTACTTCTTGCTACACTCCTATCTAGATAGGACTGATGGGGAAGTAGGGAAATCAAGGTGGCCACCAGGCTCCTGGATCTTGTACAACTGTTCAAATGCTTCTAGTTCAACTTCATTGCTCAAATGTACCAATTGCAATCCATCTCCATGCATTGTTAATTTGGGAAGCTCTCGCCCCAAAAGTAATCTACTGCTACAGTGTCATGTTTATAGAAAGCTCTTAAGAACTTTTACTCAATAATGTTCAAAATGTTTTTAGAAAATACAGTCTTTCATGTTTAACCATTTTGCTTAAATGGCTAGATAAATTTGTCTTTGTTCTCGATATAATTGGACATCCAGGAACCCTGTATTCAGAACGCTTCTATTAGTTTGTATTCAAAAAGACACTTTGAACTTCCACTTAACATCAGTAGAGCACCTAAACATTTCTGCCTGCAGGCCATCTATCCATCTGTGAAGCACTCATAACAAAAGAAGAGTCTCCTAAATGTAAGATTTCCTCTACAAAGACTTTATGCTCATTGTTTACATAGTTGGTGCATACAGTGGATATAAAAAGTCTACACACCCCTGTTAAAATGTCAGGTTTCTGTGCTGTAAAAAAATGAGACAAAGATAAATCATTTCAGAACTTTTTCCACCTTTAATGTGACCTATAAACTGTACAACTCAATTGAAAAGCAAACTGAAATCTTTTAGGTGGAGGGAAGAAAATAAAAAAGAAAAATAATGTGGTTGCATAAGTCTGCACACCATCTTATAACTGGGGATGTAGCTGTGTTCAGAATTAAGCAATCATATTCCAAATCGTGTTAAATAGGAGTCAGCATACACCTGCCATCATTTAAAGTGCCTCTGATTAACCCCAAATAAAGTTCAGCTGTTCTAGTTGGTCTTTCCTGAAATTTTCTTAGTCGCATCCCACAGCAAAAGCCATGGTCCACAGAGAGCTTCCAAAGCATCAGAGGGATCTCATTGTTAAAAGGTATCAGTCAGGAGAAGGGTACAAAAGAATTTCCAAGGCATTAGATATACCATGGAACACAGTGAAGACATTATCATCAAGTGGAGAAAATATGGCACAACAGTGACATTACCAAGAACTGGAGCTCCCTACAAAATTGATTGACAAGAAGAAAACTGGTCTGGGAAGCTACCAAGAGGCCTACAGCAACATTAAAGGAGCTGCAGGAATATCTGGCAAGTACTGGCTGTGTGGTACATGTGACAACCATCTCCCGTATTCTTCATATGTCTGGGCTATGGGGTAGAGTGGCAAGACGAAACCAAGGTTGAACTTTTTGGCCATAGTTCCAAAAGATATGTTTGGCGCAAAAACAACACTGCACATCACCAAAAGAACACCATACCCACAGTGAAGCATGATGGTGGCAGCATCATGCTTTGGCGCTGTTTTTCTTCAGCTGGAACTGGGGCCTTAGTTAAGATAGAGGGAATTATGAACAGTTACAAATACCAGTCAATATTGGCACAAAACCTTCAGGCTTCTGCTAGAAAGCTGAACATGAAGAGGAACTAAAGTTTTGGAATGGCCCAGCCAGAGCCCAGACCTGAATCCGATTGAAAATCTGTGGGGTGATGTGAAGAGGGCTGTGCACAGGAGATGCCCTCGCAATCTGACAGATTTGGAGTGTTTTTGCAAAGAAGAGTGGGCAAATCTTGCCAAGTCAAAATGTGCCATGCTGATAGACTCATACTCAAAAAGACTGAGTGCTGTAATAAATAAAATCACAAGGTGCTTCAACAAAGTATTAGTTTAAGGGTGTGCATACTTATGCAACCATATTATTTTATTTTTATATTTTTCTTCCCTCCACTTAAAAGATTTCAGTTTGTTTTTCAATTGAGTTGTACAGTTTATAGGTCACATTAAAGGTGGAAAAAGTTCTGAAATGATTTATCTTTGTCTCATTTTTTTACAGCACAGAAAGCTGACATTTTAACAGGGGTGTGTAGACTTTTTATATCCACTGTGTATGGTAAATATAACGTTGTGCCTGAAAATGGGTCATTACTTGCAAGACAGAGTCACCCATTGACCTTACAATGGACAGAGGCTAGCAGTAGCTGAGTATGAAGAAGGTTTAATACGGATATGAATTTTATTAATGATAAATGCGAAATTACAACATCTAGCTGCTGTTGTTAGACCACTACAGTGATCCTTTAATTTGCTAGGCAAAGATTCAAAACTTTGAGTTTACGGTCAACTCCATGACAGCTGGGTAGTTCAAAACACTTCCGCCATCCTTTGTTTAGCAGGACAGGTAGTGTTAGGTTGCAGACTGAGGGACACCGGCTCCGAAAGACCTGTGGGATTTGGCGTAATACCATAATACGCAGGATTCAAGCGTTCACATTCAACTCATCAGAAACAATTAGACAAAATCTCGATACAATTACTGGAAACAACCACCAGCCACTGGACTCCAAACAATATATTTTTGTCTCAGGTTCAAGTTCATCTTTTGTTATTATTAAGCTTAGAAGTATTCAGGAAAAAAATAACCCAATCATTCACTCCCCCCCAACCCGACCCTCTCTGACAGATGCAATTTCTGATATCCTAGCAATTTGTCACAGCTGCCATTTCTCAGCCTCCCTCCGAAACAAGCGAGTGACAGAGGAGAGGTAATTATCATACGGCTTGTATTCATACAATTGATTACGGTTCTGCAGAGATGAAACATAATGTTGTCAAAATAGGTGATCGCTTACGTGTTCTAATGGCGGGAGCTCCATAGCAAACACAACAAATTGATATTGTTACAGAGCCATCAAATGATCCACCATGAATAACTGCAGATACTTCTCCTTCTAATCTTCGCTTTCAGACTTAGCCAGGACTAATTAACTCCAACAATCTCTGAACCCATTCACATAGCCGGAACATCTCAGGCAGCAGACTTCAAACATGGAATGATGTTTTTCCTGAGCTGAAGCTTGGAGTCAGAGGGGGTGTGCTCTAAGTTTATTATCTGTTCAGGAGCAAAGGGAGAAAGAAAGGAGGATCGATGGAGAGATTTTTGTTGTCTCCTTGAATGATTCAGATCAACTTTTAGTTTTTGGCACCATACTCATAAACAGGCCACATAGTTAATCTTTCATGACTTTTAAGTAGTATTGATCAGTATAAACAACTTTTCAGTTTACAGAGTTTAAAAAACAGTTTTTTTTTTCTCCAACTGCAGCTGTCTAATTATTGCTTTCTGGGTTAACCAGCAGTACATTGTGCTACAGTCTTTTATAAATGGCGGGAGTAGCTCCAGGCTAAAAGTCAAGGGGAAATTAGCAATTTAAAGATAAGGGGCCTCATTCTAATCAGGCTTACAGCTTACGACCGGCTTACAGCCCAGCGTAGCGCTGCGGCGCCGCAAGGAGATCGCCTTTACGGCCCATCACAAACCATGCTATTGGCAGTAAGCACTAAATTATTTTTATTTGCAGATTTGAGGGTAGGGGAATGTTGTGCTATTAATTCTAAGCCCTAAAATCACTATTACTTCTAATAAAAGCACAGGATGGCTTTTTTATTTGCTTAATTAGTGCTACGTTTTGTAAATAAGAGCGTTGAGGGACCTCTTTGGTGTAAGTAAGCTGCGGCTTGATTTTAGCGATTTACGGGCTTGACGGAAGGGTGATCATTTGAATAGGGGATTGTTTTTTTTTTTTGCGGCCGCAACTCTCCCGGCCGCACAAGATCAAAGGCTTTGACAGAAGTAAGCTGCGATTGAGCAAATCGCAAGGGATCGCAGCTCGACGCTCATAACCCGATCGGAGACCGTAAATTGAATACCCTTTTACAAAAATGTAGGATTAGAAGGAGGCCCAAGGTTTCCTGTGAATAGATTTTTTTTAATTATAATAAATTTAAAGAGTTCTCCTATTCATATTTACTATTTAGAAGCAGCAATAAAGTGGAATCCCCTTACAACTACTTTGCCTCATCTGTGCCATCCCCTCATGCACTGCAATTCAGCACACTTTGGACCAGTTCACAGTAAAGATCTAAAAGCCTATTGAAATACTGTTTGAATTTTTGAAATACATGCATTTTTCACTGAGAAATAAAATATTATAAAATCTGTGTTTACTTGTGTAATAGACTGTCCACTTGCTTTTGCATTACTGCAGCCAATCATATTGTATGCATGTGTGTCCTATTGAAGTCAATGGTAAGACTGCTTTCGTTTCTAGTTTGAAGGTAACAGACCTTGCAAGTTTTTATGGTAGAAAATTCAGGTTTCTGTTCTCTTGCCTCTCTGGAATTTGTACAATGCAGAGCAGTATTCTGCTCACTACAATCTACCTGTGCAGGAATTGTATGCTGGACTCACCTAAACAGGTCAGTAATTGGTTAAATGGTCAGTCTTCCCTATAGACAATCACACTGTGCTCTCGGCTATCTGTTATTACTCATGCAACAGCCAGTAGGCAGGATAGACTTTGTATGTAAGCAGAAGCTTAAAACTTTAGATTTGTATCTGTTATTAGTTTAATTACAAAAAAATAGATCATTTCAACAAATAATTGTGAGCTCTTTGACACCATGAAGTGCACTTACAGTGAGGTATATGGCCCTTTAAATATATTCCACCATATGCATAACGTAAATCTCAATAGCCAAACAATTGCCAGCTCATTATTTTTGTGCCTTTTTTTTGGCTAAATATTTCCAATTTGCATACTCATATCTGGCTGTATTCATCCGCCACTGTTTTACATTGGATTTAAGGATGTAGAAGACTATTTTACACTCTCCATTGTATTCTTGTCATATATATTCCAGTTTATCTTTCTGTTTAAATAGTAAAATATATATTTTTTACCAAGCAGAATATAAAGGTGAACCTACATTGAGCAGAACCAACATTTGCAGAAGCAAGCAGATCCCATCGGAGCATCTCTACAGACAAGAGTTAAATCATTCACGTCCCGAGAGACACTTCAGGTTAGGCAGAATGTGCAGAGTCAGCTGTTCCAAGCATAAGAGTCATTGTAAGAAGTTACCCTCTAAAGACCGAGGCCCACCAGGCCATCACGTGGTAAAACCTTCAGGCAAACACTGCTTTTTTTAGCCGGACAACCACCTGAGTTCTGAAAATTAAATTAAAACCAGAGCATCTTATCCCTAAAGCAATTATCGGAGCTGCAGGCTTACATGAGTTTTGAGAACCAATAAATTACATTTCTACAGCACTTATTTAAAGCATATCAAGTTGGCACCATGAAAATGTGAAGCAGTGGGTAAAAAGTGTAAGTTTCCTATCTCCAGGCAAAAATGGGATTATAAAAAGACAAAACAGAATACAGGATTAACCTGTAATATAAAATCTTGTCGAGGTCTTGGAAGATATTAGCGCTCCTCGACAATTAAACCTTATCCAGCTCATAGGTCCCCTGTATTAATATTCACACTGCTTTAATTATTCATAGCAAGGGTTGGACAGCCAATATTCCAGTTTCCTAAAATAATAGGCATGGTTATTTTATAATACAAGAGGATAATGAAATAATTCAAAATGGTGAGAAAACAGAGAACAATAATACATTTCGGGACTGAACTTGCATATCTCTGGCCTAGGTCAACAAAGCTATGGGCTATGGCTGCACATTTTCAGGAGCCAACAGGAGGCATCTAGTTGCCAGCAGTAAGGAATAGTATATATTAAATATTCATACATTTCTATCTGTAACTATATTTGGCATACCATATATTTTTCTTTCTCTCTAAATATACATATATATTGTGACAGAGCAACACAAGGGGTTTGTATGAGCCACCGACTTTTCAAAGCTCTCTTTCCCCAGGAGGTCAGAAGGAGTTAACATTCCTGAAGAAGTTGATTAGCTACACCTGAGCAGAGCTAATTAAAGGCTGATGCTGGAATTTGGGTGTGGCTGTATTTATGGACTACAGTTGGCAGTCGGTATGATGCCGCTGAATGGACTGAGTTGGTCTGAAGTGAAGAAAGAAACACACAGAAGTGCAGTTTTCCTGAAGCTAGGAAAAGACACAAAGACAGAGAGATAGCAGCTTGGAGTTTAGGAGCACTTGAAGAAGAGAGGAGACTATGTGTTCTGAAGAATACTAGACTGTTTTGTTTTTGCTCCACCCAGGGTTAGTTTAATGAAAGTTTTCCAAAGCTTAATGCATCTAAAAAGTACTTCCTTCCAGACTCCTAGAAACCGCTTCTCTTGCTACTATCAATTCTTCCTGACTAGATATTTTGAACATTCCCCAGAATTTGTATTTGCCGTTGTTTAGCAGGTAACATTCAAGCTAGCAATCAATATAAAATTCCTCTTTCCCCACTCTAGACCAACCAATGAAACAAAACTCAAACAAAATAAGAGAAAAACAAACAGGTTTTATGTTTAACTAGTGGAAGTAAGAGGTTTGTTTTTCTCCAAGAATAGTATAATTGTATCCACAATTACAGAGAGCAGGTAATGGGTAATGGCATTTGTTCTATTCTAGGCCCCAATGGTTTGGCTGGAAACCAAGACTAGGAGGACTCTGCAATTCTTCATAATTGTCACTTACACATGGATTCCTGTAGACGTGCCAAGTCTTACTCAATCGGAGATTCTTATACAAGATCATTGTAATGATCATGGATTGGTTGTTTTGATTATGTGATAATATATCTGTTATTTAATATGCATATTGCTTCACAACTGTATAAATCAACACATCATTTCATTGCATGATACAAGTTACAGAATAAATTAAGATTCTTAACTGCAATTTTCAAGTTTGAGCAAAAACACTGTTGGAACCCAGTTATTTCATCAATTATTTGTAAAAAATAAAGCGTAATACTGTTATCTGTACAAACAAAGTACCCAGACCATAATAAATACAAAAGAGAAAATAAATAACAGTCTTAAGTGATGTGAATGGATAGAGATCTTCTTGAGGTTGGGTATCGTGCGGCTCTAGCATTAAAGAGAGAGCTTTTATCACTCTTACAAGACCATACTTTATTTGCTATGTCCTTTACTTTGCCTTATAGTATCTCAGCAGGGAGGTTTCAATCTTCAGGTTGTTTGACCATATGCTATACGGTTATTAATTAGTGGTCATCAGGTGCAAGGCCAAAATATACAAAATATCGCCCCCTGATGATATCACACGGACTCTGAAATCTGTTTCCTAGGTGACAAAAACCTGTCATCTTTGAGGCTTATGAAGAATGATTAAATTGATTGCATAAGTTTCATAAAACTCAGAATATCTCTCTATGAACTATTCCTCATGTAATTGCTTCTAATTATGCTAAAACCTTTTTTGGCAAAATGATGTTAATAAAACAATCGACATTTACTTTGTGTTGCTCAATGTATCCAGAAAATTCTAACATATTAACATATGTCTCGTCTCTTGTTTGTTGTGTTTAGTTCAAGCAGCCAATGAGAGGGCTCGTCATGTAATGCGGATTTCTCGGCAGTCAATTCATCATCTCCAATGAGATTTCACAGATGTGAAAAAATATATATAAAAATGTCAAAGGGTCAAAAATGTTGTTGTTTAGTTGCTCTGTCTTGGCTGACTCTCCATTACCCTACAGCCCACAGCACGCCTGGCATATCTGTCAGCCACTGTCCATCTCTGCCTCTGATGTCCCCGTCTTCATGTACCTTCAATCTTTCCCGGTATACTGTCTTCTTATGATATGGCCAAAATATTTGAGCTTTAACCTCAAGGTCATAACTTCCAGTGAACAGTTTGTATTGATTCCCTGTAGTACTGATTTATTGGATCTTCTTGCAGTCCAAGGGATTCTAAGCTGTTTTCTCCAATATAACAATTCAAAGGCGCTTGTTACTACTGGGAATATCATAGCGTAGCGGACCATTGTTGATAGTGATATAATAACTTTAGATATGTTTAAGACGTGCAGTTTTTAATGGATAACACTTCCCTTTGGTGATAAAAGCAATGTAGGATGTGTGGCAGTGTCTCTTTAAGTACAGAAGCTCATCAACTGTAACATGAGAAAGAGTTACTGTGATTCCCATTAACAGATAAATGAACACAGTATGCTATTACTGACCACTAATCTGTTCCACTTCTTCAAGATAATTAGTTTAGGTGCATCTGCATCTTGCACAAGCAGATACAAACAGCTTCAAATGTTTCCATGACACCAGTACTTGGAATCCTTGTAGATGGAATCCCAGGACCCAAAAATAAATCCTATGGAACCCCCATTACTTCTCCAGTAAAAAACAGCACTTCACTCAAAAAATCCCTCTTAAACATCCATAAGGACATCATAACTCCTCTCTAGGACGATATAAAAAACATGTAAGGGTTCAACAGAGAAAAAAAAAATGTGGATAATTACCTTGAAAAACCAATACCACTATGGTGGGGTCGCGTGAGCTTAAAAGATACACTAAAGTTCTGTATTTACAGAATATTACATAGAAGAACTAAAATTGCTGATGGACAAATTATATTTTGAAAATGTACCTACTATATACAGTCGTTGTCTCGTACAACCTCCCACTGTCTGTGAGTTTATCTTTCTTGTTCTTTTTCCTTGAGCCCCGATACATACGTATATCCATAACAAATATGGGGTCTTCATTTTCGCAAATATATTTTGAATTTTATAATTATAGAATGTTACAAAAACATAATTGACTATATTAAAACTTTAACATTTTTTTTTGAAGCAGGGAATTCTATTATTTCCATTAAAGGTATATGCAAGAGAGGTGGGTTATGACTGCATCCTGTAGAATGCATCATAACCCACCTAGCAAAAAATTTTGCATGAAAAAAAAATTTGATGTAGACACCCCCAGCAACGACACTGCACATATCGGGTATTTCATTAAAAAAAGTACCCGATATAAAAGCTGCTGATTGGCTAAAGGAAAGGAAAGTGTCTGAAATCATGTGACTTCCCACAGTAGGGAAGGCTTCAAGTGCTAACTGAGCATGCCTGCACAATCCCCAGGACAAAAAGAAACATTGTATTACTTATGCTAATATTCGCTGGGACTTTCAGGGGGTGTCAACATTGAGAGAAAACAGTTTGCAAATGCAAGAAATCCAGCAAACTTCAGGCTAACAGTTTAACTGTTTACTTTGGATATTTTTCATGCAAACAATTTTTTATAAATCTCCTCTATCAGATGCATTAATTACCCAGCTCACGTTCATATACCTTTAATGACTAAATAAACACTTGATACTACTACTATGAATCTACTCAATATCAGCTATACAGTTTTGTGCACTTTGATACAAACAACTGACTTCACCACTTTCCACCTGATCTTAAAACAATGCCATTGTAATTAGTGGTGTATTTATACATATGCCCACACGGCACTGGCATAGATAGTCACATTTGAAATGGAAGAGGCGAAAGCATCTAAACGATTATTTTTCTGCCGAGATATGAAATATCCTACAGTGACTCATATACAGTAAATTGCTCATATGTATACAGGTAAGCAACAAACTCTAAGCTCTGAGTGCCGCCATTGCCCCATATTTGGAGTTGAGATAATATATATATATAAAGTTTGGCTTAATAAATCCTCAGGACTTTTCACAATATCTGGATAACTAAAGTTTTGTGAACGTAGAAGAATTACAGAAGTTATTTAAAAAGCAGATATCTACAGTATAAGGAATTGTGACACTATGTCTAAAACCAATCATGAAATCTTGACAGGCTGTATATGTCAATCATGAGCTCTGCCAGTTCTGGGTAATCTCGTCTGCCCATTTTGTCTGTATAAAAGTTAAAGGGATCTAGCCGAGATTCCAAACTTGGAGCACGTAATGGAGGCCATAAGTTAATTTGCTATTCAATTCAAACGCGCTACATGTTACGGGCTTGAAATCCTTGTGGTTGTTACAACCGTAACTTACGCCCCATCTAAGCCTTTGATCTTTCACGTCCGCAAGAGTTACAATCGCAAATCGCTATTCAATTGCTACAACTCTTCGAACCCACAAATGTTTTCACACCCGTAAATGGCAAATGTAGAAGAAAATCCTACGAGTACCAGATAGGACTCACGAGGGGGGTTAAAGACATGTCCGTAGCACTGTAAATGCAAATAAAGAATCAATACGGCAGACAGAGATGACAGACATTAGAATAAATTGCACAACAGTCTCAAGCCCGCAAATCGCCAGAATATAAGATTTATTTGTATGTTTCATTTCTGGATTAAATCAATCTCAGGTATCAATGAGTTAATATATATCAGGCCACCCACATGGACTAGAACTGTATTGGCATTCATTTTTTTTATTTTGTGCTTTGCGGGTTTGCGAGTCCGATCGTATATGGGACCTCCAAACGCTAATTGATTGACATTTAACCTCTCTGTTTTACTGACCTAATGATGACTGTCTTGTTTTCTATCGCCTGTTTCTAAATGGGTAGTTACGGCCTTGCTTAATTTATCATGTTTCCACCCTGAAATGCTACATACGAGTGCATGGATTACGATTTCGGATTTCGGCCCGTAACTTGCGGGCTTGATCAATTAAATAGCACCGGAATAGTAGCAAACTGCAAGCCCGCAGCACGCCCGCAGACATGCGGCTTATAAACCACGAGTGCGGCCTTCAATTGAATGAGGCTCATAGTATTAATAGTTTTACCAAATTTGTAATTAATTGAAAGTTATTCCAAAACAAGTCAAAAAGGAGAAACTGGACAAGGGAGAAGTGATAGAAACCCTTTTTTTTATCTACACTTTGTATTACCCCATGTAGTTATTTTGCAGCACAATGCCAATTGAGAAAGGTCATGACAATCCCATTATACAAATATGCTTACTTAAAAACTATTTCTTTGGCTTTTTTTGCTATTCATTTTTATTTAAAGGGACAGTTAATCAGCACAACTTGGAGGACGCCACTGTAAAGTTCTCCAAAAAACATATTGAAATACTTTTTGAATTTTTGAAATGTGTTCATTTTCTGTGAAAAATCATAAATTAAGTGGCAGCAGCAGCTCCGTGCAGAGAGCAGAAGCAGAAAAAGAGTTATCCCTTCACAAATTCATCTGTGCAGGGAAATGACTGCTGGAATCAACCAAACACGACAGTTAGGGGAACATCTCCTCCAGCATTCCTGAAGTTCAGAGAAAAACTATAAATCTTTGTGTTCACTGCTATTAATAATGGAACCGTCAGCAGTGTGTTTGTCAACAGAGCTAAGACTCTAGATTTTTAGTTGTTATTAGTGTAATAATACAAACAAAATAGATAATTTTAGCATAGAATCTTGAACTCTTTCACATGAAGAGGTAAATGTCCCTTTAACTATTATTTATATACATTTCCATAGCAGGGATAAAGAGCCGTCAAGCATTAGTATATACGCCTTATTGTATTTTCTTGTAGTTTATGTGTATCCCTATTAAGTCTCCTTTCTCTGAACCATAAATAAACCTGTGATAACCAGAAAGACGTTTCCATTTGGTACAAAGTAGACAACAGGTAGCGTCGCTTCACCCTACATAAATACTAAAATACTGTAACACTGACTCCTGTAACTGAAGCCGCTCTGACGCTCTCAATCTAATTACATACATTAAGTGCCTCGGAGGCAGTTTTATGTAGGTGAATCAGGACAGATACTTAGAGAAACAATGAACCTAAACAGATAGAGAGCGGTTTTATGTCCCATTACTTTACTTGGGACACTCTTGGCAGATATCGTCTTCCAATGATAAATCTCCCTGTGCGTCTCCGGCTCGCTCTCATTACACATCTTAGTTCCACCGTCACTTCTGTAATTACTCACCAGTCTCGCACTCGAAGTACTTAGCAACTTAACACCTCCAACCCTCAGACACAATTACTTCACACCACCCTCTTACATTGTTGTGTACTTTGCACCTTTCCATATTAAGTCTTTGTGATGCAGGAAATTTGTCAACAAGTAGGTTTTTCCTTCTTTGTTAAAGACAGGGTATAAAAAATGAAGTTATTTCATAAAAATAGAATATAATTAATTAGCAAATTAAGTGGAAGGTTCCTGGATGTTACTCAGTATAATATATCCCTGGGTAACTATTATTTTATTTAGAAGTGCTTAAAAGGTCTTTTTTTACTGCCTAAAGTTATAACGTTTCTGTATGGGTCTGCCCACTGCAGATCATGAAGACACTGTCTCTGTAGGACTGGATGTGACGTGCAGTGTCCTAGCCATGTCTGCAAAATGGTACTGAGAGATGGCCACTGATTGGTTAGTATGAAACACTGCACAGCACATACGCTGCAGTGGGCAGACCCATACAGGGACTATTTGTTTGATTTAAACATCTGATTACCCAGATCTTATAAGCACTTCTTAATAAAAGTAAATAGATACCCAGGGATATTATATACCTCGTACAATTCAGGAAGCTTCCATATCCCTTTAAACTACTACATTAGTTGTAGTCCCCAACGTCTTTTGAAGAACTACAAATTACAAAGGGCAATTTAAAAAAAAAAGTATAAATAAAGAAATATTTTTTTATATATTTTTTTCTTGAAAGACATAACTTTATAAATATTTTCCATTTGTAGGCCTTATTTTTTAACTATTTACTGTTTTTAGTAGGAATGCAAAAATCCTGATAAAGTTTATCCGTGGTCAAGGTCCCTACCACTGTTCAGAAAGCAGATAAAAAAAAAAAAAAGCAATGTCATTATGTTAAAGGGACACAGAAGTCATAATATTATATATATGTGTTCAGCCATGTCTGACTCTCCGTGACCTTATGTTCCACAGCATATGTTATGTCTGGGATTGCTAATTCATACGGTTTTCTTGGCAAAGATACTGGAGTGGGTTGCCAGTTCCTTTTACAGTGGGCCTCGATATGTCTGACCTCTCTGCTATGACCTGCCCATCTTAGGTGACCCTACATGGTATAGCTCACTGCTTCATTGAAGTAAACAAGCCCCTTCAGCACCACACGATCCAGAATGGGAAGTTATATATAATGGTACATAAAACATATCAGTAATAAAATATATTTTATCACTTACCCAACTATTATTGAATACTATTTTTGAAAATGCATTTTCCTACAGTAAACTTACATTGAAGTTTGCAATTCTACCAAGCATGTGCAGTTATCAGTGCAATTATTCCCCAAAATAGCGAACTGACCTTATGGTGTCTGCTTCATCCATTTCACTCTAAAGCCATCTGATTCTAAGAAGAATGAACAGACCTCTGGGAGTGACTAATTTCTCAGTGGGATGTGCACATGCTCCTTCTTTAGCACGGGAAATTAAAAATTAATTATTTAACCCTTAGATGATATAATTCTATCTTCTGTTCTGTTTATTATTAGACGTTTTGATATCTAAACCTTAAATAGTTCATTTGAAGAAAAATTATACTGGTTCACAAAAATAAAATAAAAATAATAAAATGCTCCAAAGCTAAATCTGTACAGAAACTTAAATAAAAAATAATATTGTTGCTGAGTTCCAGATCGTTGCAATAACTATATACTGAATTACAAGCAATATTTGTCATTTCTTAATTAGTCAATGATAAAGAAGTATACTTAAACTTTAACTCATTGTAATACGTTTGTAAAGAAGAAGAATTAGTTCATTAACAGCTGTTGTACTTTTAGGCTCCAAATAGAGTCTCCTGTTTATAGAACTTTTTTTTTTCATTTGCTCAAAGTAAAATAATTAATTTCTTATAAAAGCTTTGAAAACATTCGTCTAGGCATTTAGCTGAGTTTTAATTTCCCCAGATATTGTAAGAGAATAGTCCAGAAAATGTGCTCTTCAAAACATTAGTCACAAAAATGTCCCCTATCAGTCGTTTTAAACATTAAATGAGCTTAAAAAACACTGATAGTATTTTTTTATACCATTATATTTTTTTAACGCTAGACCTGATAACGTGTGATGAAAGTTTTTAGGAAGTGAAACAAGCATTTAATCACTTAAAGTTTTATGGCAGTCTGTCTGATTGGGGTGTCTCTTATTAATTCATTTTATTGAGGAATTCTGTATACAAGTACATGTGAAATTTCTTGAGTGAGCTCCACCCCTGAGGCACCTATGTAGGCAAAGCGTCCTAGCCAATGAGCTGTGGGAACGAATGCGCTGTCCTAACGAATCAGTCGGCAGTATCATGGCTCCCTCCCATTTGTCTCAGCTAGTGAGAGGGAAACAGATACATTGTTATACCTGCCTCTAATTGGCCACAACAAATTATGAATTTTATGCTAATTTAGCTTGGATTTTCAGGGGCGTTCCTTGTCAAAATTAACTGCCTGAAAAAAGTTTTTTTTGCGGTAAGTTTATTAATGTTTATTTTGGGATTTTTTTCATGCAAAAAAGTTTTCATATGCAACTGATTCTCCTCTATCAGATACTTCATAATCCAGGGGCCTCATTCAATTGTGATTTGGCCAATTGAATAGGGCTCTATATAAGCACAGAGCATATTTTTTTTACAGAAGTTTTAGTTGGTGAAGACCTTGTTTTTAGATAGAAGTTCACTAACTAAAAACTTCTGAAAAAAATATGATCTGTTCTTATATAGAGCCCTATTCAATTGGCCAAATCTCAAGTGAATGAGGCCCCAGGAAACTTCCAGATACTTTTAACTGTTTATGTGAATTTATGCTATATTGGACAATTATTTGCTTAATATCTGTGCACCCTCTTATATAGCTCAATTCGTAAATTTATTCACACAATCTTAATATTGCAACCTATTCCATTAGCTATTCGCAATCCAATTACGAGTTTGCCGCCCACAATCACAACAGGCCAGTAAGAACTGGAAATTCTAGCTTAGAACTCCATTGGTGTTAGCACAGCTCAAATTTCATGAGCTCTAAATAATTAAATTTACACAAAATCGATATTCTATTAGACCCATAGCACTAGCTCACAAATGAAGTCTGACGCGCAACTGAAAAAATTATAAAGTTTCTGCCAAAAATATTATGAGTACTAAATTGGCTTTTATAAACACTTATTAGAGCTGTATCAGCAATTAAACACACATTACTGTACTTTACAAGCACAGAAGGGCACGGGTAGACACTAGAATAAATTGCAGAACAGTCTAAAACCAAAAATATGCAATTAAATATATTATTTTTAAATGTTATTTTTGTAATATCGATCCAGGAACTCAAGGGGTTAATACATATCATGAAACCCACATGGATTGGAACAGATGCTCTAATGCATTTTATAGAGTGCTAGATTGAGTGCCCAATCTCCAAATATTACTTATTGGCACTAATTAATTCTTAGCCTCCAATTGCAGATTGCGTGTAACTTCCATGTTTTACTGACATCACGATGACGGTCTCATTTACTATTGGCTATGTTTAAGAAGTAAATTAAAGGGTTGCTTAAATATTGTCAGATCATATGATCACGCCCCCTGAAATCAGACTTAAAAAGGCAGGGTTTACAAATTTAGGCCCAAGGAGGTAAATTACGGGCTGGATTCAATAGAAAACACCTAAACATTTAGAGAAAAAAAACACCAGCAGCCAAAATGGTCACTGAATAATTAGGATGAGATACAGCACAGCCTGTGTCTTCATGAGTTGCAGAGGGCAGACCCACGCAGGTGATATTTGTTTGATTTTAGAAAAGTAAATAAGCAGTTCTTAATAAAATGAAGTACATAAATAGATACACATGAATATTATACACCTAGTAAAATTCTGAAACTTTCTATATCCCTTTAAATGCATTATAGACAAGTATGTATATTGTTGTGTCCGTTGAACTATATTGATGCTCATGTGAAAAACTGATGCAAATCAACCGATACAGTATTGATATTTTTTTGCATATTTAATCTAATTTTGGAGCAAATATGGATCCAGCATGCATAAAATTAAGAAATAACTAACACCATTCATAAACCTGCCATTACTCAATAAAATCAATACTTACTAATTTAGAGGTAAGCCGTTGAGGTGCATCAATCATCAGACACATTTTTACATACTCTGCTTAAATCAAAAGTCTTATTTTTAGGGGCAAATTAATTTCCACTTTAATCATAACTGATTGTACTAGATATCATTGTATAACCATTTATAATTCTGTCTGTGTCCCTAAGATCCTCACACGAGTTTTGTATAATTTCTGGATACAGGTTGTTACAGTCTATGCCTTGGTGGTGACGGAGTTGTATTGCTCACTTTAAGGTATAGGAGGCAGTTAAAGGGGTTTTTGGAGGCACTTTAGGCTCATGCTAGCTTAGATAAGCAGATTTAACCGTTTCACCATAAATCCCTGTGTGGTCTCAGTCACAACTAGTGCCATGAATATGACTAAACAGAAACCTTAAACTGAACCCACCACCCCTTCCCAGGCTACAAACGAGGTTAAGGAACTGCTTTATTTGTAAAGTACGTATTAATCTTACAATATAAAGCACCTGTGTAACACTTGGGTATAAGATTTAGAGAAAAACATAATTTTAGCAGACTCTTCTTATGCTTGAAGGCTTCCATGCAGGGGTGGAGCTAGTGCGTATGCAATACACCGGGGCCCTCCTCTGGGGGCCCTCAGTGTATTCCATTTTTTTCTGTCATTAGTGGTTCAGATGCAATGCTACCCATCCCTTGCCGATGCTTCGTCATACCAGGGAGAGGGAATCCCGGAATGACATCCCACATGTGACCTCATCTGGGATTCCCTGCCACGGAGAGCAGATGTGCCAAAAAGGGAGGGATATTCTTACATATATGTAATGGCATTTTTCACGCAAGTATTTAGATATTGGACAATATACACAGGAACAGTGGCGTTTCCCATATGAGCTACTAAACTCTTTCAGGTGACTGACTGGTAAATGACGCAGTCCCGGGAAAGAAAAGGTATCATTTCCTCCTCTATAATATTAACAACTGCCAGTTTACACCCCAATGGAAAAACTATGCTCTGAATTACTGAGATTAGGAGACATCTAAACAACCACTATAATCTATTTAGAGGTAACATTTTCAGGAAGGAATCTGAGAGAACATGATGAGGATAAAAGTAAAACTATCAAAAAATATCATCATACAGTGGATATAAAAAGTCTACACACCCCTGTTAAAATGTCAGGTTTCTGTGCTGTAAAAAAATGAGACAAACATAAATCATTTCAGAACTTTTTCCACCTTTAATGTGACCAATAAACTGTACAACTCAATTGAAAAACAAACTGAAATCTTTAAGGTGGAAGGAAGAAAAAAAAGAAGAAAAATAATGTGGTTGTATAAGTCTACACACCCTCTTATAACTAGGGATGCAGCAGTGTTCAGAATTAAGCAATCACATTCCAAATCGTGTTAAATAGGAGTCAGCATACACCTGCCATCATTTAAAGTGCCTCTGATTAACCCCAAATAAAGTTCAGCTGCTCTAGTTGGTCTTTCCTGAAATGTTCTTAGTCGCATCCCACAGCAAAAGCCATGGTCCACAGAGAGCTTCCAAAGCATCAGAGGGATCTCATTCTTAAAAATTATTAGTCAGGAGAAGGGTACAAAAGAATTTCCAAGGCATTAGATATACCATGGAACACAGTGAAGACAAGTTATCAGCATACACCTCAACAACAGTGCACCCTCTTTTATCTCCGCTCTTGTCTCCAACTCCATCCCATCTTCAGGACTTTTCTCGGGCTGCCCCTACTCTATGGAGGTCCCTGCCAGGATCACTAGACTATCTTCCTGCTTCAAATCCTTCCAAATATCACTAAAAATGCATCTATATAAAGAAGCTCATCACCCTCACCCTTAATACTCACAACTGCTCACTCCACACCCACTATCTACAGTGCCACACACCGACACCTCCACTTGCTTGAGCCAATTGCCTTACACACTGCCATTTTGTATCTATCACCCTCCTGTATCATACCCAAGCACTTTAGATTTATACGTTTGTGCGTTTTCAATCTTGTGTTGATGCTTTGGAAACAAGTTATATGTACGTTTGATTTTAAGCTCAGACAGGGCCCTCCGTTCTTTGCAATGTGCTCATTTTGTTTTTTCCCTTGTACTTAACCCCTATAGCGATACAGGATAATAATAAGGATAATAATATTTTATCTAACTTAATTGCATGAGAAAGAGAGATCGTATCCTTCTTACAGAACATAGTATTAGTCTTATTAAATTGTGATTCGGCCAATGGGATAGGGCTATATATAAGCACCAATAAAAAAATGTTTGGATAGAAGATCACTAACTAAAAACTACTGTAAAAAAAGATGTTCTGTGCTTATATAGAGCCCTATTAAATTGGCTGAATCACCATTTTATAAGGCTGTAGATATCTATCAAAAAGCTCATCAGTTGGAGGAAGAAGGTGAGGTAGGAGGACATTATTTTTATTAGCATTTGCATTATAGGTAATTATGTAAACGGCTGCGTCTTTTTAACCATATTAATGCTCATGTGAATATTATGTGCAAATCAAATGATACTGTATTGATATTATTTGCATATTTAAACTAATTTTGGCGCAAGTATTGATCCAACAAAAAAAATAATACTATAACTAACACCATTAATATACGAGTCATTAATCAATAAAATAATTACTTACTAATTTAGAGGCAAGCAGTTGAGGTTTATGAATCATTGTACACTTTTTGGTTGCAAACAAATATTTAAGAGACATTTTCTGGATATTGTTTCATAATTTCCTTTATGTCTCATCAGTTCTATATTATGCATAGTATGTCTTACTGACATGGGCTGAAAGATTACAGTTATAACACAAATATAACCCAGAGTATCCTTTAAGTATGGAAGTAACTCTGACAGACCATGGCCGCCATTCAATTGAGCAATTGTAAGTTACTGAAGCCCGTAATGTAGCCTGTAAACTAATTTGCTATTCAATTGGCGTCTTTTTGCTACCCCCGGCCCATCTAAGCCTTTGATCTTTCAAGCCTGCATATGTTACGATCTCTAAAATCGCAAATCGCTATTCGATTGATACAATTCCTCAAGTGCACAAATGTTTCACACCCGTAAATGGCAAATGTAGAAGAAAATCCTTCAAGTACCAGATAGGACTCGCAAGGGGGTTAAACACCTGGCTGTAGCAATGTAAATGCAAATAAAACATCACTACTGCACTTTAAGTGACGGGGAAAGCGATGAAACACATTAGAACTAATCAAGTTCGCAAATCTGCTATCAAAACACATTTTATTAATGTTTCATTTGCGTGTTATATCAATCTCGGGAATCAAGGAGTTAATACATATCAGGCCACCCACATGGACTTGAACATTTTCTTCATTAATTTTTACTATTTTGCATATAGCTGGATTGCGAGTCCGATCGCATATCAGACTTCTAAACCGTAATTGATTGACTTGTAACCTCCATGTTTTACTGACGTCATGATGACGGTCTCATTTACTATTGGCTGTTTCTAAATCGGCAGTTACGGCCTTGCTTAATTAATCACGCTCTGATATGCTACTTACGGGTGCATGGTTTACGGTTTAGCCTTTCTGCAGGTAGTTGCGGGCTTGTTCAATTGAATCACTCTGTAACTGTTGCAAATTTCAAGCCTGCAGACTTATGGTCGGTATGAAGGCAACTGCGGGCAATTGAATAGGGGCCGTTGTCTATTAACATCAAGTGAACAGGGTTATTGTCAATGTTATTGACGGTCTTAATGTAATTTAATATTTGGTAATAAGAAGGGCTCAGGAGGGACTTTTACTTAGTAATTTGTATTTAGCAAAATAATAACATATAACCATTAGTTTCTATAAGCATTCAGAAGGTTCAGTTGATATTTATGATCAGAGGTCCAAAAGAAAGGGTCCAGAGGACCCAATAAGTCTGAATATGAACTACCTCAGTCATTATATGTATAGACAGACACCATGTGAAAGCATTCAATGCAGTGTTTATACCTACTTGGTGGAAATACACAGTATAATGACTTCCTAGTCCGTATATATAAGTAGTCAATAACATTATAAAATATAGCATATTCATAACTGGTGCACACACAAACATTTATCCATTTTGTAAATAGATAGTCAATGGAAATATGCCATTTGTCCATAATTATAACATAAATGCTCATTGCACCTACTTACCGTATATACTCGAGTATAAGCTGAGCCTAATTTTACCACAAAAAAATTTGAAAACTTATTGACTTAGTATAAGCCGAGGGTGCAAAAGAGGGTCCTTCCCCCCTGATCATCATCCTCCTCGTTCCCCCCCTTATAATCCTCCTCCTTCCCCTCTTTATCATCCTCCCCCCCCCTTATCATCGTCCTTCTTCCCCCCTTTTCATCCTCCTCCTTCCCCCCAATCATTCTCCTCCTTCTCCCCTTATCATCCTCCTCCTTCCCCCCTTATTATCCTCCTCCTCACCCCTTATCATCATCCTCCTCCTTCCCCCCTATCATCCTCCTCCTTCTCCCCTTATCATCCTCCTCCTTCCCCCCTTATTATCCTCCTCCCCCTTATCATCATCCTCCTCCTTCTCCTCCTTCCCCCCCTTATCATCATCTTCTTTCCCTCATAGCCTCCTCCTTACTGCACCCTCTCCAATCCCTATCCCCCTCTCTCCTTACTTGCTACTATGCTTACTATGCTCCGATGAGCTGATGCCGATACTGACGCCGCAGCACGTCTTCCGTACCGGCATATGCTAATGACGAGGGGGATAGGGATGGAGGGGGTGCAGTACGGAGGAGGTTATGGGGGAAATAAGATGATGATAAGGAGGGGGGAAGGAGGAAGATTATGATAGGGGGAGAGGAGGATAATAAGGGGGGAGGAGGATGATGATAAGGGGGGAGGATGATAAGGGGGGAGGAGGATTTTTTTTTTACTCAAGTATAAGCTGAAGGGGGCTATTTCAGCATAAAAAGATGTGCTTAAAAAATCATCTTATACTTGAGTATATACAGTATTTTGTGTACTCAATAGCACTATACAATCCATTGTAATCATTTTCAATGTCTTTAGATACTCAGTGGAATTATATACTGCATTGCCATTATTACTGGTGAATATCGATGCTCAATGGAACCAGATAATGCAGAGTATTCACGACTAGTGCATATGGGTCCTCAGTGGAACTGCACCATGTAGTGACCAGATCATGAATCATGAATATGTATAGATACTCAGTATGCCTATACATTGCATAGTATTCATGATCAGTGCATATAGATACTCCAGTTCATGATAACTGTGGAACTAGACAGACCATGCCTCCCACTCCGGGTCACTCGCCCCACCTACAAGAGCAGAGCAGCTGAGCCATGAAATGAAAAATGAGGCCATCTTCAGGAGCATAAATTATTGGCAGCTCAGACAGACATGATTAATGACACCACTGCAATGGCGATCATGGATAATTATCTCACAAACCAATAACTCTTTACTAAAATATTATTATATCCACCAGTGCTACTGTGAATAAACAACTGATCTCTTCATCCCAAAGGAGACAGCTATATTGGATCCCTCACTGTCTGACCATGTCCAGTAATAATGTCCAATTTATTCATTCCTACAAGTGGCCAAGATGCATTACAAAGCAATACGGAGTAGGAGTGTTCCTCAAAGTGCGCTCAAGTGCCATCTTTACAATTTGTGCCATTGAAGAACTAGAGGACAGAACGTTTTTAGAATATTCGAACATATAATCCAGCCTTTATTGTAGTGATCATTACAGATTCACTACTTTCTTACATGATACAGCTTTCTTGCCAAGTGAGAGGAAGATTTGGAAACTTTAGCCAAGTCTTAATGCAAAATGTATAAAATCTGAACAACTTAATTTAGGTTTCTCTTCAACTTGACAATACAAACACATACATTTTAGGAAGTGTCTTGTAAGACAGTACCCAGCACTACATTTAATAGGCAACAAATCTTTTGTTCTTCAAAAGAGCAAACAGTATATATGGGATTTCAGAATCTCTTTACCAATCCTGGAAACATTATACTCTGTAGCTTGTCCATCTCTAGGAATGAACACGGGTTTGTTGTTCCATTGTTGAACAATACAGACGGAGATCGTTTCTTTGACAACATAAGATACCAGTAATACAAGTTATTGGCACAAGTGATCATTCCTTGGATGTTCAAACAAATGTTTCTTAGAAGTTAATGCAAATGATTGTTTCTTGGATGATAACTCAATTCATGGTTTTGTGGATGTTAACAAAAATGATTCTTCCCTGAATGTTAACGCAAACGATTGTTCCTTGGACGTTAACACAAATGATTATTACTTGTATGTTAACACAAGTCACTAATACTGGGATCTTAGCACAAGTGATTTTTCCTGGGATGTTAACACCTGTGTGGGGGTTGGAAATGTGGTTCTAGCTTTGCAATCACATATATAGTTGTCATAACTGCGGGTTGTCAAAAGTTGTTGCTAACGCTGCGGCCCTCGCGAAGGAAGGGCCGCAGTTGCTGGCATGGAGCGCCGAAGGTACTCCTTGCCAGCAACTGCGGACCTCGCAACATTTACGGACTGACGAAACACAAATACGAGACGCGGGACTTAGAAAAAAAAACATTACGACCTCGCAAAAATACGACTTTAACGGCCGAACTGCGCGAACCTGAAAACATTAAAAACACAATAAATACACACAACAAACACATACAAAGCTTACCCACAGCAAGAGGAGGCACCCAGGACCTCTGCAAGTGAAGTTACACCTCCATTAAACTCCAAATTAGAGAGTTTAGACAGCCAAAAATCTCCTAAGCGAGAGAAAAAATGGCAGCCGAAAAAAATGAAAACGTGGCTACAGGACCCTAAACACGCAAAACACCACCAAGCACATACAGATTTTCCGAAAAAGCCAAGAACAAGAACAAGGACGCCCTTTTTTGACGGGCAATATTCTAGTGAATATTATAATTGTAGTATCCTTTATCCTCTAAACATACCCACTTACCCATGTGCCTGCATGACCATTGGCTAGGTGAATACATTATGTCAATATGTTATATCTGGATTAACTAACAAGCTATGGTAAATAAATGAATCCAAGTCTGGTTTGTGTAGCTATTATTTGGAGCGTGGGTGCACTCTATGAATCCTACAATCAGGTACAAATGGGAGATCAAACAGAGGAGCTAAATGAAGCTAGGTTTCTCTGAGGATTAGATCACTGTATATTAACAGGCTTTTGTAAACCTGTATATTCATGCTCCTTCACAATGATAAACACTGTGAACACAAACTGCTATTTTACCTGCTCATAATTATCTTGTTTTGTAAAAATGAATAGCTGGGAGCTCAGCAGATGACATCCCGCTGGTTCCCTTGCCAACGGTTGGTGTTTATATACTGGTTTGCTATGGCGTTATCATTTTTTAAACCAATGTTAGGTGACCAGTGAAGGGCAGACCATTACATATAACACATTATTTTGAACTACTGGCAGTGAGAGTTAAAATCCAAGCGTGAGAAATGTGATGAAAGGATACCTAAGAGGAAGGATGTTGTGGCTAAAAGCGAGAGGATTTGTGCTATACGTGTGATGGAGGCTTGTCGTGTGTGGGAGGATAATGTCCCGCTATTCCCACTACATCAGACAACAGGATGGGGGCCGCGGGGGATGCCTCTGAGGTCTGTGTGTGGTTTCCGAGCCATCTGTTGTCAAACATATCAATACAAATAATATATTTTGTGATATTGTGTAAGATAAGCTACTGCGCATCACACTGGTGGGCTACATCAATACATTTTCAATATTAACAAATATTCCAGGACTTTGCCAGGGATTTATAGCATAATAATCATATCTATATCTCCTTTATTAACCTTTACCTGTCCGCTTCTTTTGTCCCTATCTCTTACTTTGGGTTTCCTTTCCCTTTGCTCCGTCTTCCTCCTTTTTTGCCTCCTATCTTCATCGGATAGCCACTCTCTTCCATTCCTCTGATTTTCGATATACTCAGATTCCACTGGCTGTCTCACTCCTCAGTTGCCCCAACCGCCTCTTCCTTCTTTCAAGATACCTCTTTCCTTCCCCTGGCTGTCTAATTCCCTTTATTGGCTATCTTTATAAATCATCGCGTAATTTGTGCTCTTCTGACATTCATGACATGGGCATAAATGTACTATTTATTTACTGCATTATGCACAGTGGAAACTCTTTCCCACCATAGGCACACGGTAGGAACCAATCTCACCCTGATGAGATCCATTTTAAGATTGAAACAGCTGTCTGTGGGTAGGTCTACTGGCTTGGGCATAATCCACCCTATGCTCTGATTTAAAGCTGAACAATACAGTGAGGGTATACCTAAGAGGAGCCATGTATATAGTGGTATTTGGATTAAAGAATGAAAATGCAGTGTGGGCTCACTTGCATAGTCCTGCCCAGTTTCCCAGAGTGCAAATCTGTTGTAGATATACATAAATATAGAAATGTGTATTTCTCTGAATTCTGAGCAGGAAATATGTTAAATTATGTTCTGAATAATACTGGAATAAGAAATAATAAAGCAATCTGGTAAGCACTGCATCAACGAAAAGCTTGGTTATAATAGGGTAGCATGGAAGAAATTCATAAGACGTAAACAAGGTACTTGCTGCACTTGAATCTAACTCCATATAATCATATATGGTCCTATTTAAGTCTCTAGTGTTTCTTCAACCTTTTTGCTGTGGGAGATGTTGTTCCCATGTGTTATTTACAACATCTCCAATTTCTTTTTCTATTAAAGTACCACTGTAGTCATTTCATAAATATATTATTTTGAAAAACTAGACTTAAAAATACACATCAGAAACTAACAAAAAATGAAGAGAATTCAATAGATTATTTTTATATGCAATTATATTGTGGTGGAGTTCATCTTTTTGGCTTATGTAGATACATCTCTTGAGGTATGAGGAGAATTTGCATACAAATGGAGTGTCTGCACAAATGGAAAGTGGCATTTACATCTGCCAGTGCTCTCATTTACAGTACATAGAAGTCAATTAGTTTACAAAGACACAGACAGCAGCAGGGAAGAAAGCAAAATGTTAAGGTTGTGCTTATTTTCTTATTGCTTTCTAAAATATTTTGCCCAATGTCATGTTTAGTTATTAAAAATAACATAGAAAAATGTGACCACAGTGGTCCCTAAAATATGTTATACTTTCAGTGACTCTTTAACCTGTGCTTTTTAAGAATAATTATTATTATTATCCTATATTTGTAACGCGCCAACATATTCCTAAGAGCTATACAGGGGTTAGGTACAAGGCAGAATCAATTTCAACACATTGCTAAAGAGTGGAGGGTCCGGTCTTTGAACGTAGAATATAATAGGCCTCATTCAAATCGCAAATTTACATTGTTTCAAGTGCGGGCACGTTTTTTTTTCTAGTAATGCTACACACGCATTCAATGCCCTTCACTCATAATTCAATATCCACTCTGAAATACATAAATCCAAGTCTTGTTATTAAAATGCTAGGTGTAGAACTACATGTGTACTCATAATTACACCAAACCTTGCATTCTACTAAAATATTAGAGACACAGGCCTAGGAACCAATAGAAAATGCAAATGGCATGATATCCACAGTCCAGTCACAATATTATGCTAACATCTTGAATAACCGCCGTGTGCAGCATGCCACCAGCTTATGTTCTTCTAACAATGGTAGCAGAGGTTTCGCGTCTGACACGTCAAAGTCGTCCAGTCGATGGAGCAGAAAACGTAACTCATCAGAGGAGACAACCCTTTGCCAATCAGAAGAGGTCCAATTTCATTACTGTCATGCAAATTGAAGCTGCTTCTGATGATGAACCCTCTTCAGCATGGGTGCAGTGACCAGCCGTTTGCTTCGGAGTCTCATACACAACAGGGCTCACTGTACTGTCATTTTAGACACACAGTGAGTTGCTGAACTGTAGTGTGTCAGATGGCCCTTACCCACCTTCGCAGCCCACATTGACCTCTGACATCAATGGCACGTGGTGCTCCACAGTTTCTCCTCTGTACCGTGACTGGACAAATGACATAATTGCAAATAAAAACTTTAACCACAGCAGCCCGCGGTCCGAAATACTGCCACAGTTGGCCTGAAAGCCAATGACCAATCCCTTTTCAACGCTGGATAAATTGCACGTATTACCCATGACAGTAATGGTTGATATGTTTTCAGAATGCCTACCTTATATACCCACCAAGCCAGCTCACAGCATGTGCCATTGGCTACGTACTGCTGATATCAAAAGTAGGAGGTGGCCATAATAATGTAGCTTGACTATGTATAAGTAAAACGAGAAGAAATAAGCACCCGCAATTTGAGTAAGCATTTTGCGAGTCTATAAGAAAAGTTTGCTCTTTGGACTAGCCCTTTAATAGACAATGCATTAAAGCATCTGTTGCAGTTCATGTGGGTTTCCTGATAGGTATTAACCTCTTGAGAACTGGGTTCTATGTTACCCTGGATAATGTATAATGACACAAACATAATAATAAAAAATCATATTTTTTACATTGCACAAATATGCCTATGGGACTGTTAAGCATTACATTATTATGCACTTACATGCTTTTTATGGTGTTTTAGTACTGTCTTGACTCCTAACTGGCCATTTCAACTTGTACTATATGTAATATTATCAATATCTGTATGAATGTTTCTGTGATATAATATCTGATGAGATAGAAACTTTTACTAAGCAAATCTATACCTATGCATTTGTCTGAAACCCCCCTTACCTTGCCTGCTCCCCCACCCCCAAACCCTGGATTTATTGCTTCTTATCTTTGAAATAACATTTGTCCATCCTTCTCATTTTCTGTTGCAGTCTCTCCACTATCTGTAGGCCTCATTCACTGCTCTCTCACTCTCTCTGGAACAACAATCACTTCCCACCCCCCCTGCCCCTCACCCACCCGCCCCTTGTTTCTCTTGATTTATTGAGTTACTCAAATTTCCTACAGCTGATCAATTAGCAACACCTGCTAACTATACCTAATTAATCTATTACACAATGTTTCCTCATGCCTGTTCCTTCCTCATTTCATCCTGTCTTTTCCTCAAGCTCCTCTTCTCAACTTTTCCACATCATGTCTCCAACATAACCATCTCACCTTACATGCTCTCCTCTCCTCTTTTATGCTCCAATGAGCTTGTCTCATACCTCCATTCTCTATCTCCTCCCCCTTGTAAAGCTCATAAGCATAAACACTTCTGCAAGTCCAAATCCCACTTCCTCTCCCTCTCTCTCTTCTTTTGGCTTCTTGGGACATACCTCCTAACACAGGCCCCTCACCTCCCACTCGCAGATTATACTATCTGACCACTAGGGCCAGATAAGATATTACATACTAGGATCACTTACCAGATTACTTTCTCAGATGCTTTCCTTTTCCTTCTATATGAAAAAACATTCTAACTTTGCATACCCTCCTACCTAATGAAACTTCACTTTCTTCCTGACCCTTGCTATTTCTTATCTGCCTCTTCCATCCCCTTTAGATTGTAAGTAGAGAGTTTTCAATCTTGTAGAGTGCTTTGGGAAAAAACACTTTCTACAAAGATTCTAAGCTCAAAACAGGGCCCTCCATTTTTTGCAGTTTGTTAAAATTATATTTTTCCTTGTTCTTTTCCTCTGTATAGCGCTACGGAATATGTTGGCGCATTACAAATAAAAGTAATAATAATAATAATAATAATAATAACTGCTGTTGCAGGTCTCAGAAATGCTTCTAAAACCATTTGCTCTTTCTGCATGTAAATAATTTCCCTTATGAGTAACGAGTCATACTTCATTTGCGAGTGCTCAGTAAAGTTAAAATTGAATAGCTACTTAGTGCACATCTTTGAAAAAGTATCCCTTAACATTACTGATGTGTGAAAATCAATGGGAAAACATACCGTAATTTGCGAGTAAGGCTTGTTCTAGACCATCAGAAATAGCTAACTCGCAGTCATGAAAAAAAGAGTCAGTTGAATAGATAACTAAAGTTACCGACCTGGTTTTAATTGCATAAGTTTACCGGATAGAGTCCATACAGCTTTACCTTAAGCACATTGCAAGATTAAAAACTAAGGGCTCCATTCAATTTGAGACTCGCAACTTAAACGCAGATGGCCATATGTCTGCTAATGAGTTGCCGGCTCCCGTTTGTCTCTGATTGCGATGCTATTCAATTGCTCAAGGCCAAATGTTACGGGCCCCAAGCCAAAACATCGTAAACTATGCATCAATAAAGCAAGCCCTATGATCAATTAAGCAAGCCCGTAACCTCCCATTTCAAGTCAGAAAATGAGACAGTCATAATTACGGCAGTAAAACATGGAGGTTACATGCCAATTAATTAGGTTCGGGGGTTCAATATGCAATCAGACTCGCAAAACAAAGAACTATGAAAATGAATGCCAATACTGTTCTTGTCCATGTGGGTGGCCTGATATGTATTAACTCATTGATACCCAAGATCAATTTAACCACAAAATGACACATAAAAATAATTTTATTTCCTGGCGAGCTTGAGACTATTGTGCAATTAATTCTCGCTTTCCCCGTTATTTACAGGGCAGTAGTGATTTTTTATTTGCATTTACGAATAGGTGGTTAACCCCCTTGCGGGTCCTCTCTAACACTCGTAGGATTTTCTCCTTCATCTGCCATTTACGGGTGTGAATACATTTGCGGGCTTGGGGAAATTGAGCAATTGAATAGCGATTTGCGATTTTAGCCTTGCGAAAGTGACAGATCAATGGCTTCTGGAGGCTGTAAGTTGTGAGTTTAACCATCGCCACTTTGTCAAGCTCGTAACTCGGAAGCTGTTCCGAACCCGCAAAAAGACGCCAACTGAATAGCAAAGTAGCTTGCGACCTCACTTATGGGCTACCGGATCTCAAAATCGCTCAATTGTATGTGGCTCTAACAGTCTAAAGGGAGAGAATAAAGGAGAATACATAAAATTGATTGATTTATACCTGCCATTAGACGCGCTTGCAGGTATGAGTAAGCTCCAGATTTAAATTAAACACAGAATCACCAATTTCTGTATATGTGCCAAGACATTTATTTACCAATCGCCATCACCTACCATGAAATGCGCATCAGATATGATCAGCAGTCACCTCAGAGACAGCTCTGCCCTCTACTGTACCCACTCAGAACTACAGCGCCAGAGGTCCTCTCTCTGATTCCCACTCGGCTTCTTACGTTGATAAATGGAGGACGGGCCTCAACTGGGGAATAATAACGAAAAACACACAATGTGTGAGACTTGTTTGCCAGACCTTAAAAAAGCGTATCATTAATTATTCCACCAGTAGAGTAAAACCAGTAGAGAACGATGTGTTCTGAACCTCGTAGGGTGCGTGTTGGAGGAGAGCGATCGCCACAGCGGGCTACACACAGAATACCAGAGTCTAGTAGATAAAAGCTTTTTTCACTGACCACAACCTGTTATTTCAACCCCAAACCCCCTGTGTATATCTCTGCGTCCTTTTCACTTAATATTATTACAGTGAAGACATTCTGTTGTTTTTAAAAATGTAACACCGAAGTATTGCTAAAAACCTACCGACGCGCATCTTGCCCAAAGCACTCAGACAGAGAAATATTAATGTGTTTAAGGTGATTAAAATATGCGTAGGGAAGCACTTTTTTCATTTTCTTTGAAGCCCAGTATTATCAGGGGAACGTAAAACAGGAAAGAATTAAGCAAACAAAGCTTTTGAAGATAAAGATTAACAACAAATTGCAACATTTTTTTTAAAGGAACAACGCCACCACAACTATTACCAGTGTTAAATGCATTAATGTGTCATAATAAACAGCTGCAAAAAGAAGTCAGTCATTTTTTTGATGTTTAAAATGCTCTTTTTTTAATAAATACCTTAATATCTCATGAATTGAGTGGGAAGTCGTCACCCTCCCTTGCTCACATTTGCAACAGTGTAGCAGTGCTGTGTAATGATTAAATGCAACAGAATCAAATTGTCATTTTTTTTTGCAATTATAACCTGCTGTATTCTTCTGTATTTAAGAAAAATGTCACATATTTGTGAAGTACATAAACATTGAACATTATCAGCTGTGTACTCCATGAGCAATTAGCTTGTGTCATTAAGGGTTAATGCTGGACTTCTAGTCTACCTATATCCTGAGTGGTAGGGATAAACTAATGGAGCCTGCATTTCTATGTAGGTCTATAGAGCAGTCTTTCAGCAGAACTGAATAGAGATTGTGGGGTTTACTTCATGGTTCCTCTAATTTTTCCCAGCATTCTATCCTGGTATATGTTCTGCTATGATTAAAGCAAAATTGAATACAATAGTTAAATATTTCCACGTAATCATCTTCATAGGAGCAAAACTATAAATATGACACTTCCAAGATCCTTTAACTATCAAAATACTTTCAGTAAGTAATAAATTGCCTGTTGATATAAAATCTCCCCTTTAATGATTAAAGAAAGTGCGGCAACAGTGTCCATTTAAGCTATCACTTTTCCTACTTGAGATCTGTAATGCAGCAGCCATTTTTTTATTGAGTCAATAAATAATTCCTGAGATATTCATTGTTGTTTGTTCAGCATTATTATGCAAATGAGTGTCTATAACAATTAATTTGGATTTGTTAATTAATATCACAGTCTGCTTGTTTGTAACTGTGCTGGTAAACCAATGCAGTTAAAACACCCGGAGATGCAAATTAGCAGATGGAGCCATACATTACCATTAGGAGCCGTACAAAAGACGCTGAACTTCTCAGGAATGATTTACTGTAGAGGATAACTTCTATTACAAAGTATAGCCAGTTTTCAATGTGTTTTAAGAGGAAACCAATATGCTGTTGGCTGACTGGGTCACTTTAAAGGAACGACACAAACTTAGTATTTGGGTCCCTTAAAAACAAACAATTATGGATCTCTTTATCTTCAAGACATCCAGCACAACTGCCCTAACACTGGGATTAGAATAAGAGAGTATGATTTGTGCCTCTTGTATGGATCTTTGCGGCGCTGTAATTAGTGCTAACAGGATTGTGTGTTTCGGTTCTGCTCTTCCTAATGATTTTGGATCTCCCCCCCTGATGTGTAAGCGAGCACTTCCTTGCATTTTACCTTGAAAAGGCCATCATTCTTCACAGCTGTTTAAATATTAAAGCACAGATGATGTTGCTCTATTAGCGTTATAAGCTGATTTTTATTTACTAGTCTCTGGGCATCAAAGTGACACAGAAAATGTCTGACTATTTAAGGTGACACCGAAAATGTCCTATAAATGGTAAAAAAATAAATGATAAAAAAAGTACACATAAAAACATACAAAGTCCTGTTATCTCACACCCTACTCATGGTGCCTTAGAGAGGTCAGCTACAGCCTACTGATGAGGCCCATAGAGGCTGAAACATACGTCTGGGGTTTGCTGTTTCTCCTGTTCAGGGTGAATTGCCTGGTATTTCGGGGCTGGATCACTATTGAGTAAGAACAGACTGATACTACAGGATAGTTTTCCCTGTGAAGGGCAGAAGTGGCCAAAAAAAATTGCTCACAGAGTGGGTTATTATGTCCTATTAAGTATAGTTTGTTTTCTGATTGAGCGCCTCTATTTTGGTTGTTGCCCAAACTCAATCACATCACATATATAGTTGTGAGCGTACGGGTCATTGCTCACGCTTGCGGGCTCGCGTAGCGAGCCGCGGCCCTCGCGTAGCGAGCCGCGGGCCTCGCGAAGCGAGGTCACTGGGCAAGGGCCTCAGTTGCTGGCATGGAGCGCCGAAGGCGCTCCATGCCAGCAACTGAGGCCCCTCGCAAAGCGAGGGCCTCAGTTGCTGGCGAGGTCACTGGGCACGGGCCTCAAACCCTCGCAAACTTCACGTCGCTACTCAAAAAACACGACACACAAATTACGACACTCGCTAAATGTTACGAGGAACGCAAACAACGTACGAAACACGTTACCACACATTACGACCTCGCAAACATCGGACGCAACACGCCGACATACAAACATTTAAAACACAATACATACACACAGCACATACATAAAAACCTTACCTACACCAAGAGGGAGCACCCAGGACCTCAAAAATGCAACTTACACCTCGATTTTACTCGAAATAAAACAGTTTAGAGACTAAAAAAAAATCTAAGCGAGAGAAAAAATGGCCGCCGAACAAAACGAAAACGAGGCTACAGCACTCTAAACTCGCAAAACACCACAAAACACCTACGGATATTCCGATACAGACCTATACCACACATTACTCGCCATTTTACGCCAATGCGGAAGTACACGACTACGCTAACGGTTTGGTCTCGCGCACGCACAGTGTTACACTGCACACATTCAGCATGCTTACACAGCAGCTCCACACCACTAATGCTGCAGCAACATCAACACAGATTGCCAGCTCTTCATCACAATGCTTCAAAATAGGTACACTATATTCATTTACTAATTTAGCTACCTTACAATTTCATTGCCGTCATTTTTTGACGGGCAATTCGCTAGTTCTATATATAATGGAGCCTTTTGATTGGGCATTTTCCACATTTAGGCCCGTGTGTGCTTTAGTTTCCATGTCTTAAAGTCAGGTCTTCCATAGAAGAAGATGAGGGATCTTGGTAACAATGAGATGGACAGAGATAAGAGGGTGCACAGATATCGAGTAAAGGAGATTAGATGGAGATGTAGAGAATGGAAAGGATTAAAAGGAGAGAAGAGAAAAGTGGATAGAGAAAGATGGCAGCCAGAGGGGAGATTAAAGAGGATAGACTAGAGAGAGCAAGGATGGAGAGAGTGGAGAGGTATGGAGGGGATGGAAAGTGGTGATGTAGTGGGAGGACATAGGATATACGGGTATGGAAATGGGATCGTGGAATGGGAAGGTTGGTCAATAGATAGGCAGACAGATAGATAGACAGATAGATAGATAGATAGATAGATAGATAGATAGATAGACAGATAGATAATAGATAGATGATAGATAGACAGATAGATAGATGATAGATAGATAGATAGATAGATAGATAGATGATAGATAGATAGATAGATAGATAGATAGATAGATAGATAGAGGATTGATAGATAGATAGATAGATAGATAGATAGATAGATAGATAGATGATAAATAGACAGACAGATAGATAGATAGAGAGATAGATGATAGATAGATGATAGATGGATAGATAGATAGATAGGTAGATAGATGGATAGATAGATAGATAAATAGATAGATAATATATAGATGGATAGATGATAAATAGATAGATAGATAGATAGATAGATAGATAGATAGATAGATAGATAGATAGATAGATAGGTAGGTAGATAGGTAGATAGATTGAGATAGATAGATAATAGATAGATGGATAGATAGATAGATAGATAGATAGATAGATAGATAGGTAGATAGATAGAGATAGATAGATAATAGATAGATGGATAGATAGATAGATATGCAGACAGATACAAATGTTATTAATCTATATATATTGATGTATACCTATTCTGCAATAACATAATATATGTAGCAAAAAATAATCTCCCTATTCGCCCCCTAGTCTGTCCATTAACACAACGAGGCCATGTACATGGTGCCATACATATCTGTCCCGTGCTTGTTGTGGGATGAGCGTTGCTTACACCATGCATTTTAAAGTTTAATCATTGAGAAGTGTCTTAGATTGTCCTAAAGAAAAATGAGGAATGTGGGGTCAAAGCCAGTGAGGTGCGTCGTTGCATTTGATGGAACGTTGGAACGATGATTAGTTACAATGTAGCATGAAAGTAACAAGCATGGGACCCGCACTATCATAATTCATTCCTAGTCCTTGGGATAGGTTGACCTTGCATGATACACTTTGTCTAGTGTCCCTGTGGTATCAAATTAAATTGAAAAGCTGCGAACATAATGCAGGCTCCACGGACGGAGTGGCCTCAGTACAACTAATGACAGGCACTTTACTCATTCAATATGGAACCAAAAGAAAGCCTTCAGTTAGCTTATTCACATGTAATTTTATGGCATTACCAAATCAGATATTAGAGTTGTTACTTCCTTATTATTTCTCCTACAAACCTTAAAGTTTGCTGGATTAATACATTTCTGCACTGTATAGGCAAAAAGCAGCCTATGTGTATGCAGCACATCTCATAAATCATTTTATTTGTATTAATATCTAAATATCCCTCTAATGATTATGTTCACATCCCCAGGGGGTGTCTTCACAGGTATCTGATCCCACTAATCAGCATGCAGAATCAGGGGAGCAATATTAATCCACTATTTAGCTGCTCTTGCTTGCTCAGCCAATAGTAGAGCAGTGTTGTCAGCCTCCCTGCTGGTATATGACTCATCCCTGCTTCCTGTCTATGCTGTGTGCTGTTGCCATAGCAACTTACATAGTGCTATGTCTCAAATCTTTCACCAAACCGGATTGGCCAAAACAAATTGGAGGGGGTGTTAAACCTAATTTTAAACTGTCAGAAATTACAATAGATTTTGCTAACTGCTAAAAGTGTTTAAATGTTTATTTTGGTATTTTTTCATGCAAACATTTTTTTTATATATTATTAATTCTCCTCTTTCAGATGCATTCATAATCCAGGAAATTTACATATCCCTTTAAAGATGCACTGTAGTTTGAATAAGATTCCCCTTGTAAGTATGTAACAAATGAGCATTTACATTTTCAGCAGACTCTGCTTGTGTCATAGATGCTTCTATCTTAGATAACTAGTCTGCCCACAGCCTAACAACTAACCGGCATACTGCAGATCAGAGGAGATCTTGAACTTGATGGGCTTAAATTATTTTTTCAACCTCAATTACTATGTAACTATGTAACACAGAGGGTTATTTTTTGGGAGATTGCTTTCTATGTAATCCAATTTTCAAATGCCATTTATATTCTTCATTCCTGTCCCTTTAAAGGGTCACCATAATCCAAAAACAGTTTAGTGAGGTATATGCCTTAAGTCAGGAAGGAGCCTTGGAAGTGAAGCATTACAGATAGGGAGGTCCTTATCACTATAATAGTTGTCAGTTTCCGGAACGCTTACGATGTTGGTGACACTTTACGAAGTGAGGCGAGCCGTCGACCAGGCATGCGGGACATAGCCACAACTGCGACTTTTGCATAGCGAGGCGAGCAGTTGAGGGCCGCGGGACTTCGCCACTCAGGCCAGCGGGACTTTGCCTGCAGTGAGGGCCGCAATCCTCCTCCTTCCTCCTAACCCCCTCTGATCTACTGAGCTCCTGTTGCTGCAGCGCATCTTCGTGCTGTGACCGTACGGCAGATGCTAATTATGTGACATCACATGCGCGTCACCTCATTAGCATATGCTGGTTCCGGACACAGGCAGAAGAGGCGCTGCAGCAGCAGGAGCTCAGCGAAACAAGGTAAGGAGAGAGGGGAAAGGGGATAGGGAGCTCTTTGGAGAGGGGGGAAGGAGTGAGGATAAGGAGGGAAAGGAAAGAGGAGGATGAGACACGAGGGAGAGGAGGGGAAAAAGGAGACACAAGGGAAGGAGAGGAGGGGAAAAAAGGCACACATGGGAGGGAGTGGTGGGGAAAGAGGAGACGCAAGGGAGGGAGAGGTGGGGAAAAAGAAGGCTCAAGGGAGTGAGAGGAGGGGGAAAGGAGACACAAGGGAGGCATAGGAGGAAGAAAAGGAGACACAAGGGAGGCAGAGTAGGGGAAAAGGAGACACAAGGGAGGGAGAGGAGGGGAAAAAGGAGACACAAGGGATGGAGAGGAGGGGATAAAGGAGACACAAGGGAGGGAGAGGTAGGAAAAAAGAAGACACAAAGGAGGGAGAGGAGGGGGAAAGGAGACACAAGTGAGACAGATGAGGGAGAAAAAGAGACACAAGTGAGGCAGAGTAGGGGGAAAGGAGGCACAAGGGAGGGAGAGGAGGGGGGAAATGAGACACAAGGGAGGGAGGGGGGATGAGACACAAGGGAGGGAAAGTGGGGGATGAAACACAAGGGAGGGAAGGGGCTTGTGAACCTCAATGAAGCTGTGAGCTATACTATGTAGGGTCACCCAAGATGGACAGGTCATAGCACAGAGTTCAGACAAAACGCGGACCACTGGAGAAGAAACGGGCATCCCACTCCAGTATCTTTGCCAACAAAATTATATGGAGAGGCACAAACGGACATAGATGTACTTGGCATGTTGAGGTCCATATGGAGAGTCGGACACGACTGAACAATTGAACAAAAACAACAACATTTTATTTGATGTCATAGAAATATTTTGGCCATTATTAATTCTAGTTCTTTAAAATAGAATATTGAAACTACGGTACCACTTTAAGCGCTGAGATTACAAAAAAAATAAAAAGAATTTGACTCATAATCGCGGCTGCGGCCTCTGAAGATCATATTTTGTTTTTAATAAATTGTTCTCTGTATATCTCTGGAAACGATCTATAAAAGACAGTATGGGAATAGTCAGCTACAACACTGTTTTTCATACTCCAAATCAGCCGTATTACTTCATTCAGCAAATAGGCGATGAGCGCAGTAACGCTTCTGTAGCGCTCAGCAAAATGGCTAAAAACAATAGTAACTTAAATCTCCTTTACAATTCTAAACTGGAGACTTTTACAACGTGACAAGTGAGAAGCAATTTTACAGAAACCATTATACTTGCTTTAAAAAGAGAAGATCAATTATTACCCTACCTACAAACTGACAATTTAACTGTAAGAGCAAGGCGTCTCGCACTTGGCAAAAGACGTTCTATTGCCTCATTAAGCCAAATCAATTCCTGCCGTTTTTGGATATCTCACAACTTGGAGAGAACCTCATTTTCTCCCCACACGCAGCGCCGTGAGATACAGAGGCTCATTCCTACAGCGCTCATTGCACAGTTGCCTCCTGTAGACTCATTTACGCGCCCGCCTTGTATATTCCGGGCAGCGGCTGCCAACTCGCACCTGTCAGTGTGCTGACAAGGTGCGCACAGAGCGCGCCAGCGGGAGGTGGCTCCAAGGGTCAATACCTTTATCCTGCTCAGGGGCCACACCCAGACAAGAATCAGCAAATACCAAGTACAATGTAACATCTTGAAGGCCTTTTTTGTTGAGCTAATCTATTAAAATGGCATTAAAGAGACCTTTTCATCCCAACAGGAAGTTGATTTAATTTTAAAGAGCATTAAAAACTAGGTAAAGCATTGTATTAGCAGTTTTTTTCTACAGTAAAATATTTCTGAAATATTTAGAATTGATGTTGTGGCTCCTGTATATTAATGTGCAGCTCAGAGCACTTGATAAGGATGGGAAAGGGGGGGTTAACTGCCATATAACATTGCAGGTCTTTAATTTGGCCACTACAGAGACAGGCAAGCAAACTGAATTCCTATTAAGCACATCAGAGCAGCTATATATATGCTCGAGCTGCTCATTTTCCTATAAATACAGTAACAACATGGGATTTCTCAGGATTGATTCACTCTAGAAACAAATTCATAACACAACATATAGCCAGCTTGCCATGCAACAACTGGATTTGGGGTGACAGAGTCCCCTTAATTTATAGTAGTTGTATATCCCTTTAATTTATAGTAGTTGTATATTTATTATAACTGACAAGCACAGAGACAGAACAGTATGTTTAAATAAGTGCAGACATATAGTATAGATATGCATAATATTTTTATTAATTTTTCAGTACTTATTATCAACTAGAAAATGTTGGTGCAACCTTTAGATAAAATGCTGCCGTTTCAGAATCTATTACAAAAACACTTATTTTGTCGGATAAACTAAATTTGTAATATATAATTCCTGTGGAATTTATTTGTAACTCGTCTCCAGGTCAAATACTAATAATCATTATGTTTGGCAATGAAAATACACTATTTCTACATCCAAAATACACTATACTGTATATATAAAGCTAAGTGTCTACACAATGAGGAATTTTTTTAGGTCAACCAATTTTGAATGTAAGGAATAGACTCTTTTATTCAATACTGTTCCAAATATCCAGAGGACTGCCCGGCATGTCAGGGATTGAATGTCTTACTGGACTGTCCTTGTTGGCAGGGTCGGACTGATAAGAAGTTGTCCAATAGGATTGTACAAATGGGCTAAAATTTGTTCAAGACTAGAGTCTTGGAAGTTCTTCAAGACTGAAGCCCATTGGGTTATCACAGTCAAGAAGGGAAGACAAGGAGCCACATTAAATTCCAAGCCCGTATGTTCAACGTGAGACCCGCAACGGAGATATTAAATCAGAGCAGGGTGCAAGCTACGGGCCAGAGACGCAAACCCGTAAACCATTTGTCGAACGTTGGATGCGAGGCCGTGAATGTAATCTATTAGTCAAACCCGTAGTTACAGGTTTAGATGGAGCCAATCATAGCGTCACTGAAAAATGGAAGAAGTCTTACGAGTTTCAATTACGAGTTACGATCAGACCCACATTCCAGATATAAAGCATTATTGATAAAGCCATAAATATGATATTCTATTACATGCGAGTTCCATTATATGTATTAACACATTGATTACCGGGATCGATATAACACGTAAATTACACATGAAATAAAATATTGTATATTGCAGATTTGCGAGCTTGAGAATGTTGTGCTATTCTAATACCTAACATCACTTTCCCTTTTAGTATAAGTACAGTAGTGTGTGTGTATTTGCATTTACAGTGCTACGGATAGGACTTTCAGCCCCTTGTGGGTCCTCTTTAGCACCCGTTGACTTCTTGGCTCCATTTGCGGGTTACAGGCTTGAACACCAGTGTATTTGTTGCAATTTAATAGCGTGATTGGAACATAACAGATACGGGCTTGAATGAACAAAGGATTTGCAGGCTCGCAAGTCGAATTCTCACCGCAGTAGGGTTTTCTCACACCCACCTCGCAAGTTATCGCACGTTGGTTTCCGAGGCCAATTAAATAGCTGTAAGTCTTGCGGGCTACATTACGAGCTACGGTTTTACACGTTTGGGGAATTTAATGTGGCTCAAGAAGGTCAGTCCTGGAGAGTCCAACAAAGACCAGAATTCAAGGAATCTTCTGCCGTGCATAAGTGGGACAATTACAAGCTTAGATATTCTGCTTGACTCACCTATAAGCAGTAGGGAAATCTTAAAATGCTGGCCTGTGTGTAGCGCTACATGAAATATTGTTTACCTCCTTTATACAGAAAACTTTCTCCAGGTTGAGCTCCTCATATTCTTGTTTGGTTCATTTAAAAATCCCAGGCTCACTAACACGTGATGCTCATGTCTTGTATGTTACCCACATGACATACGATGGTCATACCTTTTAGAAGCTGGCGTGTTTTATCATTATATATTTCTGTTGGCTATAAAATCATAATCCAAGTTTTGTTCACACTCCGTAGTTGGCAGGATAATGATACCCTTGTGAAATACCGTATAAAAGAAAACAAAAGAGCTTGGATGTAGAGAGTGTGGAGGGAAGGCGTGAGCAGGTCAGCGGGGTAAGGTTAGCTTTTAATTAAAATGACCATGAAAAATCATCTTAGGGGCAAACAATGAATTGGGTTATATTGTACCATTATGATAATATATATGATAATATAGACGTTCCATGAGCAGTATTATATAGTCTTGCATTTAGGAAATGAACATTTCCAGTATAAGAGGGGTCGTGGCTACACACTAACATCATAAAAACATTCAAATATAAACTATGCAAATCCTGCATGTCATCAGTCACCCTCCTGTATCACATCAGTCACCCTCCTGTATGTCCCCAGTCACCCTCCTGTATGTCATCAGTCACCCTCCTGTATCACATCAGTCACCCTCCTGTATGTCCCCAGTCACCCTCCTGTATGTCATCAGTCACCCTCCTGTATGTCACCAGTCACCCTCCTGTATCACATCAGTCACCCTCCTGTATGTCCCCAGTCACCCTCCTGTATGTCATCAGTCACCCTCCTGTATCACATCAGTCACCCTCCTGTATGTCCCCAGTCACCCTCCTGTATGTCATCAGTCACCCTCCTGTATCACATCAGTCACCCTCCTGTATGTCACCCGTCACCCTCCTGTATGTCACCAGTCACCCTCCTGTATGTCACCAGTCATCCTCCTGTATCACATCAGTCACCCTCCTGTATGTCATCAGTCACCCTCCAGTATGTCACCCGTCACCCTCCTGTATGTCATCAGTCACCCTCCTGTATGTCATCAGTCACCCTCCTGTATGTCACCAGTCCCCCTCCTGTATGTCACCAGTCACCCTCCTGTATGTCACCAGTCACCCTCCTGTATGTCATCAGTCACCCTCCTGTATGTCACCAGTCATTCTCCTGTATGTCATCAGTCACCCTCCAGTATGTCACCCGTCACCCTCCTGTATGTCATCAGTCATCCTCCTGTATGTCATCAGTCACCCTCCTGTATGTCACCAGTCACCCTCCTGTATGTAATCAGTCATCCTCCTGTATCACATCAGTCACCCTCCTGTATGTCATCAGTCACCCTCCAGTATGTCACCCGTCACCCTCCTGTATGTCATCAGTCACCCTCCTGTATGTCATCAGTCACCCTCCTGTATGTCACCAGTCACCCTCCTGTATGTCACCAGTCACCCTCCTGTATGTCACCAGTCACCCTCCTGTATGTCATCAGTCACCCTCCTGTATGTCACCAGTCATCCTCCTGTATGTCATCAGTCACCCTCCAGTATGTCACCCGTCACCCTCCTGTATGTCATCAGTCATCCTCCTGTATGTCATCAGTCATCCTCCTGTATCACACCAGTCACCCTCCTGTATGTCACCAGTCACCCTCCTGTATGTCATCAGTCACCCTCCTGTATGTCACCAGTCACCCTCCTATATCACATCAGTCACCCTCCTGTATGTCATCAGTCACCCTCCTGTATCACATCAGTCACCCTCCTGTATGTCACCAGTCACCCTCCTGTATGTCACCAGTCACCCTCCTGTATCACATCAGTCACCCTCCTGTATGTCACCAGTCACCCTCCTGTATGTCCCCAGTCACCCTCCTGTATGTCATCAGTCACCCTCCTGTATGTCCCCAGTCACCCCAGTCATGCTAATTTAGCCTAGGTTAGGAGGGTGTTAACCCTAATTTGCAACTGTCAGAAATTACAAAAGATTTTGCTGATTTCAAAGTAAGTGTGTGTAATATTTATTTTGGTTTTGTTTCATGCAAAAAATGTTTGCATGCACTACTAATTCTCTATCAGGCATTCATAATCCAGGAAAGTTAGATATGCCTTTAAAAAAAAATGAGAGGACGTCATACCAAGAGCTGTGTAGTGGAGATGCAATATTACACTCAATATCTCTGCTGGTAGACTTTATAATATCCAAGAGAAGCACTGTACAGTCTCATAATCCCAATCTCCCCATACTGGGCGATACACAGTTGGGAGTAAAAAAAAAACACATCCAGAGAGAGAGAACAATAGTTGCGGCCACATCACACATCTCCCTGTGCCTAGCTGGCTAATCTTACACAATAACAGGCATTACCATACAGTACAGAGATTGATAGGATCATCCCTCTCTTTTCCCTATCTGTCTCCACGGGGTCTACAAGATAGCTACCAAGTAATCCCCCATGACTCTGGAAGGGCAAAGGTTAACCCTCTAGCTCTGTGTATTACACCCTGTTTTTGCCACAAGCTGATTAAGTCTTTTTGATTAACTAATTTTAGCTTCAATAGAATGGTAATTAATCAGAAGTTTGTGAATACATAATATATATATATATATATATATATATATATATATATTCAAAGTCAATGCCTTTCTGCCATGTTGTATCACATAACAAGTCAAGGAAAGAGAAAGTGCTACAAACACCTTATAATGTAATATTTTACATTAAATCATCACTTTTTTACAATGTTAAAAATATTGTATATTAAATGCATGCCAAAAAAGCAGGCACTGAAGTATTCATTTAAGTAAGCCTTTTATTTCCCTTTCAGTGGTGCTATAGCCAGGCTGTAGAGCTATCTCTGGTACAGCAGCTTTGTTCTTTAGATGGAGGATTGAACGCGTGCCACGTTACTGAGCATTGCATTATACAGAGCACATTCATTTTCAGGCAATAAGTGATCCTGAACATGAACTGTTTCTTTAATATCCAGAATACTTGGTGTGAAACATCTCAGAAATGAAAGCCCATGTATCTCCAAACAGTAGACTAGCAATGGAACGCAAGAAGAGAATGCTAATTTATGGTGTGCGCAATGTGATGCGTTAAGTGCCGTAAGTTTTGATGGAATGATCCGAATGAGTCCTCTGGTGGCTGTAACAGATGGACAAATCGTAACATAGGAATAGGCAGGACAGGCAGCTCAGAAGCTCACCAGCATCAAAATTCATTATGGGTCCCTGTGCTAGATTTGGCAGTCAGATCCAATAAATTGCTTCTGCCATTTTTCAAGAGCGAACAATAAATCTGACAGATGACAAATCTGCGGATAAAACTTTGTACAGCTCATTACTGCACTATCCAGGCCAATTCACGTCGCACTGCCTTTCAATCCGAGCACTAACTCATAGGCACAGCTACTAAAATGGTACTTCCACTTGTCACCAAGTAAATGCTTATGGCCGGAGTGTTTTAGGATGCATATGTGGTTCATCAGTGGAGACAGACAGGTGAGACCCAGGATTGATCAACAGGGCGGAAGTTACCCATCAATTGGCATGTAAGATCCTTGGTCAGGAACTAAAGCCAAGTTTTATTAAGAAAATATATACCGTATTTATCGGCATATAACACGCACCGGCATATAACACGCACCTCATTTTAAGAAGGGAATTTCAGGAAAAAAAAAATTCAAATAAAGAACTTTGAAGCAAAATCCTCAACCTCAACCTCCCTCCTCATCCTCACGCCCCTCCTCAACCTCCCTTCTCATCCTCCCTCCTTAACCCCCTCCTCCACCCCCCCATCCTCAAACCCTCTCAACCCCCCTCCTCAACCCACATCCTCATCCTCCCTCCTCAACCCCCTCCTCAACCCCCCTCCTCAACCCTAACCCCCCATCCTCAACCCCCCTCCTCAACCTCACTCCTCATTCTAAACCCCCCTCCGCATTCTAACCCCCCCTCCTCATTCTAACCCCCCCCTCCTCAACCTAAACCCCCCTCTTCCTCAACCTAAACCAGCCTCCTCAACCTAAACCCCCCTAAATACCTCCCCCTCACTTACCTGCTTCTGCTCCGGCCTCCGCTCCTTGACCCGGCGCGGATGTGACGACGAATGAGGAGGGAGGTTGAGGATGAGGAGGGGGGAGGGAATATAGGTGTATAACACGCACCTATCATTTGCCCCCTATTTTCAGGGCGAAAAAGTGCGTGTTATACGCCGATAAATACGGTAATTGAATAATAAAACTGGACATAAATTTTAACCAGTGCAGTAATTCCAGTCACAGCTGATTCAAAAGAGATCTACTAGATGGAAAGATAGAGCCTACTTAATTCCAAGCTCGCATCTTGCGTGGTGCAGGCGTGCTGCGTCTCCGATTCCGGTGCTATTTAATTGAGCAAGGGCGCAAGTTACGCGTCGAAGCCTCAAGCCTGCAAATCCCTCCCGTGGCTACACATTGTTAATGGGCTGGCCGAGATGTGATCCACTGTTACGATCCAATCACGGTGTAACGGAGTGCGACACAGGCCTCTCAGCCAATAGAAAGCAGTCTAGCCGCAGATGGTTGACAATGAGAAATTACAAAGTTGCGTTCCACACGCCCATGCATTGACTGTGTTGTATTTTCTTCTGAAGTAGCGCGCAGGTCCTGGAGTTGGAGGTTTTTGGCATAGAGTGAGAGAGTAGGCGAGTTCTGTAAGCAGTATATTGCGGTTTTCATCATACTAATAACATATACCTTTCTTTTCTCTCTTTCAGCATCAAGGAGGTCTGGGTCCAGTGGTGAGCCAGAGGAGGGGACGTCGGCTCCATTGGAGCAGGAAGTAGAGGAGCGAACCCGCGCCTAGCAGGTACCGGGCGCAGGTGGAGGAGGAAAGAAGAGGAGTCAAGGGCCCTGATTCGGAGGAAGAGGATATCATTGAGCTAGTGGGTCACAAGCAGGACCAGCAGCCGCACCGCCGCTATTTGACCCCACTGTTGCCTCCTCCAGAGACTAAGCTTGTCACCAGGGCCCTTCTACTGAAGAGACCAGTGGGGCTTGACCCCATCTTCTCCTCCCCTAAGCAGTGCCGGAGACTGGCCACCACCATCACCAGCAGGTTCATCACTGACACCGCCACCCCCATGGAGCGAGGCTCCAGCCGTGCCCAGGACCCTCCCCACTGCGCCACCACCACCTCCTCACCAGGCCACACCCCAGGGACCTCCATCCCAAACACCAAGCCAGGCTGCGCAGGCAGAGATGCTGGCCCTCATGCGCCAGCAGATGGAGTATCTCCGGGGGATCAAGACCTGCATCTCCCCAATCATGTGGAGGTAATGTGCAGCCTGGTCAGGCGCAATAGGGAGGAGAGGAGGCACCATATGAAGATGGAATCATACCTGGCTGAGCTGCTCAAGATGGCGGCGGACCAGAGCGCATTTCAGCACCTGACTACGGACGCCTTGTGCAAAGCTCTGGTCCCCAGCACGCCTACTCCATCAACCCGGTCACTCCTCTCCTCCCCCAATACCTCAGCAAAGGACGCCGCCACCAGCACCACTCACACTGCTATTGACTAATACCGCGGAGGACCTGCAAAGTCTCACAATGGCATGTTAATGACAGCCAGCATTAATATATACAGTGGATATAAAAAGTCTACACACCCCTGTTAAAATGTCAGGTTTCTGTGCTGTAAAAAAATGAGACAAAGATAAATCATTTCAGAACTTTTTCCACCTTTAATGTGACCAATAATCTGTACAACTCAATTGAAAAACAAACTGAAATCTTTAAGGTGGAAGGAAGAAAACAAAAAAAGAAAAATAATGTGGTTGTATAAGTCTACACACCCTCGTATATACTAGGGATGTAGCTGTGTTCAGATTTAAGCAATCACATTCCAAATCGTGTTAAATAGGAGTCAGCATACACCTGCCATCATTTAAAGTGCCTCTGATTAACCCCAAATAAAGTTCAGCTGCTCTAGTTGGTCTTTCCTGAAATGATCTTAGTCGCATCCCACAGCAAAAGCCATGGTCCACAGAAAGCTTCCAAAGCATCAGAGGGATTTAAAAGGTAAAAATTGTTAAAAGGTATCAGTCAGGAGAAGGGTACAAAAAGAATTTCCAAGGCATTAGATATACCATGGAACACAGTGAAGACAGTCATCATCAAGTGAAGAAAATATGGCACAACAGTGACATTACCAAGAACTGGAGCTCCCTCCAAAATTGATGAAAAGACGAGAAGAAAACTGGTCTGGGAGGCTACCAAGAGGCCTACAGCAACATTAAAGGAGCTGCAGGAATATCTGGCAAGTACTGGCTGTGTGGTACATGTGACAACAATCTCCCGTATTCTTCATATGTCTGGGCTATGGGGTAGAGTGGCAAGACAAAAACTTTTTCTTACGAAGAAAAACATCCAAGCCAGGCTACATTTTACAAAAACACATCTGAAGTCTCCCAAAAGCATGTGGGAAAAGGTGTTATGGTCTGATGAAACCAAGGTTGAACTTTTTGGCCATAATTCCAAAAGATATGTTTGCCGCAAAAACAACACTGCACATCTGCAAAAGAACACCATACCCACAGTGAAGCATGGAGGTGGCAGCATCATGATTTGGGGATGTTTTTCTTCAGCTGGAACTGGGGCCTTAGTTAAGATAGAGGGAATTATGAACAGTTCCAAATACCAGTCAATATTGGCACAAAACCTTCAGGCTTCTGCTAGAAAGTTGAACATGAAGAACTTCATCTTTCAGCATGACATTATTATTAATATTGTTATGATTACCATTACTAACCCTTATTTTTAAAACCCTAACTTTTTATATAGAAAGGGAAAATACACTGAGTACAGTGGGCACATGACAGATAACAGTACAATTTAAATAGATAAAGAAGAAGAGGTCCCTGGAAGTCTACATTCCAAACAAGATGGCATTGCCAGTTATACAGGAGGAGTGGGGGAGATGAGTATTCAATAGCAGGTGGGATAGGTGGCCATGTGGCATGTGAAGATGGGACTGGCAGGACAGCTGATATCTGTAAATTGTACATGTTGCAGGTGTGAAGGGTATAGGTGAAAGGCTTTATTGTAAACTACAGATGAGTCTGACAAAGCAAAGAAGGGAAATCCAAAGGCTAGGAGTGGCTTGTAGGCCAGTTCAATGATAGCTGCGTAAGTTATCTAAATCATTTTAATAAGATTTTTCATGAATGACACACAAGGCCAGTTGTACTATGGTATGAAGCGTGGAGAACTCTTGGGGCATCTCTTGAGTTGAAACTGATCCCATTTTGCAGATGTACTAAGATTTGCTATCTCAAGGTTTCTCCAAGTGTCAATCTGTACCTACTGCAAAAACACCCGCCACCCATTGTCTGTATATTTAGTAAGCAGAAAGTTCATTTAATGGGAAACAAACTTACAAATATTCTATATTTAATGGTAAAGAGCATGTTGTAAACATTTTAAGAGTTGTCTTGGCATGTAGACCAAGGGCCCTATTCTGTTGCCCAATTCGTAAATGTTTACACACTTAAAACTGCTCTTAATATTGCAACATATTCTATTAGCTGTTCGCCCCCACTAGGGGCCAGGCAAAGCCACAAATTCTAGCTTAGAACTCCATTGGTTTTAGCACAGCTTGACTATTACAAGTTCTAAATAATTAAAGTTACACAAAATGGATATTCTATTAGACCCAGAGCTCTAGATCGCAAATAGTCTGACCTGCAACTGAAAAAAGTATCAAGTTTTTGTCAAAAACATTAAAAGTACTAAATAGGACTCACAAGGGCTTTTTCATACACACAATTAAAAACACAATACTGTACTGTAAAAGCACGGGAAGGCATGGAAAGAATAGATTAGAATTAATTGCACAACAGTTTCAAACCCACAAATAGGCAATTAAAAAAATATTATTTCTAACAGTTATTTCTCAGTAATATGGACCCCAGGACTCAAGGGGTTAATACATATAATGAAACCCACATGGACTAGAACAGTTAATCTAATGCATTTTATAGAGTGCTAGATTGCAAGCCTTATTGGCAAATATTAGTTATTAGCACTTGTTAATTCTTAGCCTCTGATTGCAGATTAAATCTAACTTCCATGTTTTATTGACGTCATGATTTTTTATTTGCATTTACAGTGCTACGATCAGGTGTCTAACCCCGTTGCGACTCCTATCTGGTACTCGTAGGATGTTCTTCTACATTTGCCATTTACGGGTGTGAAAACAATTGCGGGATTGAGGAATTTGTAGCAATTGAATAGTGAATTGCGATTGTAACATTTACGGGCTTGAAAGATCAAAGGCATGATTTTGACAACCACTGGGATTTTCAGCCTGTAACCCGTAGACCGTTTGTGGGTAGCTAAAAGACGCCAATTGAATAGCAAATTAGTTTACGGGCTACATTACGGGCTCCAGTAATTGCTCAATTGAATAGGGGCCCAAATATCCAACTAAAAACTTGTCTCAGAAAATTTTAAATTGTCTGCTAGACAAAACTTCCTGATCTTATATTGGGTGGAGACGAGCAGCAGCTGAGTCTGATCTTTCAAAGTAAGTTTATTATTAAATATTGCCTTTTAGCACTGAATATGAAGTTTATTAATAACCAATGCCTAATTAAAACATTTAGCTCCTGTTATAATAGCGTTCCAGTGTTTCTTTAAAATACTTGGAAAAAATGTCACTATATAGCTTGGTGCTGTATCTTAAGTAGTATTTTTGGACTCTTAAATGAGGTTATCTTAGGTAACAGGTTTAGACGGAGTGAATATAATTATGACGTGGTCAGGATATGCTTCAACATGTAAAACACAATGTCAGAGCGCCCGTGCTTTCCATTCCCAATTTAGGAAAGTATCTGCGTAGGAATAGAATGTCATTATGTATAATTACTGGAAAGGCAGGCTCATTGTGCAAGAATCACTCGGCACTAAGCGCTGAATGTCAAGTCAAGGACAACCTGTCCGGATCTGCAATAGTAAATAATACGTATAATGTCTAACGCCATTGTTACAGCAACACCATCATCACAACTAAAATACAATAGTACTGATGGCCATTTACTGCCAGTTGTTATTTACTAGCTATAGGGTTTTTTAAGAGACAAGGAAGCTGATTATTTATTGAGATTGAATTTACATTGATGTGGCCATCAACTGCTTGTAAAGCCCTCCTATCAGAAACTGCAAAGATAATGACAATGAAGACTGTAACTGATTACATTTTAGTTTTATTGATTTCTCTATATAATATTTATCATGCAGAAAGATGATCAAATTGTAAAAGTAATTACCTGATATAAAAGGCTGTGGTATCTTTTTTACGTTAATATTTAGTTCAATTAATAATTACGAAACTCACGTATTTCTCCTGTACAGTTTATATCTGTTCTATGTTCTGCAACCTAAATAAAAAATACTATTAAAAAAGAGTGAGTTGGATTTGAACACACATTCGCTTATATCAGAGGTAGATCATTTTACACTGATTCAAGATTCTTCAAGACTAATAAAGAATTAAGTATATAGCTTATATATGAAATGTAATACATCCTTACTCAGCCTGCACAGTTGGTTCTAGTTAGTGCCGCTCATTACAAATACAGAAGATTCAGGACAGGATACACACAGAATAAAAGCAGCAAATTAAACAGGCTACAAAAGAAGACTGAGCGCTGTAGATTTGTGCTTAAAGTTCCTTAGAAATTAAGCCAAACTGTTCACTGGAAGGTTTGATCATGAGGTTAAACCTCAAATATTTTGTCAGAATCATGAGAAGGCAGGATTCCTTAGAGAACACTTTGACGATGGGAAAAATTGAAGGTACGAGAAGAAGGGGATGGCAGAGGCATAGACGAGTTGATTAGGTCATTGAATCAATCAATACGACCTTGATATTGAAGATAGATGGAGAATTAAACCATCTAGGTTTAGGACTGTAGGTTACAATGATCTATTTTTTTTATTACACTAATCTCACCTAAAAAAGTTTAAATCAAAGTTTACATATAGTCTATTCTACCCACTGGCTGTTGAATGAGTCATTGGCACTCTGTGTGCGGCTCCATGGTGGAAGGCTATGATTGATAGCACAGCACGTATTTCATAAATTCAAAAAATATTTCAACATGCTTTTAGGAAATCTCCACAGTAATGTGGTCCAATTTGTGCTGATTTAAGTGGCCCTTTAGTAGTGGCACTTTACTAAATAAAGCACAACATAGCTAGTGACGCGTTGGAAACCTCTTGGTGAAAGTCTCCATTTCCATGTCTACATTTATCCAATAGTTCTCCAACACTTTGCTCTTTAGTAAATAATACCCCGTATTTTGTTATATTGCATTGTGGTAGAGTAAGAGAGAAAGATTGCTGGCACTGTTTGGAAATTCACAGCAGAATAATTTATGATTCCTTAAACAAGTAAAAATAGAAAACCTCTGCTCTAATCACTGTCTGAAATCCAGCAATACCTTCTGTACAAAACACAATTTGTGTATGTGGAGACAAGTGTCTATATCACATCTGTCTGTATGTGACCCCAGACCTTGACATTCACCCCCGAGCACGAGCTCCGCTATATAACCATTTCGAGAAATACGCACCATTCGGATAACTCAGACTGCGAAGATACAGATACCAATTATACATTCATAGAATCAAAAGGAATCTCACATTGCTCAATTATAAATGAGCCATTCTTGTGCCTCTTGCTTGAATGTTTTCCATACATATTACATATCTTCAAAGTTGCAATTCGTCGGCATATAGCAAAAGCAATTTACCTTTTATGGTGTCATTTCAGTGGATAACTCTGTGTCTCAGAAATGCTATTTTAGCATTACTTTCAACTACTTTACATTTATTCTTAATACAATGCAGGAGCGACCCGTCTTTTGGGGGCATGTTAGGAATACAGATCATTGGGGTGGTTTCAAGAGCGACGGCGCATGTTTGGCCACAGATCAAAAATATTCCTGCTCTCAAAAATAAAATTTGGATCTTGGTTTATTGATGACCTAATAGCCTGGTGCATACGTAACAGTCAGGGGTCTCCAGCATGCACTTTTGGATGCTTCAAAGTTTAATTATAAATATGTTTCCTGGCTTGTACATGATCCATCCTTGGTTTTGCCCGAAGCCTGACTGATAATTAGTGACCAGGAAAAATGCAGATGAGCTAATTAGGTTATTTTCTTCGGTATATACAAGGGAGGTACCAGTGGTTGTGACAGCGCAACATAATGGGGCTACACTAAAGTGGTAAGTGGGGTTCCTAAGGGTTCAGTATTAGACCTTACTCATTTTTAACATATTTATTAATGACTTAGAAGTAGGATTGGAAAGTAGTGTCTTCATTTTTGCTGATGACATGAAGTTGTGCAAGGTAATTCAATCAGATAATGATGTACTTTCCTTACAAAGGGATTTGCATACATTAGAGAAATGGGTGACTATATGGCAGATGAGATTTAATATGAATAAATGTAAATATATATGTCTGGGAAGGAAAAATAGCTATGCAATTTATAATCTTGATGGAGCAAATCTAGTAGTATCAGATATTGAGTGCTCAAAGCCAAGCAGCAGCTGCAAAGGCAAGTAAAATAGTAGCATGTATTAAGAAGGGTATAGAAGCCAGGGAAGCAAATATAATTCTGCCACTATACAAATCCCTAGTACGCCCTCATTTGGAATATGGGGGGCAATTTGGGCACCACTTCATAAAAAGGTCATTTTAGAGCTGGAAAAAGTACAGAGAAGGGCAACAAAACTAATAAGGGGAATGGAGGAGTTTAGTTATGAAGAAATACTAACGAAATTAATTAATTAGAGGAGATATGAGATATATCAAGGGTCAATATAAAGCTTTTGTGACAAAAGGAAATCCTTTCAGGTTAGAAGTAAAATATTCCACCATAAAGAGAGAAAATGGTTCTTCACAGTAGGGGGGTTAATCTGTGAAATTCTCTACCAAAGGAGGTGGTGACATCGGATGTGATAGATAACTTTAAAAAGGGATTGGATATATTTTTATATAAAAAGGGCAATCAAGGTTATCCGTGTTAATTAGAGAGGGAGTATTGATCCAGGGAGAAATCCACTCAAAAGTATCTGGGGTCAGGAAGGTTTCATTTTCCCCTTTTTTAGACAATTAGCAAATCTTCACTTGTTTTTCTTCTGTTTGCCTTGCTCTGGATGAATTAACAGTTAATCCACATATTGCAGACCAGAGGAGATCTAAAAATGTCGAACCTCATGGACTAAAACTTCAACCTCAATTACTATGTAATAGGGACTCACAACTGTCAGTAACAGTCTAGAGCCAGGATAGTGATTTAGGACGCATACAACAAATTCTAAACAGTCCTTTTTGCCAGATCAACTAAATAAAAGGACAAATAGACAATTAACCAAATAATATTTGAAGCCAATATGGACCTACTAATAAGCCCTATGTCTCACAATGGAGACCTCCTATCTGAGGGGCTATGGTGTTCCCCACAAGCTAGCTGGCAGACCCTACAATAATAGATCACTGTACAAAACAGGGAGATCCATTAACTGTAAATACACCTGATATAAAAACCAGCAAAGAGAGCCTAAAAATAAAAAAAACACATTAACAGCTGAATTAATTGCTACCAACAATGTGGATATACACACTAAGCGCTCAACAACCATAAATCACCAATAAGTCATATACCGTATATATGTTATGAACATATGAAACAAATGATGAGCCTTCAGGACCTTCTTTATATAGTACCACATACACCAGTACCCCTGTACCCCCCAAGGCGGCCCTGAATATACATAATATCGATTTGCTGGTTTTTTTGGCAAACATGTAGATAGGTAGTCTTAATTAAGGAAATAGGCTCTTCTCCATCATCATTATAGTAAATATTAGTTATGTATGACTCCTTCAGTCTGACCCCATAAATACAATATATATTAAGTGGGGCAACTATACGGCTGAGGTAAAGAGCAGCCCAAGTCCAGTAGAAGCTAACACTGCACCATTTAAAATAAAAAAAACTATTTTACAGCTTCTCTACTTGATTTTGACTGCTGTACATGATTGTGTTCTATATATATGTTTATGTCCTATGAGTATATTTAAGCAGGAAAAGTGTCTTAAAGTCTAGTTAGAATGAAAGATAAACTAATACTGCCACCTTTACTGGACCATGTAGTTTACCATGAAACTTTGGTAAACTGCATGTGTGAGAGGGGCTTTTACATTTCTGAAAGACAATGCTTGCATTTATTGTTGCAGCTGCCTTCTGAACTTATGCAAGTAAATGAACAGGTATCAAATCCCAAAAGGTACAATGATTTAACAAATCCTCCATCACTTTCCCTCCACTTTTCCATAGATAACAATAGCCATCAATTTCAAATCTATCAAGTGAAACAATCTAAATGCAGACAGTATTCAAAAATGAACATTTCTCCAACAATATCTTTATATTCATGTTTTGCACAGCTGCTAATGTTGCTAGATGCTTCATAAGCATGTGAGAAATTTCCTAAACTACTTAATTAATTGTTTGTTAAATGTTTAAAGAAGCGTTCATGGTCTCTGTGTACTGTGGGTCATTAGAACGTATCAGAGTATTGACTTTGTACCTTAATTACAATATTTCCCTTATGCAAATTGCTAAGTGTTGCGCAACCTGTGCATGGTATGACAACACAGACTCTTATCAGTTGGCGCCGCAAGATCATCAGCAGCTAATTTATTGGGTCTATAAAACAGAAATTAATGGAATTCTTTGCTGCAACAACAAACTAAAAAAATCATCATCTCATATTGATTGCTACCAATTATATAGTAATTATTGTATATTTTCTAACAGAAAAATAACAATTTGCGTCAATGTATTGAGACCAATATACCATCATCTTAATCTTACAATATTTTGTTCTTTTTCCTTTTACTATCAAACATTTCTCTTTTGGGCTTATTATAAAAATGTATTTTTGGTCTGCAATCTGGAGTTTTAATGCATTTCGGTGGATGGGTACAAATATACTTTTAAGAGAAAATAAGGCCATTTCGGTTCTTTTTAACCAAAGTTATTACCTGTTCTGTCGTTTTCTATCATTCACAGGAAATAACTTCTGAAATAGGTCACGGAGCACACAGTCTGCAGAGATCAGGTATAACAAGCCCGATGAATAAGTTTTATGTTGGTGCAAGAGAGGGCACGCCGGCTGCGCTAAAATTTACATTTTCTCCAGACACAAGCCAGAGTAACAATTCTTTATAAAGAGTAACGTTTGTGTAACAGTTCAGTAAAGCGACTTCCATTAAGGGACTACTGTACAATGAAAAAAAGAATATGTTTGAAAACTGTGGCCCCCTTGCAGCAGTTACAGAGAGATTAAATTGAACAAGCCGGCAAATACCTGGTCGAAAGCCTAAACATTTGCCAATATTCTCTTTCTAATGCAATCTTCTCTTTTGTCAGGATTAATCAATTAGTTTAAATGACCAACTGACCGCTCTAAGTTTCTCTAAAATTTTCTACAGTTTGAAATTAACATTAACAGACAATGTTCCAATGTTTTCACATGGTGAATGGAAGTAAATAAACAAGGCTAACATACCATTTATGATGGATACTTTCCACTAGTTAATTATATTTGTAATTATCCTAATCAGCCTAGGGGGTCTGTGCTTGTTCGGTCTCTTTTCTTTCTTATGGCTTTAAACTAAACACAATTTACTTAAAGGCCTGGGGGTGGTGGTAAGTGCCTCATTAGAAAGACTTTTCCCACAGTCTTTAGCGGGTGAATCAGAAAGGTTGAATGACAGGTAAAAATTGCAGGTTAGCATTTAAAAAATGGATTGATCAAGTACCTTTAGATTGTAAGTTTGTGAGTTTCCAATCTTGTAAGGTGATTTAAGGAAAGTTCCATTCTTTGCAATGTGTTAAAGGCAAGTTTTTGCCTTGTACTTAACCCCTGTATAGCGCTATGGAATATGTTAGCGCATTATAAATAAACAATAATACTAATTATAATACAGTAAACTCCCCGTTATCCGGCACCCACAGGGACTCCATATTGCCGGATAAGTGTAGTTTCCGGTTAATTGAGAGTCCCTAAATTTAAGGGTCTAAACGACCCTAAAACACCCCAAACCCCCTAAAAATAACTTTAAAAAGGCATTAGCACCTAAACTGCTGGTTGGTTAGGTGCCGGATAACCGGGAGTTTACTGTAATACCTATAGCTTTCAATTTACTCATATTTGGAATACCCACTGTGTCACCTTAAAAACTTAAAATGTAAAAGTCAGTTGTAATGATCTTTATTATTAAAATGTTTTCACTGAAACACCTTCTCTGCTTATTTTATACAATTCTTAGCTTTTTCGTTCCTATGTTGTAGAACTGGGTTTTCCCTAAAAGTAGTTTTGTGAGTGCATCTTGGTGAGCACAAAGAAGCCACTTTAACCTGATATTCTCTCCTAGCCAAGATCTGATCTTACATGTGAAAGGAAAGGTCTCCGTGTGTTTAGGTACCAAAATCAAGACATCCGTTGCGACGAGGGGCTCACGGCGTAATGTCCCCAGCTCAGGAAGATGCTGATTGCCTGTTAAGCTGCTGCCTGTTGTATCCGAAAAAGCTTCTTTTAAAGGAAATCTTCTTGACTCTGCAGCCGGTAATGACCCAGAATGACCAAAATCGCTGCTGTTAAATTTCCCGCATTTAGATTCATCAACCGACTGCTCATAACTTTCAAAGTACTTCACACTGTGAGTAGATGTGACCGTAAAAGAGCTCTTTGCAGAGCCTCCTAAGAGCATATCAACAGGCGCACAGATAAATGTGTGTTATATCCACTTATGAGGATGCTCTATCTCACTCCGGCCATGCCCGGCAAAAAAACCTTTCAATGTTCTGACCCAGATTTGTCCCAGTGAGTACCGGAGATGAAATTATCCACGGAAAATGTGATAGACTCTTTTTCTTTATCAGAAAAAAAAAACAGCACTTGAACTTATATTAGAGGCAGAGCTGGAAGAAAAGAAATCCAAAATGACGAAGTGTTAAATTAGAGTTTGATTATAATGCGCTGAGCACGGATTATACTGCGGCACGGAAGGGAGACGCCGCCATGAGGAAGGCTGCGCTCTAATCTATCATGGACAGAAATCTTTAAAAGTTAATTGGACACTTGATGTCCCCAGAGCTAATATACACCTCATTAAAAGAAAGTTGACACCCAATATAGGGCTTGATCTCATTAATTGTGAGTGTGGGTTCTCAAAACAAACACATATACACTAAAAGCGCTTTCTTCTTAAAGGGATATGGAAGGTTCACGGATTTTTCTAGTGCCGGCCTAATAGGACAGTCCAAGATTCCAGATGATATATCATGTCTTAAACATGTCTTAAAAGTTTAGACGGTGAAAATTAAAGGGATATGGAAGGTTCCTGGATTTTACTAGGTATAAAATATCCCAGTGTATCTATTTACTTTTAAGTACTTTGTTTTATTTAAAAGGGCTTATAAGCTGTTTTATTCTGATTAAAATCAAGCCAATAGTCCCTGTATAGGCCTTCCCACTGCAGCGTATGCAGACACATACGTTATAGTACTTGTTGTGCAGTGTCTCATACTAACCAATTAATGACCATATCTCAGCAACATGCTGCTGAAGCTTGGTCCATGATAGGCTAGAACACTACACTGCCCACATCCAGCACTAAAGAGTCTTTGTCTGCATATGCTGCAGACCCACAGGGATCCCTAGCTAGCACTATCTAAATAAAACTTCTATGTGAAATTATCAAAGTTCTCAAGAGTCAGCTTTATAATGCACACAACATTTTAGCGCGTAACTCAATCATTTCATCATCCTATGATGTCTTCAAGAGTGTGACTTGAGGCCTTAATGCACCAGTAGCTGGCCATTGGCATCTGATGATGATGTTTGCCTTGGCAATTCCCTGGATTGGCACGGGGTGGGGGGCATGGGGGGGTGTCAGTTATTTACATCTGGTTGTTGGATATTCTAGTAAATATAGTAATAGAATAGAATATATTAGTTGCTGTTAGGTCATGTCCAACTCTCAGTGACCCTATTGGCTGCCACATGCCGGGCACATTTATAGTTATATCTCTTATTGTTTTTATCCATAAGGTTTTCTTGGCAAAGATATTGCAGTGGGTTGCCAGTTCCTTCTCCAGTGGACCCCAATTTGACTGACCACTCTACTATGACCTGCCCATCTTGGGTGACCTTACATGGTATAGTCCACAGCTTAATTGAGATACACAAGCACCGTCACCACAAGGCAGCAATCCAGTAAGGGAGAATATTGTAGTACGGTACAGTAAATTTATTTAACTAATTAAATTAAATAATTAAATAATTATGTTTACTTGTTCACCTGATGTCAGAGATAACAAAAGGGATTGTTACCTGTATGAGAATGGTATAAATTGCCTCTGCTACTGTTTAATGTTGTTGATTAAATAACAGGATAGTTATGACTTCTTACTAACTGTGTGCACAAATATGGCGCCTAGTGAGCATTACTGTTATCTTTGATATATTTGTCGTTGTATAGTCATTCATGTCCGACTCTCCATGACCCTAAATACTGCAGCACACCAGGCACATCTGTCAGCCACTGCCCCTCTGAGCACCATCAAGCTCATGTTCATTGCTTCAATGACCTCATCTATACATCTCCAGCTCTGTCCCCCCATTTTTTGCGTGCCTTCAATCTTTCCCAGCATCAGAGTCTTCTCTAGGGAATCATATCTTCTCATGATATGGTCAGAATATTTGAGCTTTAGCCTCATGATCGAACCTTCCAGTGACCGGTTTGGCTTAATTTCCTGTAGTATTGATTAATTGGATCTTCTTGCAGTCCAAGGGACTCTAAGTAGTCTTCTCCAACACAACAATTCAAAGGCATCAATTCTCCGTTGCTCAGACTTCTTTATGGTCCAGCTCTCACATACGTATGTTACTACTGGCAATATCATAGCTCTAACTATGCAGACATTTGTTGATAGAATCTTTACTTTTTACTAGCTTGTCCAAGTTTGTCATAGCTTTCCTCCCCAGAAGCAGAGTCTTTTAACTTCATGATATCTGATTAGGGGGTATTTATTGGACCCCAAGTGCCATCACTCCAGTATAGGGTCTTGTTTATTGATCTTGTGTAGCCCAGATTTGTAAGGGAGCAAGTGACTGGTTCCACAAGCCACTATACCAGTACTTGTAGGGAATTGAAGTAAGGATATTTCTTATACATTTATTTATATTTACACTCTTTTTTTTCACCTTTTTTCTTTTTTGTACTTTTGCACGGTATAGATGGATGTATACTTTATTTGTATGTATATATTCTAGATATTGTATTATTTATTTACAGATGCACTTCAGCTTTTCTAATAGTGGCATACAATACATTTTTATGAGACTACTGATTTTTTGTTTTTCGATTTTGACTTGTATGTTATGTGTGACGAAGTGCCCTTCGCCACTTTGTCTTGGAGAGGACTGTTTGCCAGCCTCCTGCCTTGCGACTATGGCCCTGGTACATATTGCCCTTCAAACACAGTATTCGGCCATACCAGAGTGTATGTCACTCATTCTGGCCCTTTACATACAGGGGGGTCATTCGGTACTTGCCCTGTGTGAACCATGATACCACAGATAGCTATGCCATGGAGCCCATTCATATAATGAAAGACTATGGGAAAGACTTTAGCTCCATGGCAATTGAACTGTGTGAAGATGATCTGAGCGCTATTCAGTAGTTTTGTGCGCTCAGATCCCAGCTGTAACGGAACCCATCACTGTTTTACCCTGTTTTATGATTATTTAATTCTTGGTTAAAATATGATCACATTGCTGTACTGTAGATATGTTGTTTTATGTTCTACAGAATATATTGGCTCAGAATATCAAAGCTACTAGGCTAATAGATAATCCTGTTACAGATAAGAAAAGTAGATTGTATAAACTGTTTTCATTCTCAGATAAGAACAAAGAAGGCTGATTTAATCATTGTCTGATTATATCAAGTTGCCTCAGGGAGGGGTGACCACACCTATTGTCCTATATGTGTATTGTGTGGGGGATATGTGAAATGTCTGTGTGTTATGTGAAAAACATACTTTTACTAACTTTTGAACCCATGGTCTGATTCATGCCATTTTTTAATATGGTCTTCCCCTGGGTGAGAGATATTGAACGGCGCTGGACTTAAAGGTGTACCCCCTGTTTTTGGGGTACATCCAGAATGTGGTTAAAATTGTGTCTGTTTTAATTGTGTTACCTGTTATCTGAGGGGAGGAGACGTGGGGGTTGAACCATGTATCTAATTGGCTGTGATAATTATGTGGGTGTAGCCCTTCAGAGGGCACCATTGCATAAAAGGAGATCCCCTGTCATTAAAGCATAGTTCTACTTGACCCTTCAAAACGTAGTCTCATCTCGTTCTTAGAGGGGATCGCTATATCCTACTGGGGATTGCTATGCTTTTGCATACTCCCTTGAGCTGTAACTACTGAACGCTTGTTCCTGATGTACTCTCCTTGGAGGAGAGGTCTTCCCCACACGGTCCTGGATGCTGGAGATTCATACAGGGTGGAAGGAAGACGGCGCGGCTCCAGCTAAACTACGGCGGTTGTGGAGTCTGTGGTGGTTGTGGTGTCCGGTGCGGTGCTTGTAGGCCTCGGCGCAAACTAGGACGCGTCTATCAACGGAGGTACCCGGTCGGGGTGCCAGGAGATCCGTTACATTATGCAATTGGGCAACTAAAATGTGATGATTTGGTATGTGATGATCTTATCCTATGAGACACCTTATTAAATTGCGATTCAGCCAATTGAATAAGGCTCTATATAGCATCTTTTATTTACAGAAGTTTTTAGTTAGTGAAGACCTTGCTTTTGGATAGAAGTTTACAAACTAGAAACTACTGTAAACAAATATGCCCTGTGCTTATATAGAGCCTTATTTAATTGGACGAATCGCAATTTAATAAGGCTGTTGATATTTTAATTTGTATTAATTAAATATTGCTTTTTAAATCTTACTGGTTCTGGTCTGATTTCCCATGTGATGCTGGTTCTCTTTTGATGGGACTATATGGTGGTTCAATTTGATGTCTTTTTCTACAATTTAAATGTGTATTAATACACTTACCACCAATAGTAAGATTCACCTGATTACCTTATGGTTATAATTTATTATATGTGTATAGGTTTTGTTTATTGGGAGAAGGAGGGTGTATCTACACATATATGCAATTAACCTTCAATTTCTTTGCCACTTGGTATTCATGACAGAGATACTGAAGTGGGTTGCCAATTCCTTCTCCAGTGGGCCACAGCATATAGCTCCTGGTATTCATAGGTGGCTTACCATCCAAGTACTGACCAGGCCCAACCCTGCTTGGCTTCAGGGTGGTGTAGCATCTTGGTTCCCTGACGGAAGCAAACCCGGGTCGCAGTGGTGAATGCACCGAATCCTAACCACTGGACCCCCAGTGAACCTGAAGTGATGTTTAGCTCCCTGCAGTATATTAACTTGGTTTAGTATGTTAGTTTCTGTATACGGACCATCTATTGTTACAAGTTACAACCCAGTTGTCGACTAGGATATGTGCTTCAAAATGTTTAGAGATCACTCTTGTCGGCAAGATTCGTGATTTAGAGGGAGGTGTGTTCTGGAAACCAACACCCCCAATTAGGGTCATCAGAGCAAGCCAATAACAATGAGAGCCAGTGTTCTCCATGTATTGAGGGAGTTATCAATTTAGCAAGATTTGGGCATCTTTAGAAAGTGGTAGATGCTAAAGTTTTCTATATTATTGTATGTAGGGTACCAAGAGAGTTTTTTTTTAGTTTGATTACATTTGTTTTAGTGATCTACTGTCTTTAAAACCCTTTAGATAATTTGTTGGATTAAATAGGATTGCTTTTTCAAATTCTAGTTAATTTTTCCCATGATAAGTTAGAGATATATCTTAGATTTACCGTGTGTTTTACACAGCACTTAAAGTTTATCTCAAACTCATCTGTGCCAACAAGTGAGGAGCGAAATCAAGAAGCATAGTATTATTAATTATAAGGATACAAGTGATTAAGTGAAAGTCAGCCCAGGATTATAAAAATTGTCAAAGAACTGTGTGGGAGTTTGTTCAACGTTATCGTCAAAAGCTTAATGGCCTATATCTCATGTCAACTCTCCCTACCAAAACAACAACTAATGACCATGCACATGGGATTTGTAACAGTGAATAATAGAAGAATTCTTTATATATACATATATGACATAAAATGATCTCCAAGTCTGAGCAATTAAAATATGGATTTAGAACATCAAGCCAAGCTTACAATGCCATTGTGGTCAAATATATATATATATATAACATACTTTATGAAGAACTACTCTTAAATATAAAAACATTAAAATGGAATGTTAAAAATTAACACAGTATTTTATTATGTTACTAGGAAATTGCCCGTCAAAAATGATGGGAGTAAAATTGTAAGTCTGGCAATGCTGTTTGCCACACAATGCAAGGATATGGACCCTTCAGCGCTCATTGCAAGCCTCTCCCCCTGTGTAGTTTATAGGCCACCCGCTTAAGTGTTACTGTGTTTGGTTGTGTTAGTGCCTTGGGTTACGAGTTACTGGGTTGGGTTAAGTGTTACTACCTTGTGATAAATGTTAGTGGCTTGGATGAAGTGTTACTGGCTTTCGTTAAGTGTTACTACTTAGGGCTTGTTTTTTCCGTCCTTCGGGTTAGTTTTCCGTCCTTCAAGCTCCTGTTTGTCGGATTGCGTTTTTTTGGCAGCCATTTTTTTCCTTGCTTAGGAGATTTTAGATTGTGAAAAAAACTACAAATATGCCTCAAATTAACTTGCAACCTGACTCGCAGGCTTCCTGGTTCTCCCACTGTGCTGTGTGTGAGTGTGTAAGTGAATTTGAGGCATTTTTGTTGCTTTTTTGAGGTCTTTCCAGTTCTGTGGTTCGGCTGTTAAAGTCGGATTTTTGCGGGGCGCACAGTGTATGTACGGGTTTTGGTCCTAAGTCCTACGGGTCGTAAGTCCTGCATGCTTCAACTGGTCGCCTTGCAGTTGCAGCCTAAGTGCCGCGTACTTGAACTGCTCGCCTCGCGCATTAAGCGCCTTCGACGCTCATTCCAGCCTGTCGCACGTGCTGCAGGCGTCGTGACCAACGTCCTTGAACTGACAACTATATATGTGATAAATGCTGCACTGAAACAATTTCCTGACGTGGGGGGAGAAATTAGACGTACCAGGACAATCTAGCTACAGAACAGGAATATGACATCTACAACTGTATTTCAATAGGAGCGATGGAAAACATATTACTACTAGCGACTTGCCCGTCAAAAAATGACGGCAATAAAATTGTAAGGCAGGTAATACTGTTTGGTGGAGACGTGCAGTGAATGCGTTTTGTGTTTATTGTGAGAGTTTTTTTGGTGTATATTTGTTTTTGTATGCTAATGAAATAATTAATACATTAATAAATGGATATACTTTACCTATTTGGAAGTAATATATGCAGGAAGCATTGTGTTGAAGAGCTGACAATCTGTTTTCATGTTCCTGCAGCATATAATGTAGATTTGCAGTGTTGTGGAGCTGAGGTGTAAGTGTCAGCAATGTGCGCAGTGTGTAGTGTAAATAGGCTGCGTGCGCGAGGGGAAGCCTTTAGGGTAGCTGTGTACTTCCTCATTGTGTAAATTAGTGTTGTAAAATAGCGGGGAATGTGTATGTGATATGTGGCTGTGGATGATTTAGTGTCCTTGGTAAGAGTGTATCTTGTACCTCGTACGTTTTTTTAGAAAATCCGTAGGTGTTTGGTGCTGTTTTGCGTCTTTAGGGTCCTGTTGCCTCGTTTTCGTTTTTTCGGCAGCCATTTTTTCTCTCCCTTAGGGGATTTTCGGGTGTCTAAACTCATTTGGACTTAAATTGAGGTGTAACTTCACTTGCAGAGGTCCTGGGTGCCCCCCCCCCTCCTTTGCTGGGGGTAAGCTTTTTATGTATTTGTTGTGTGTATTTATTGTGTTCTTAATGTTTTCATGTGCGCGCGGTTCCGGTGTTAAGGTCGTATTTTTGCGAGGTTGGTTTTTTTTTTTTTTCTACGTCCCGCGTGACGTATTTTTTGATGGTAAGTCCGTAAATTTTCCTTTGTAAGTCCCTCATTGCAGCTGACGTCGGAGCCTCCACCTCCGCAAATGCGGACCCTCGCATTTGCGGGCCGAAAGTCGTAGGGGGTCGTACGGCGCTCATCTCCACCAGCGAGGGCCACTACGCGGGCAAATAAGCAATGCTCTTTCCTTAATCCAAGGTTCAAATGAACTAATCAAAAATCTCACTAGCTATAATTGGCGTTAACAAACATAGAGAGGAAAAGTAGAGAATATAACCACTTTCTATACAATTTACAAAGAAACAGAATTATTATGCCACGCTAGATTATCTTTAATTTTTTATACAAATGACATTGACATTCGCAGTTCTCTTATCTTCCTGACTTGCGCCTGTTTGAGACGTACATTTCTTTTCTGCCATCATCTAATTCCGATGTTTTTGATTGTTGAAAAGTCAGGTTTGTTCTGCTTTACTTTCAGAATAATCAAGGACAGTTATTCTGCGATAAGATGATAAATCTTTATCCGTTACTTAGTACATTGTGATATTAATGGAGCAAAATCTAAATCTTCTAGAGCATGTGATTTGTGAGATGAAGAGGTTTCAAGCTTCATCCGAAGAAGAAAGCTTTATAGTTTCTCAAATGTATGCTCCAGATTACCTTATAAAACTGGCATTTTATTTATTTGACATATACCGTGACCCACTAAATGTATTACATTTAATAGGAGCTAAATGGCCTTAAATGTTGCTAAACATTGAATCATTAAGTATACGGTGTCCTTGGCCGCATTATACAGTAAACATTCCAGATTGAATTCTTGATGTCCAGATTTTTGAAGACACAAACAAGGCGCATACCTTGTAAAATGCATATCTAGTTAAATAAATAAGAGAATGTACATGTTGTATGCTGAGTTTGATTTCTGAACATTGTTCATAATAATAATAAGGTATATGGAAGTTCTTGGATTAAGAGGCATCTGAAACCCCCCCAAAATAAACATTAATAAACTTACCCTAAAGTCTGCAAAATGTCTTCGGTTTCCAGGCGGTTTATTTTAAAGACGGAACGCCCCATAAAATCTAAGCTAAATTAGCATAAAATTCTGAATTAGTTGTGGCCAATCAGAGGCAGCTACAACAATGTATCTGTTTCCATCACTGGCTGGGTTGTTCTGGATGCTCTGCCTACATAGGTGCCCTGGGGGTGGAGCTAACACAAGAAATGTATAAGGTACTTTGAAATATATATAGGCTGAATTCCTCAATAAAATGATTAGACATGAGACGACCAATCACACAAATAAAAACACAAAATATCCAACAATCCTCCAGATATCGTCCCAGTACTAAACACCTGTTTACAAAAATGTACTTTTTACCAAATGTGTTATTTACCCCCTTTTAAAGGGGGTTGGTGGCAGTGTTATACAATTATTCTTATTCAAGTTGGTCTTTATAATTTATTTCTAGCGTTGTGTAAAAGAATATAAAACAATCCCTCACTTTCCATCAACAGGTCCTGTTCTTCAGCTTCATTCCTAAATGGAGAGCACCGATGAGATAACACAGCATGTGGACTTAGCCCTAATCATGGCCGCGATCAGGATCAGCCTGTAATTATGAATCATTTCTAGTTAGCCTGAAGGTGGCAACTCGTCACAGGCAGACACAATGGAAATAATATAAAATAATCCAATTTGTTAATACATAATACAGCACCAAAGATTAAAAACAGCCCAAATGAATCAATCAGCTATATATGCATATGAGAAGGCAATATGGAAGCTAATATAATAATAATCCTAATAAGGAAATCATAAAATTAGCCAAGGATGGTGGACTATAACAAGTTGTGTCGGTTTAATGCCTACTCTTAGGTATGATTTGTGCTACAGAGATGCAGCATCCAGGCTAATTAATGATCAAGCGCCAATGTAATAACACAGAAGCTATGAATATTTATATATTGTGCTTAACAAAATGTCCATCTATTGTGAGCAAATTTACACTGAAAAATGTTTGATATACTATTATCTTGCTACATATATTTATATATATATATATATATATATATATATATATATATATATATATATATATATATATATATACATACATACATATACATATTATACATATATTTTTTATTTGAAGACAATTTGGTAATATTATTACAGCCGTTTGTATCACATGTTAAGCCATACATTACACATATCTGAAGCCGCTTGTATACATTTCCCTGATTGCTTAAGGAAAAATAAAGATATATAAAATAAAGATATTATTATTTTAGGAACAAAATGTTTGTCTTCTTTTTTTTTATGTAATTCATATTTGAATTAACAAAAAAAAATTATCATTATTTGATTAACTTATTAACTTTCTAACTTTCATTTCCCCACTCTCAATTAAATTCTGGAGCTATACAGTCTGCCTATACCAAATTCGCCTGGTATAAGCAAGGGTAGATCAGAGATTGTATGTTTTTGTCTAATTGATGAATTCAGTCAGGCCTAGGCCACCCATTTATATTATTAAATGGTGGTGGTGGTGGTGTGGGGGGGGGGGGTATCGCCGAGTAATTCTGCAGTGTGGATTCAAATCGTTAATAAAAAAGGGAAATATGAAAAGAAAAAGAAGAAAAGTAAAGGGGGAAAGGAATAAGGTGGCGAAGAAGCGTCCTCCTTACAAGATCACAATTCGGGGAAACCTTATGAAGGGCCAGTTAGAATTGTTTGGTTTACCTTAATCTCCATCTCCTGACTCAGCACTGAGGTCCAGGCTTCCCCGGTCTCCTGCTCCCCACCAAGATGGAGGGTTTGATAATTGGGAATGGACTTAGGGCAGAGATATGCTGCAGAGATATGGTTCCCATATTTGTAAGAACAAGGGGTGGGAGTCTGTCAAGTTGTGCGTCATCCTTTCATTAAGCATTATAAAGTTGACTTTACGAATGATATCACGGAAGTGAAGAAATTGGGCTTTCCAGTTTTTAGATATATTGTTGTTAGCAGCTAAAGTTATAAATTGAAATAGTTTGTTATGAGATGTGTTTAAGTTGTCAATGTGAATGCCTCGGAGGCAAGATTCGATTATAGAAAAGATTGGGATATTCAATATTTTAGAGATTAAATTAGTTTTTTTCCAGATATCCTGAACTATTGGGCACTTCCACCAAGTGTGGATGAAGTCGCCCACGATTTGGCAGCCTCTGAAACAATTACTACTATTCTGTGATTTAATCTTATGAAGTCTTCATGGAATGAAGTATGCTCTATGTAGGACTTTTATAGAGGTTTCCAATAAATTATAGCTTATAGGGTCCTTCGAAAGATTGGTAGAAGACTCAATCCATTTATCTAAATCAGACTCCCATTTAACCATGAATGGAAGTTTTTGGTCTTTATTGGGAGAATTGAAGATGTCATACAGAGAGCCTAAGATTCCCTTGGCTAGGGGGAGGTTTTGACTTATTGAGGAGAACCAGGATGGTTTAGGGGGGCCATATGTTCTAGTCATAGTCATCAACCAGTGTCTTCATTTTATATGATTAAAAAAATCCTTCAGAGGGGTGTTGAAGTTATTCCCAAATTGGTCGCAAGGGGTAATTTGGTCATTTTCGAACCAAGAACCTATCCTGTCTAATTTGTGAGTGGTCTACCAGTGTCTCGACTCCTGTGTACACTTTCTGTATATACTAGGAAGGGATAGAACTGAGCAGAGGGGTGAAATAGTATATGCTAATTGACGTCAGGAGTTGCACCGTTTCCAAATAATTAAAGTAAGTGTAATCATTGGATTAGAATGTTTTGGGAAAAAGGATTTAGTTGCATTTGAAAATGTTCTATAAATATCCATATTGGCTGATGTTTACTTGAGTGGGCGATTGGGCAGCTCTGACGTAGAACCCTAAATTGGGGCAGTAGAGACCTCCTCTAGTTCTTTGTCTAACCATAGTTTTTTTTTTGCAATTCTAGGTGGTCTATTTCACAAGATGAATCAGTATATCTGGTTTTGGAATCTATGTAGTTCCTTATCATTGATTTGTATAGTTAAAGTTCTAAACAGGTGAAAGACTCTCGAGAGGACATTAATTTTAATGGAAGTGATACGGCCAGACCAGGATATATTAAATTTGGACCAGTTATTAATTTCTACAATTAATTTTCGGAATTGGGGGGGGGGGGGGGTTGCCTTATAGAGCTCAGATATTTTTCTAGTAATGTTGACCCCCAGGCCATACGAACTTATAAGTGGCTTTGAACTTTTCAAGGGTTGCTTGAGATAACCCCACACTTAAGGTTTTCTCAATGTTAGGTTTGAAGCCTGAGAGGTCACTAAATTATTTGATAATGGACATCTGGGTCTGTGAGACAGCATAAGAGATCATCAGCGAATAATTAACATTTAAAATGCTGAAGATCTACTTTAAGACCTGCTATTTCTGGGTTAGACCGTATGACCTGGGCCAGGGGTTCAATAGCTAGTGCAAACAAGAGTGGAGATGGGGGGGGGGGGGCAGCCTTGTCTGGTTCTCCTCTGGATATTAATGTTTGGTTTGTTAGAACCAGGCACTTTCAAATTAGCAATAGGGTGATTTATAGTAAGTTTTCAGTAGGTTGATCCCTTGAACCAGAACTTGGCCTAAGTCGCATAAAGATGAGGCCATTCGACTGAGTCGAAGGGTTTTTCAAAATCAAGTGCAAGAACGCACATCTGGGTTTTAGAGCTTTGGGTCAAGGGCTAAATGTTCAAGGTTCTCTGTATATTGTCACCAGCCTGTCTATGCGGTATGAACCCTGCTTAATCCTTGAATTAAATAACGTACAGATGTGGCTTGAGAATGTCAAGGATATCCTTAAAACATGAGTTTGTATATCCATTTGGTCCTGGTGATTTGCCTAGTTTAAATTATTAATGGTGTCCTGAATTTCGTCATATGTAATATCTTTATTAAGGTTTTCCAAGTCTCGATCTGATATGGAAGAAAGATCATATGTATTTAAGTAAGATTGTAAAGCTAGTTCGTTTGTGCGAGTGTGAGAGGTGTAAACATGCTGCTAAAAGTCCTTAAAAGTACCGTATTTTTCGCCGTATAAAACGCACTTTTTCTTCCCCAAAACTGGGGGAGGAAAGTTGGTGCGTCTTATACGGCGAATATACCTTTTCAAACTGCCTCTGTCCTCTTGATCTCACCCCAGCGCTTCCTACCAGCATCGCGTCGGCCGGTGCGTCCTAGTGACGTCACACACGCAACGCTGCAGTACACGAGGAGTGCTGGTAGGAAGCGCTGGGGTGAGATCAAGATGGCAGAGATCAGAAGAAAGGTGAGGATCAGGAGGGTCAGGGAGGGTCAAGGGCTCCCAAATGCTCCCAAATGCTGCAGTATATGTATGTGTATGTGTGTATGTGTGCATGTATGTGCATGTATGTGTGTGTATGTATGTGTGTGTATGTGTGTGTATGTGTGCATGTATGTGTGTGTATATATGTATGTATGTGTATGTATATTTATGTGTGTATGTATATGTATGTATGTGTGTATATGTATATATATATATATATATATATATTTGTGTGTAATGTAGGTGTGTATCTGTGTGTAAAGTGTATTCGTGTTTGATTCAGATTTTTTTTTTCTTGTTTTCCTCCTCTAAAAACTAGGTGCGTCTTATCTGCCGGTGTGTCTTATAGGGCGAAAAATACGGTATTTTGAATTTCGATTTTGGCTAACTGTAGTCGAACCTGAGGGTGTTTTTATTTGGGAAATCCTGGCTTGTGACTATTCTGTCCTATCTAAAAATGCTGGTTAGCTCAAGTCTAACTTTTTCTATTCATTGGCAAATAGGGGTTGAGGACTTCTGCTGGTTCTGTTTCTCTAGTATCTCCAATTCTTTAGTTAGGTCTAGTTCTTTTTGTAGAGTATTTTTTTTTGTGGATAGCCGCCAATTTGATGCAAGTGCCTCCAATGAAGGCTTTATGAGCCACCCAGATCTACCATGGCTTTGCATGTTGGGTAGAATTGTATTGAAAAAATAATTCCAAGTCTTAAGTTAGTTGATCAACAAATAAGGGGTTCGATAAGAGCAGCTTAGCTTTCATTAATAGGGTGAGTTAAGTTTGGGACCCAGATTCAGGTCTATAGAGACTGCTGCATGATCAAACCATGGATATGGAAGGATGTTTGCCCTGTCCGAGCTATCAAAGAAGGATGAGCTTATGAGAACAGCATCAATAAGAGAGTATGTGTCATGGGACAGGGAATAATATATGAATTCTTTCTTATTAGGATGATGGCCCCTCCAGACGTCAACTAGGTCTAAATTTCGAAGTAATATGTTTATTTGCCGTAATTTATTGGAAAAGCGGCCATTTGTTTCTGAATCTTTTCAGTTCTTGATTAAAGGCTACATTGAAATCTCCTCCAATTATTAGTTTCCCCAAATCTTGGCAATCAAGGTATCTTAGTATTTTAAATAGAGATTTATGGGGAGAGGAGGTAGGGGAATAAATCGAGACTAAGGACATTTTCATTCTAAGAATTGTTCCAGTCAGTAGGATATAACTACACTCTTTTCATTTTTTTTTGGAGTCAAGTTTGAAGGGGAAATTCTTATGTAAGATTTAAGGCACTAGATATGTAAGCTAGAATGCCTGAAGAACTTTGGACAGAGGTTTGCGACCTTATCCAAGAAACAGAAACAAAGAATAGTGGAGACAGAAAAACATTTGTCCAACTGAATGCAGAATTCCAGAGGATGGCAAGAAGAGACAAGGAGACGTTCTACGATGTAAAGAGACTGAAGAAGATAACTGAGTGGGTAAGTCAAGAGATCTCTTCAAGAAAATTGGGAATCTCAACAGAACCTTTCATGCCAAAGGGGTCGTGATAAAATACAAAAATGGCAGGGATTGAACAGAAGAAGATCAGATAAAGAAGAGGTGGCGAAACTAAACGGACGATCTATAGATTGTCCAATGAGCTGGAGAAAATTAGAGGCATACCAAGGAGGGGATGGCAGAGGCGAAGATGGATAGATGAGGTCAATGAACATAAGCTTGATGGAGCTCAGAGGGGCACTGGCTGACATGTGCCTGGCGTGCTACTTTCCTTAGAGTCACAGAGAGTCAGACATGACTAAACAACTATATATGCTTTTCCCTTATATAAATGTATTAAGAAAAAAAGTAAACTGCACTCCAGATAATAAACAGAAGCTCTTATGGGTTGAAAATGCATAAATAATAAATAGACTAGAGCACTTCCAACTTTTGGAAATTAATGAGACTTTATTCTTAGACGTAGCGGTGCACTGCGACGACATTTTAATCAACAAGTCCTATAAATGTAACAAACATTAAAGGTGCTTACCAAGCATCATAAGTGGCTGTGATGTGCATCCCTGTACTTACTATGCAGAATGATCCTTTTGCATGCAATTAACCCGCTGTCTATTAAAATGAAAAAATAAAAATATATATTTTCAGTGCCCTTAAAAACAGTGTAAAGATATTAATAATCCATTACAAATATCATATAAAGAGTTCACTATAACTGAATGTCTTAAAAGTACTCCCAGCTCTGCAAAAGACAATAAGAGCCTCTCAAACCATGCAGATTGTGCGTTAATTTACACGGAGAGTGCCATTTTCTGGTCACTTTAATCCGTGTGGTCGGGAGGTAAGTCTGCTGCAAGCTTTGCTTTCCTATTTTATGGTCAGCTGTCTGCACCTTCCATTATTGAGGCAGCTATCATTATCTGCCAATGATGTGTCTAAGTGAATTGGCTGTGCATTTCCTATCAGTACGCGGCCTGTTTTCATTACCATCCCTATTACTGTCACTGAGCCATGTTAACACCATTTGTGCATTAACCTGTGCATCTGTGAAAGTCACAGGATCCAAAGAGAGAAAAATGCAGACTATCACTGGCTAGCGGCTAACAGCGGCGATTTCAAGACGACTCGCAAATTTGTCACATTCCCGGCTTGGACAAGTTCAGTGGATAACACCACAAAATACATCTGCGCTGTCGAGAAAAAATAACAGAAGAGCAGAGAATACAGTGGGGAGGGGTACAGGGGGGGGGGGGATACAGGGGGGGGGGCATGATAAAAAGGCCGCAGAGCTGTTAATGTGAAACCAGGGGGGAGAGGATAGGGCAGAGCATCGCACTCTGTGAGCGCGGCCACGTTATATCTGTCCAGAGAAAGAACTGGAATAAAACATCCACAGAAGAACCGTGCATCATGGGATAAAAAAACAATTTACTGGACCACCGTCATCTTATATTTAAAATATATTCTGTTAAATAGTTTTAAACAGCAGAATATATGGTCTTGTTATGTTTTCTATGTGTTCATGCTGCTGTGGAATCCACCAGTTTGGTTTCTGCTGATCAGTTTCCTGAGTAGGAAGGACAGAGCAGAGTACATTTCTGTCTGCAAAAGGAGAATGTGGCAGTTAGCATTGCCAGTGCTTTTAATGGAAGTGGTAGAATGGTCATCAGTTTACAAGGACATGCCATCCTAAGAAAGTAGCAGGTGAAATATAAAGTCACTGCCCTGGCTCCTTACTGACCTGGTTGGCTCCTAAGTTTAATATAAAATTACCGTACTTATAATTTCGAGGTAGCTTCTAAGTTATGGTAGCGGAAGGACCTGAAAAATTATAGCTTGTGTATATACTAGCCCGTGCAACTACACTGGTTATAAAGCCCAGGGTAATTAGACATTTTGAGGGCTTTGAAAGCAATCACTGCACCATTTAGTCTACAAATCCTTTAAAATAATGAAAAGAGTTTCAAACGAAATATTTTTTAAGCCTTTACATTATTATTATTGTTTATTTATAACGCGCCGACATATTCCGTAGCGCTGATGGTGAAAAGCAGAATTCAGGGGTTCAGGTTCCCTTTACAGATATAATTATGTATATCTCAGACAATCTTTAATCCCTTTACTACTGCAACTCACTCCTTGTTGGCACCCCGTCACCAGTCTGTCCCCACTTTAATCCATATTGAACGCCTCTGCTAGACTCATCTACCGTACTAAACGCTCTGTGTCTGCAGCTCCACTCTGTCAATCACTCCAATGGCTTCCGGTGGCCTCCAGAAGAAAATTTCAAATCATGTTCCTAACTTACAAAGCCCTCACCCCCTTATATTCTACTCTAATCTCCAAATACTCCCCCACCTGCCATCTACGTTCTGCTAACGACCATCTTCTTTCCGCCTCTTTTATTACCTCCTCAAATTCCCGCATTCAGGACTTTTCTCGTGCTGCCCCAATTCTCTGGAACTCCCCGCCTCGCTCCACTAGACTATCTCCCTGCCTTAAAACCTTAACATTCTCACTAAAAATGCATCTGTTTAAAGAAGCCTATACACTCCCACTTAACTTACACAACTTATCTTTCACTTTCTTGTACCTCACCCAAACCCTTTAGATTGTAAGTTTACGAGTTTTTAATATTGCGTCGGTGCTTCGGAGAAAGCACTTTGGGCATCGGATTCTAAGCTCCAAGGCAGGGCCCTCCATCCTTTGCAACGTGTTAATACTGCTATTGTTTTTGTCTTGATTGTAACCCATGTTTAGCGCTACGGAATATGTTGGTGTGTTTCAAATAAATAATAATAATAAAATACTTGGTCTTACCTTTGCTTCAAATCATCAGCTCTGGATCTAGTATTTTATATGTACTATGAAGCCAGGTGAACACGCCACCCTTATATTCATCAGAAAGAGGAATAAGAGTATGTCATTTAAAAATTCTGGAAATATAAAAAGGCTGGAGACAAACTGCTGCATCAGATAAGTAGCATACGCCGCCGCCATCACTGAAAGCGACTGGAATCAAAACCCCAAATAAAATAAATCAGCTGTTCCTGTAGGATTTCCTCAAAACATTTGTGGTTGCATCTTACTGGAATAGCCACGGACCTAAAGGAACTGACAAAACATCTACGGTACCAATCAGGAGAGGGGTATAAAAGAATATCAAAGGCATTGAATGTACCAAAGGGCACCGTGAAGACGATCATTAAGAAATGGATTATTTGTGTGGGTTGTGGCACAACAATGCAATCATAGTGTTATAGTTGTATTAATTGATGAAACATGATTTGATTTCTGACTTTATATCACAAAAACCTGCAATTTCAATAAGGGAGTGTAGACTTGTTATAGTCACTGCATGATATACATACACACATAGGCCCTCATTCAATTGCAATTTGGCCAATTGAATAAGGCCCTAAATAAGCACTTAAAATATTTTTTTTAAAGAAGTTTTTAGTTAGTAAGCATCTATCCAAAAGCAAGGTTTTCACTAACTAAAAACTTCTTTAAAACAAATATGCTATGTGCTTATTTAGGGCCCTATTCAATTGGCCAAATCGCAATTGAATGAGGGCCATGGATTGACATAAATATCATACTTAGGAGCCAGGAAGATTTTCTAGAAGCAGGTAATGCTTAATGTGGCATTGCTTAAGATATTGATATAAATTAACAAGATAGCAGTGTTTGTACACACATAATTAATTAATTAATTAATTAATTAATTAATCATGAGTGTAGTGATTGGTGAAGGTGGAGCTGTTTGGGAGTATATATAAATAAATAAATATATATATATATATATATATATATATATATATATATATATATATATAGTAAAATCCCGGTTATCCGGCACCCTACTAACTGGGACGCGCAAGCAACCGGCACCGGCTTTAATTGCCAAATCCAAAAAAATCCCGCTAAACTGGCACTATCCGGAGTTCGAGACTGCAAAAAAAAAAAAAAGCAAACTTTTTTCCTAATTGTTTTTTTGGGGCCCTAAATGGCCCAGTTTAGGTACTAATGCATTTTAAAGGCATTTTGATGAGTTTTGGGGGGTTTAAGGGTTGTTTAGATACTTAAAATCAGGAACTCACGATTAACCGGAAACTACACATATCCGGCAATAGGGTGTCCCTGTGGGTGCCGGATAACAAGGGTTTTACTGTATATATATATATATATATATATATATAGACACACAACAACATATATATATATATATATATATATATATATATATATATATATATATATATATATACATAAAGAGTGATCTATATAAATAATCTATTGCAGCAGATAGGGATGCATTTATATATATACACTAGACTAGATTGGCCTTTTCGGTGATATTCTTATCACAAAGGTCTTTTATTGACATGCAACTTATATACATGTCTGCTCACAAATTCATAACAGACCCTTTAACCCTTTCACTGCCTTGTATCTCTGCTAATGACAGCGTTAATATGATAACAAACAAGTAAACATAACCACAGACAGGGCCTGAGACTCACAGCATTAGTATCAGCGTCTTTTAGCGTCAATATTTGAAGCCATTTTTCATGTTTCTATACATATTCATCAGATTATGATCTGCACGGCGAGTGGATTTATGCGGCGCACTGATTATAGGAATTTCTTACTTTCCATCTTTTATAACCTGTTTGCTTAGAGCTGGGCTGTGAGCTGCCATCTCCTGCGCATTAAACAGATGCAGAAAGCCCGTACAAATAATCTGTAAGAAAATGCTATTGTGGAAACTGAATAAATGTACATTTTTAAAAGTCTTTTTTTTAAATTCCAAGAATATTATTTATCTTGCACTAGAAGTGCCGTACTTTAGTGGCACTGGATCTACTGTTTCAGTAGCCATCTTAACATGATCTTCTGTACTCATGATCAATATGGTGCCAGCAATCCCTCCAGACAGATTAACATTTGGTACACAATATGTATACATCTCCATTGTCACCCGCACCAACCACTACATTTGTCCTTTAGCCACTTCTTACAACTGTCCTCTGATCTTTCCTCTCTATCACCCCCTCTTTTTCTCTCCTATCTGTCCTAATACCTCTATTCATTCGCTGTCTCACTTGCTCTCTTTCTTCTCTCCTCAAGTTACTTCCCTAGTATCTCTCTTCTCTTTGCCACTTGCCTTTACTTTCTCTTCCCTATTTGACCTAATTCTCTAAACCAGCAGAATCCCCATACATTCGTCACATCTCCACCCTTCCCCACTCGCACACCTGTACCCTCCTCCACTCTCAAAATCACTCCTTACTCCTCTCTCATATCTGCATCCTCCTTCCCTCTCACATGTGCACCTTCCTCCTCTCTCGCACCTGTGTCCTCTCTCATTACATGTGCCCTCCTCTTGTCACACCAGTACCTTCCTCCTCTCTCGCACCTGTGTCCTCTCTCATTACATGTGCCCTCCTCTTGTCACACCCGTACCTTCCTCCTCTCTCACACCTTTGGCCTTTCTCATTCCATGTGCCCTCCTCCTGTCACACATGTACCTTCCTCCTCTCTCATTCCATGTGCCCTCCTCTTGTCACACCTGTACCTTCCTCCTCTCTCATTCCATGTGCCCTCATCCTGTCACACATGTACCTTCCTCCTCTCTCATTCCATGTGTCCTCCTCTTGTCACACCTGTACCTTCCTCCTCTTTCATTCCATGTGTCCTCCTCTTGTCACACATGTACCTTCCTCCTCTCTCATTCCATGTGTCCTCCTCTTGTCACACCTGTACCTTCCTCCTCTTTCATTCCATGTGCCCTCATCCTGTCACACCTGTACATTTCTCCTCTCTCATACCTACAGAATTTCTCCTCTCTCACACCTGCACCCTCTTCCTCATCTCACACCTGTACCCTCTTCCTTATCTCACACCTGCACCCTCCTCCTCATCACACACCTGTACCTTCCTCCTCTCTCACACCTGCACCTTTGTCCTTTCTCATTCCATGTGCCCTCCTCCTGTCACACCTGCACCCCCCCTCATCTCACATCTGCACCCTCTTCCTCATCTCACACCTGCACCCCCTCCTTATCTCACACCTGTACCTTCCTCCTCTCTCACATCTGCACCTGTGTCCTCACTCATTCCATGTGCCCTCCTCTTGTCACACCCGTACCTTCCTCCTCTCTCACACCTGCACCTTTGTCCTTTCTGATTCCATGAGCCTTCCACCTGTCACACCTGTACCTTCCTCCTCTCTCACACCTGAAGCCTTCTGCTATCTCACATCTGCACCTTCCTCCTCTCACATTTGCACCTTCCTCCTCTCACATTTGCACCTTCCTCCTCTCACATCTGCACATTCCTCCTCTCACACCTGCACTGCACCTTCCTTCTCTCTCACTCCTTCCTCTCTCACATCTGCACCTTCCTCCTCTCTCACATCTGCACCTTCCTCCTCTCTCACACCTGTGCCCTCCTCCTCTCACATCTGCACCTTCCTCCTCTCATATCTGCACCTTCCTCCTCTATCACACCTGTGCCCTCCTCCTCTCACATCTGCACCTTCCTCCTCTCTCACACCTGTGCCCTCCTCCTCTCACACCTGTGCCCTCCTCCTCTCAGATCTGCACCTTCCTCCTCTCTCACACCTGTGCCCTCTTCCTCTCACATCTGCACCTTCCTCCTCTCACAGCTGCACATTCCTCCTCTCTCACACCTGTGCCCTCCTCCTCTCATATCTGCACCTTCCTCCTCTCACATCTGCACCTTCCTTCTCTCACATCTGGACCTTCCTCCTCTCTCACATCTGCATCTTCCTCCTCTCTCACACCTGTGCCCTCCTCCTCTCACATCTGCACCTTCCTCCTCTCACATCTGCACCTTCCTCCTCTCTCACATCTGCATCTTCCTCCTCTCTCACACCTACGCCCTCCTCCTCTCATATCTGTACCTTTCTTCTCTCACATCTGCACCTTCCTCCTCTCTCACACCTGCACCCTCTTCCTTATCTCACACCTGCACCCTCCTCCTCATTGCACACCTGTATCTTCCTCCTCTCTCACACCTGTACATTGTCCACTCTCATTCCATGTGCCCTCCTCCTGTCACACCTGCACCCTTCTTCTCTCTCATACCTGCACCTTCCTCATCTCCCACACATGAACCCTTCTGCTATCTCACACCTGCACCTTCCTCCTCTTTCACACCTGAAGCCTTCTGCTATCTCACATCTGCACCTTCCTCCTCTCACATCTGCACCTTCTTCCTCTCACATTTGCACCTTCCTCCTCTCACATCTGCACCTTCCTCCTCTCACATTTACAGCTTCCTCCTCTCTCACATCTGCACCTTCCTCCTCTCCCATACCTGCACCCTCACCCTCTGCTCACACTTGCACCTTCCTCCTCTCTCACACCTGCACCTTTGTCTTCTCTCATACATGTGGCCCCCTCCTCTCACACTTGCACCTTCCTCATCTCCCACACATGAACCCTTCTGCTATCTCACACCTGCACCTTCCTCCTCTTTCACACCTGAAGCCTTCTGCTATCTCACATCTGCACCTTCCTCCTCTCACATCTGCACCTTCCTCCTCTCACATTTGCACCTTCCTCCTCTCACATCTGCACCTTCCTCCTCTCACATCTGCACCTTCCTCCTCTCACATTTACAGCTTCCTCCTCTCTCACATCTGCACCTTCCTCCTCTCACATTTGCACCTTCCTCCTCTCACATTTACAGCTTCCTCCTCTCTCACATCTGCACATTCCTCCTCTCACACCTGCACCTTCCTTCTCTCTCACTCCTTCCTCTCTCACATCTGCACCTTCCTCCTTTCTCACATCTGCACCTTCCTCCTCTCTCACATCTTCACCTTCCTCCTCTATCACACCTGCACCCTCCTCCTCTCACATCTGCAACTTCCTCCTCTCACATCTGCACCTTCCTCCTCTCTCACACATGCACCCTCCTCCTCTCACATCTGCAACTTCCTCCTCTCACATCTGCACCTTCCTCTTCTCTCACACCTGTGCCCTCCTCCTCTCAGATCTGCACCTTCCTCCTCTCTCACACCTGTGCCCTCCTCCTCTCACATCTGCACCTTCCTCCTCTCACATCTGCCACTTCCTCCTCTCTCACACCTGTGCCCTCCTCCTCTCATATCTGCACCTTCCTCCTCTATCACACCTGTGCCCTCCTCCTCTCAGATCTGCACCTTCATCCTCTCTCACACCTGTGCCCTCCTCCTCTCACATCTGCACCTTCCTCCTCTCACATCTGCCACTTCCTCCTCTCTCACACCTGTGCCATCCTCCTCTCATATCTGCACCTTCCTCCTCTATCACACCTGTGCCCTCCTCCTCTCAGATCTGCACCTTCCTCCTCTCTCACACCTGTGCCATCCTCCTCTCACATCTGCACCTTCCTCCTCTCACATCTGCCACTTCCTCCTCTCTCACACCTGTGCCCTCCTCCTCTCAGATCTGCACCTTCATCCTCTCTCACACCTGTGCCCTCCTCCTCTCACATCTGTACCTTACTCCTCTCACAGCTGCACATTCCTCCTCTCACAGCTGCACATTCCTCCTCTCTCACACCTGTGCCCTCCTCCTCTCAGATATGCACCTTCCTCCTCTCACATCTGCACCTTCCTTCTCTCACATCTGTACCTTCCTCCTCTCTCACACCTACACCCTCCTCCTCTCATATCTGTACCTTTCTTCTCTCACATCTGCACCTTCCTTCTCTCACATCTGCACCTTCCTTCTCTCTCGCACCTGCACCTTCCTTCTGTCTCACACCTGCACTTTGCTCCTCTCTCACTTCTGCCCCTTTACCATCTCTAACATCTGCACCTTCCTCCTCACTCAAACCTGAACCTCCTCTCATACCTGCATCCTCCTCCTCTCACACCTGCACCTTCCTCCTCTCTCACTACTTCTTCCTCTCTCACACCTGCACCTTCCTCCTCACTCAAACCTGAACCTCCTCTCATACCCGCATCCTCCTCCTCTCTCACCTGCACCTTCCTCCTCTCTCACTCCTTCTTCCTCCTCTCACACCTGCGCCTTCCTCCTCTCTCACTCACACCTACACCCTTTACCATCTCTCACACCTGCACCCTCCTCCTCACTCAAACCTGAACTTCCTCTCATACCTGCATCCTCCTCCTCTCATATCTGTACCTTTCTTCTCTCACATCTGCACCTTCCTTCTCTCACATCTGCACCTTCCTTCTATCTCACACCTGCACCTTCCTTCTGTCTCACACCTGCACTTTGCTCCTCTCTCACATCTGCACCTTCCTCCTCACTCAAACCTGAACCTCCTCTCATACCCGCATCCTCCTCCACTCTCACCTGCACCTTCCTCCTCTCTCACTCCTTCTTCCTCCTCTCACACCTGCGCCTTCCTCCTCTCTCACTCACACCTACACCCTTTACCATCTCTCACATCTGAACCTTCCTCCTCACTCAAACCTGAACCTCCTCTTACACCTACACCTTTCTCCTCTCTCACTCCTTCTTCCTCTCTCACACCTGCACCTTGCTCCACTCTCGCTCCTGCCCCTTTACCATCTCTCACACCTGCACCCTCCTCCTCACTTAAACCTGAACTTCCTCTCATACCTGCATCCTCCTCCTCTCACACCTGCACCTTCCTTCTCTCTCACTCATTCTTCCTCCTCTCACACCTGCACCGTCCTCCTCTCACACTCCTTTCCCTTTACCATCTCTCACATCTGCACCTACCTCCTCACTCAAACCTGAACCTCCTCTCACATCTGCACCTTCCTCCTCTCTCACACCTGTACCCTCCTTTCATATCTGCACCTTCCTCCTCTCACATCTGCACCTTCCTGCTCCCATCTGCACCTTCCTCCTCTCTCACACCTGCATCTTCCCCCTCTCTCACACCTGTGCTCTCCTCCTCTCACATCTGCACCTTCCTCCTCTCACAGCTGCACATTCCTTCTCTCTCACACCTACACCTCCATCCTCTCTCACACCTGATCCCTTCTCCTCTCTCACAGCTGCACCTTCCTCCTCTCTCACATCTGCACCTTCCTCCTTTCTCATACCTGAACCCTTCTCCTCTCTCACACCTGCACCTTCCTTCTCTCTCACACCTACACCGTCATCCTCTCTCACACCTGAACCCTTCTCCTCTCTCACACCTACACCACCATCCTCTCTCACACTTGAACCCTTCTCCTCTCTCACAACTGCATCTTCCTCCTCTCTCACAACTGCATATTCCTCCTCCCTCACATCTGCATCTTCCTCCTCACTCACATCTGCATCTTCCTCCTCACTCACACCTGCATCTTCCTCCTCTCTCATATCTGCATCTTCCTCCTCTCTCATACCTGCACCTTCCTTCTCTCTAACACCTACACCGCCATCCTCTCTCACACCTGAACCCTTCTCCTCTCTCACACCTACACCACCATCATCTCTCACACCTGAACCCTTCTCCTCTCTCACACCTACACCACCATCCTCTCTCACACCTGAACCCTTTTACTCTCTCACACCTGAACCCTTCTCCTCTCTCACAACTGCATCTTCCTCCTCTCTCACACCTGCATCTTCCTCCTCTCTCACATCTGCATCTTCCTCCTCACTCACACCTGCATCTTCCTCCTCTCTCACATCTGCATCTTCCTCCTCTCTCACACCTGAACCCTTCTCCTCTCTCACACCTGTACCTTCCTTCTCCCTCACACCTACACCTCCATCCTCTCTCACACCTGAATCATTCTCCTCTCTCACAACTGCATCTTCCTCCTCTCTCACACCTACACCTTCCTCCTCTCTTACATCTGCACCTTCCTCCTCTCTCACACCTGCACATTCCTCCTCTCTCACATCTGCATCTTCCTCCTCTCTCATACCTGCACATTCCTCCTCTCTCACACCTGAACCCTTCTCCTCTCTCACAACTGCATCTTCCTCCACTCTCACACCTGCACCTTTCTCCTCTCACATCTGCATCTTTCTCCTCTCTCATACCTACACATTCCTCCTCTCTCACACCTGGACCTTCCTTCCCTCTCACACCTACACCTCCAACCTCTCTCACACCTGAACCCTTCTCCTCTCTCACAACTGCATCTTCCTCCTCTCTCACACCTGCATCTTCCTCCTCTCTCACATCTGCACCTTCCTCCTTTCTCACAGCTGCACTTCCTCCTCTCTCACACCTGAACCCTTCTCCTCTCTCACACCTGCAACTTCCTCCTCTCTCGCTCCTTCCTCTCTCACATCTGCACCTTCCTTCTCTCTCACTCCTTCCTCTCTCACACCTGCACCCTCCTCCTCACTCAAACCTGAACCTCCTCTCATACGTGCATCCTCCTCCTCTCACACCTGCACCTTCCTTCTCTCTCACTCCTTCTTCCTCCTCTCATATCTGCACCTTCCTTCTCTCACATCTGCACCTTCCTCCTCTCACAGCTGCACCTTCCTTATCTCTCACACCTACACCTCCATCCTCTCTCACACCTGATCCCTTCTCCTCTCTCACATCTGCACCTTCCTCCTCTCACAGCTGCACCTTCCTTATCTCTCACACCTACACCTCCATCCTCTCTCACACCTGATCCCTTCTCCTCTCTCACATCTGGACCTTCCTCCTCTCACAGCTGCACTTCCTCCTCTCTCACACCTGAACCCTTCTCCTCTCTCACACCTGCAACTTCCTCCTCTCTCGCTCCTTCCTCTCTCACATCTGCACCTTCCTTCTCTCTCACTCCTTCCTCTCTCACACCTGCACCCTCCTCCTCACTCAAACCTGAACCTCCTCTCATACGTGCATCCTCCTCCTCTCACACCTGCACCTTCCTTCTCTCTCACTCCTTCTTCCTCCTCTCATATCTGCACCTTCCTTCTCTCACATCTGCACCCTCCTCCTCTCACAGCTGCACCTTCCTTATCTCTCACACCTACACCTCCATCCTCTCTCACACCTGATCCCTTCTCCTCTCTCACACCTGCACCTTCCTTCTCTCTCACTCCTTCTTCCTCCTCTCACAGCTGCACCTTCCTCCTCTCACATCTGCACCTTCCTCCTCTCACAGCTGCATCTTCCTCCTCTCTCACACCTACACCACCATCCTCTCGCACACCTGAACCCTTCTCCACTCTCACACCTACACCACCATCCTCTCTACAACCTGAACCCTTCTCCTCTCTCACACCTGAACCCTTCTCCTCTCTCACAACTGCATCTTCCTCCTCTCTCACACCTGCATCTTCCTCCTCTCTCACATCTGCATCTTCCTCCTCTCTCACATCTGCCTCTTCCTCCTCTCTCACACCTGCATCTTCCTCCTCTCTCACACCTGAACCTGTCTCCCCTCTCTCACACCTCCATCCTCTCTCACACCTGAACCACTCTCCTCTCTCACAACTGCATCTTCCTCCTCTCTCACACCTGCACCTTCCTCCTCTCTCACATCTGCATTTTACTCCTCTCTCATACCTGCACATTCCTCCTCTCTCACACCTGAACCCTTCTCCTCTCTCACAACTGCATCTTCCTCCTCTCACATCTGCATCTTCCTCCTCTCTCATACCTGCACATTCCTCCTCTCTCACACCTGAACCCTTCTCCTCTCTCACAACTGCATCTTCCTCCTCTCACATCTGCATCTTCCTCCTCTCTCATACCTGCACATTCCTCCTCTCTCACACCTGAACCCTTCTCCTCTCTCACACCTGGACCTTTATTCTCTCTCACACCTACACCTACATCCTCTCTCACACCTGAACCCTTCTCCTCTCTCACACCTGCACCTTCCTCCTCTCTCACACCTGCACCTTCCTCCTTTCTCACAGCTGCACTTCCTCCTCTCTCACACCTGAACCCTTCTCCTCTCACACACCTGCAACTTCCTTCTCTCTCACTCCTTCCTCTCTCACACCTGCACCTTCCTTCTCTCTCACACCTGCAACTTGCTCCTCTCTTGCTCCTGCCCCTTTACCATCTCTCACATCTGCACCTTCCTCCTCACTCAAACCTGAACCTCCTCTCATACCTGCATCCTCCTCCTCTCACATCTGCACCTTCCTCCTCACTCAAACCTGAACCTCCTCTCATACCTGCATCCTCCTCCTCTCACACCTGCACCTTCCTCCTCTCTCACTCCTTCCTCTCTCACACCTGCCCCTTGCTCCTCTCTCGCTCCTGCCCCTTTACCATCTCTCACACCTGCACCTTCCTCCTCTCTCACTCCTTCTTCCTCTCTCACATCTGCCCCTTGCTCCTCTCTCGCTCCTGCCCTTTTACCATCTCTCACACCTGCACCTTCCTCCTCTCTCACTCCTTCTTCCTCTCTCACACCTGCACCGTCCTCCTCTCTCACTCCTGCCCCTTTACCATCTCTCACATCTGCACCTTCCTCCTCACTCAAACCTGAACCTCCTCTCATACCCGCATCCTCCTCCTCTCACACCTGCACCTTCCTCCTCTCTCACTCCTTCTTCCTCTCTCACACCTGAACCTTCCTCCTCTCTCACACCTGCCCCTTGCTTCTCTCTCACTCCTGCCCCTTTACCATCTCTCACACCTGCACCTTCCTCCTCACTCAAACCTGAACCTCCTCTCATACATGCATCCTCCACCTTTCACACCTGCACCTTCCTCCTCTCACACACCATCACCCTCCTCCTCTCTCACAGCTGAACCTTGCTCCTCTCTCGCTCCTGTCCCTTTACCATCTCTCACATCTGCACCTTCCTTCTCTCTCACATCTGCACCTTCCTCTTCACTCAAACCTGAACCTCCTCTCACACCTGCACCTTACTCCTCTCACAGCTACACATTCCTCCTCTCTCACAATTGCACCATCCTCCTCTCTCACACCTGCACCTTCCTTCTGTCTCACACCTACACCTCCATCCTCTCGCACACCTGAACCCTTCTCCTCTCTCACACCTGCACCTTCCTCCTCTCACAGCTGCACCTTCCTCCTCTCGCACACCATCACCAGCCTCTCTCACATGCTCCTCTCTCACACCTGCACCTTCCTCCTCTCACACCTGCACCTTCCTCCTCTCACACCTGCACCTTCCTCCTCTTGCACACATCACCCTCCTCCTCTCTCACACCCTCACCCTCCTCCTCTCTCACACCTGAACCCTCCTCCTCTCTCACATGCACCTTGCTCGCATGCTCTAAATTGCTTTTAGTTTCTGCCCTGCATACCTGATAACGTTATAGGTTTTTCACATATTTCATAACATGCAATATTTTGAGCAAAACCCAATAATTCTTTAATATATGCAGACTGAGTCCCAGTCGCGAGACGTGTGTAGGATACATACAGTGTATAAACTCCAGGTCACCGCGCACTCCCTGAGAGCGCTTGTCTCTTGTTTGGCCTATAAAGAGATTTCTATCAAACACCTAATGGCTGAAATGTTATAGTAAAAGCAAAACCAATCAAATACTTAGGCAGGAGGATGAGATTTCAAGCCTTTGCCCTTTGTATTCTCCACAGCTTTACATCTCTTCAGGAGAGAAAAAACCCAGCAGATAAACCCACTACAGGCACTAGTTAAATAATGTGCAAAGGGCTGTATGAGGAATAAAAATTGTTCACAGTACGGGGAGATTCGCCAACCTGCTATTGAATCAGACCTCCAATTAGCATCAGACATGGCTGTCATAACATTTTCCTCGGGGAATTTAAGCTCTACAAAATATTCATTGTTTTTGCAACAAGGATAAGAAAAGAAACTACAGTCTGGCGCAAAACTCCTATAATTTATTTATTTATATTTTCCAAAGCAATAAACTGAAAATAAAATAAACAGATCCCAGTAGACGAAATTTGTTAAAAAGGACTCGCACTGGTCGTCTGGCAAAATAAAATCAGGGTGTAATTGTTATGTTTTGGGTTGGTTTATTTCATTGTGTATTTCAAACGTTTGGGGTATGCATAACAAACAAGGAATAAGTGGGGGCAAAGAAGTTGGGCTAAATATCCCCATGTTTCTGTGTTTGTTGTAGAGTTATTTATCAGTAAATGATCATTGTAAGGCGATAATAACAGGAGCTAGATTTTTTTAATTATCAATTGATCTTTAATACAATTCTTATTCAATGATTTGCAAGACCATTATTCATTATTTACCATAATTTGACATTTCAATTTGTAATCCTCCAGATGAGCTTCTTATGAGATTAGCAAAGGTGGAAGTAATCCTGACTGGGAACCAGTATTAGTATCTTGGGTCCAAAAGGAATTTCAGTTATGAGACAATTGGCAATATGTAAATGGGATATGTTATGTTTGTCTTCCTCCGGATCAGTTAACAATTAATCCACATATTATATGGATCAGATGAGATCTAAAAAGGTTGAACTAAAATCATGTTTTCAACCTCAATTACTATCCACCTATGTAACGATAAGATACAAGTTTATCTCCTTGCCAAAGCAAACCAGTTTAACAATTCTCCAGCTGTCTAGATATAAGCTTGTATCTATGTAGCACTGCCTCCCAGCCAGAATTGCTCCCACACCTTGAAGACTTCATAAGGAGTGGAAAACAAATAAGATCAACTGGAGGTTTAGAAGTTTATGAGCAAGCATGTTTAATAGTGAACATTGTATTTCTAAATCAATGAATATTATTTTTTATTAAAGACCAATGCCTAATTAAAACATCTACCTTCTATTGCTATGACATTACAGTGGGTCTTTAGTTTAGGCTTAACAGAATGCATAGAAAGTGTATATACACTAGCCACTTGCCCGGGAAAAATGGCGGCAATAAAATTGTAAGGCTGGCAATGCTGTTTGCCACACAATGTGAGGCTTTTGGTCCTCTGAGCACAATCGGCGCTCATTGCAAGCCTTTCCTCCCGCCTACTGTACGGGCCGCTCATTGCAGGGTTCATTAACCTGCAGGTTTTGTGCTTGGGAATGCCATGTGTCTCTTTCCACCATCTCCCCCTGTCCATTCCCTGTGTGTTTCTCCTCTGTGTGTCTGCTGAATGTTTGAGTGGCGCGCGGTGACTGACGTTGGTTTTATTTTCAGTCCCCGTGCCTGGCGTTGTTCGTGTAAGTGTTACTCTCTTTGCCGTGTTGTTCATGCCTGGCTTTGCTCAGCCTCGTTTTTATCCAGTTTCAAAATTATTCAAGTTTTTCGGCCGCCATTTTTTTTCCGCTTAGCCGTTTTTCGAGTGACGAAACACGGCAAATAAGGCTTAAAATCTCTTGCAACCTCACTCCCAAGCTTCCTGGCTCTCCCCGTGCTGTGTGTGAGTGTGTTTTTATGTTTTTTTTATTATTTTTCTTTTTTTTCGTGGTTTTCCGGGGTTCGGCCATTACATTCTTATTTTTCGGAGGTTGTATTTTTTTCCCGAGCTCACATGTGTGAGGGCGCCGCTGGCTGCAATGTGTGCCTTTGGCACTAAGTGCCGCAAGGCTGCTCATTTCAGTCTAAGTCCCGCGTGCTTCAATGCCTCAACTACTCGCTTTGCCTAAGTCCTGCGAGCTCGGAATGCTTTGATGCCTCAACAGCTCACCGCGCTTTGCAAGGCTCGCAAGCGTGATTTGACAACTATTATATGTGATATATACACACAAACACACATATATATAGACTCTCAGATGTTGAGCCATCTCCATTGGAGAACAGGTATAACTTGTAGTATCCAAACAGTATTGCTCTTGACTTGGAAAATAGAGTTGCATTTCTAATTAAATTAAATTAAATTACATGTTTGTTCATAAAAAATGTATAATTGTATACAGCAATACAGTTATTTTTCAGCTATTATTATGCATGAAATATGAGTGCTGAAAATGTAAAAAAATAAAAAAAAACACTTTTAACCTTAGGGCCAAAACATTATTTTTAAAATTTTGTAATAGTAAAAAAAAAAGACTGATTCAGTTTCCAAGTAGATATTATTGGAGCCTGTAAAAAAATGCAGAAAAATTATTCTGCTTGTCTAAATAAAAATGCAACCAGCGCAGACATGGGGATTAGCGTTCGCCTGAGTGCGCATGCAGGGCTTTCATAACTAGAAGTCCATTCGAGCTAATGTCACATAGTCATACGAGTGTGAGACGCTAATTGTGATGAAAGGGCAGGTTCTCCGAGGCACGTGTACCCTCCTAAGTGCTGTCTCCCTAGTGTCTGCCATCAATACTTACATTATGATTAAGATGGGATATTACTTTACTGTTACTCTGCGGAGTTGTCCTCTTTGCTGGATGTGTATGGATTAATTTCAAATAAAATGCAAAAAAAAAAATGAGTTACATTTAATGCTGGAGGGCTAATGTTCGTTGAAACAGTATAAAATGCATCTGACATGCCGACAGTGGTGTGTACAGCAACTCGAGCGAAAAGTAATGAACGCTCGGAGCGTTTTTAGACCGAGGCCAGTGTCTAATACGTCTCAGTAACCACACAGGTGTCAACAGGAGATCATGAGCAAGCCAGGCTCACTAGGAATAGCAAAGGAGCCTTAATGACAGCAAAAATGATACTCTCTTTTCCTATCAAATCAGTATGGCCTCCCCAGAGATGCAGAAACAAATAAAGACAGAGAGCAAATCACATCTGTATCCCTGGGTGTAATGTCGTGGATTATTTTTCACAGCTGAGCATGTGAGGCTCATGAAAAAGACGCTACTCTCAGGTTTGCCAGTCTGCGGCTCATTAGTGACTAATTAATATAAGTAAATGAAGTGGTTCATTGCTCCCACTGACTGTGTGTGATGTCTCAAGATCCAAGGACTGCAACGTAGGAGGAGTTAGTGGTTCGTTGTGGTCAGTACTAGAATGAGCTTCAGGGACAGGACTGTCAGTTATCTTAACAAGTCAGACTAGTTTGCTAATTGTCATTGAAAGGACAGCAATAGCGTAAATAAATGTATCCATATATGGACCCAATTATACGCTTACCCCATACACCTTTCGACACTTCCACATAGGTAGCTGTTTTGTGGAAGAATGACTATACAGAAAGGTTAGTAGCTAGGTTGGATAGTCATTGAGGTAAAGTTGCATTATTAATATTTCCATCACATATATAGTTGTGAGCAAGCGGGTTGTTGGTAACGTAAAGCGAGGGCCTCAGTTGCTGGCAACTGCGGACCTCGCAAAATTTACTGACTTACGACAAACAAATACGAGACGTGTTAAGATCCATTACGACCTCGCAAAAATACGACCTTACCGCCCAAACCTGCGCACATGAAAACATGAAAAACACAATAAATACAGACAACAAATACATAAAAAACTTACCTACAGCAAGGGGGGCAACCAGGACCTCGAAAGCTGAAGTTACACCTCAATTTCACTTCTTAACAGGATTGGACATGGGGAACACTGTGAGGAACTTGGATATAAATAATATATTGTTTCAGTTCCATTGAAAGACTGTCACTATGAATAGGCATTTCCTTCTGGGGCAAGAGCAAGTCCTAGTATAAAACTGTCCCATCAGGCTACAAACAAACTAACAAGACAGAAGCTGCCATGACACAATCAGAGTCTGGTATATTTAAGAGCGTTCTCCATGCTCTTGGCTGGTAATGTTTTAATTTGATACATACATCACAAACATGTACAGTAGTGCATTAAATCTGTGTCAAGAGACCATGATGCAATTTTCTATGGAGCCTTTAGTGCAGTTGAACGGCTGAGAAATGGAGACATGCATATATTGTATAAAACGCGTAGGGACAGCTTTGTGCAACTATGGCACCTTTATATTTTTCCCATTGACTTCATATTGGGAGGTTGGCTCTCCCTTATCCCTGGACTGTACATCTTGCTAACAACTTGCCCAATGGGTTTCTATAGCAGTTGTCAGGAAATCCACATATTAGAAGTGAGTTACCAAGCTTAGAAGGGAACTTTGGGTGTTTTTAAGTTTGAGATGTACGCAGGCTGATGTGATTAACTTCAACACCCCATATTGACCAGTAAGGTACTCAACTTATTGAGTTAACTGGTTAAGGGCAGGTATTTTTTAATCCATGTTTTTTGGTTTAACCAAAGTTTTATTGTTCTATTTGTCTATAAATGTTCCAGCTCTTTGACGGAACATAATCATGGTGTTCTGACTTTTATTTAGAAGTTATAACCTCCATTTGTTATTTTTAACCCCTTGATTCCTGTTCTGCATCCTAATGATCCTGGAATGGAAGCCGGTCACTGAGAAGCCCGTCCTCTCCATGGTCCAAGGCAGGATTCCTATAGCCAAGGAAGGAGAACTTTGGAGTTGATTTAGACGCCCCGCCCTGGTTGTGACCCATGTCCCCAAAGTCTTGGTGCCCCTTCTGATCATCATAGTAGCAACTTATTATAACACGTAAAGTCCTTGTCCCATAGCTCTATTTTCCAGATGGACATACATTGGTTTCCTAAGGTCACAGAAAGATGACCCAGAAATGGAGCCAGACAGACCTCGGTAGTAGCACTTTTTTTTAGCTTCCATGCATTTAATGCCTGATCATGTCTCTCTCTCATATCATATGGGTAGATGAAATCACAGAACAGTGAAGTTTATATTCCAAAATCTGTACATGAAAAATAATCATCCAAAACGCTACAAGCTGTTCAAAAATTAATACAGAAGCTGATTGCGCCATCTCATTACCCTGGGTTGTGATAACTGAGCAATCTAATTACAGCAGCATTTCTATATATTTCACTAATGTGATAAAGTTATCCATAGAATGGAAAGCCAAGGCTCAATAAATCTATACATTGCGCTGCTCCGTCATTAATATTCCGAAATAGAAGCCGCGTTGCAAATCTTTACACAGCAGGTTTAATCAGCCGGCTACATTACAACTCAATTTGCTTAAAACTCTGTTTAATATAAACTAATTAAGGGACAGAAATTATATACAGTTACCAAAGACTTATACGGACAAAACAGGAAGAGAATAAAAAAACATGTACACTCAACGTAGAAATGTTTCTCAGAAGTCCATGAAAACATTAATTAAAATGAATGGTTTTAAGGTACAGAAATAGAGCGCCGAGATGCCGAGTACGGGCAGAAAAAACAAATCTAACAGTCTATTTATATTTCTTCTGATTTGTTTTACATAAATGTATCATGAGGGAAAATGGGATACTTGAAACATTGCGGAAGAAAATCCTTCATGACCCAAAAAACTGGTAATCTCCCTGATAGTGTTTATTATATGTACACAGGGCTTGGAGCCAGGATCTATACATTCCCAAAATCTAATATATAGGATACCATTTGGTGGGATCATGGCTTCAAAGAACCTCGAGTTCATCGTTACTGCTCTGTATCATCATGGAGTCACATGGAATGAAAAATGTTATTTAAAATATAATATGTTTGATTCTTATTCTTTGGCATACTACTTATACAGTGGTCCTTTAAAACACAACTATATTGGTTCAGCTTCATTAACTTCATTATTATCATTATCCTTTATATTTGTAAGTAGAATATTGCCCGTTAAAAAATGACGGCAATGAAATTGTAAGTGAGCTAAGGGTGTTTGGTGTATATAATGTGGCTGATGTAGCGCCGTTCGTTTTCTAGTTCGTGATATCCGTAGCTGTTTGGTGGTATTTCGCGTGTTTAGGGACCTTTAACCTCGTTTTCGTTTTGTTCGGCGGCCATTTTTTCTCTCGCTTAGGTGATTTTTGGGTCTCTAAATTTGTGGTTAAATGGAGGTGTAACTTCACTTGCAGAGGTCCTCGGTGCCCCCCCTTGCTGTGAGTAACCTTTTTTAATGTATTTGTTGTTTGTATTTGTTGTGTTTGTAATGTTTTTGGTGTTGCGAGGGTTGCGTCCTTGTTTTTTAATCTCGTAGGTGTTTTTCGGCAAATCCGTGGGTGTTTGGTGGTGTTTTGCGTCTTTAGACTGCTGTAGCCTCGTTTTAGTTTTTTTCGGCAGCCATTTTTTCTCTTGTTTAGAGAATTTTTTAGTGTCTAAACTGCTTTAATTTCAGTTAAATTGAGGTGTAACTTTAGTTTTCAAGGTCCTGGATGCTCCCTCTTCCTGTAAGTAAGCTTTTTATGTATTTGTTGTGTGTATTTGTTGGATTTTTGATGTTTTGATGTGCGCGTGTTGCGGACGTTTTTTGCGAGGTCGTAATGGGTCGTAACGTGTCTCGTATTTTGTTTGCGTTACGACGTAAAGTTTGCGAGGGTCGCAGTTGCTGGCTACGCGAGCCCGCAAGCGTTAGCAACAAGTCGTATGCTCACAACTATATATGTAATGTGCCAACATATTCTGTATTAAGTACAAGGCAAAAACTATTTTAACACATTGAGCTTAAAATCAAACGTACATAGAGCTTTTACCTGAAGCCCCCAACAAGATTGAAAACTCACAAACTTACAATATAAAAGGTATTTGTGTGACACAGAAGGATTTTTAGTGGGGATAGTCTAGTGGAGTGAGGTGAGGAGTTCCATAGAGTAGGGGCAGCACAAGAAAAGTCCTGAAGGAGAAGTGAGAGGAGGTGATAAGAGACAATGATAGAAGAATATTATTAGCAGAACAAAGGGGGCGGTTGGGGGAGTATTTTGAGGGGAGAGCAAAGAAATAAGTGGGTGCACTGTTGATGAGAGCTTTATACGAATCATTATTCTGTAGGCTATGAGAAGACAGTGGAGTAACTGACTAAGAGGTGCTGCAGGACACGAAGTGTAGAATATGGTACAAGAGTGTAGTGGAGGCGTTCATTACGGATTGTAGTGGAGACAGATGGTTGATGGTGAGGGCAGCAAGGAGCGAGTTGCAGTAGTTGTGTAGAATATGGTACAAGAGTGTAGTTGAGGCGTTCATTACCGATTGGAGTGGAGACAGATGGGTGATGGTGAGGGCAGCAAGGAGCGAGTTGCAGTAGTCCAGGCGAGATATGATGAGAGAATGTAGTTGTGTCTTTCAACTTTCAAATAGTATCGATCAGTATAAACAAGGGATCAGTTTATTTAGATTAAAAGAAAATACCTTTGTCAGAAAACTGACCCTGAAATTAGCTGGTTGCCCCATTACCTTAAGGCTGGAGCGCCACCTGTTTTTTTTCAGACTGTGGTACATCCTGGATCTCACTTCCCTGCGGCTGCCCATTTATTGCACAACTTTAATTCCACAGACTGGGGAAATAATCTGCATTTCCTGCCACATGTCACTATCAGAAGCCCAAATAAGTATTTAAAAATAATGTAATTGGTTGTGTATTGATACGAGAAGACAATCAACCAGATACTGGAGAACCTCGATTTCTAAGCTATCCTAGAGGAGCTATGCACAAATATTTGAAATCTTGAAGCGCTCTACCACACAACGGCTTAGTACGTGTTGGGCGATGTGAGCCGCAGAAGAAATAATTAACTGAACATGAGATCAAGTGTAGCATTTACTAATCTAATACCTTACAAAGTTCTGCAAGGAACGTTTCCCATCCGTTTCCAATCCGTAATGAACGCCTCCACTACACTCTTGTACCATATTCTACACAACTACTGCAACTCGCTCCTTGCTGCCCTCACCATCACCCATCAGACACACCAGACACTGTTGGTAAATATCTTCTCTTAGTCTGACTTAAGTCTTTAGAGCCAATAAGATTATACTGTTCACATTTATAATATGCATATGGTGCCAACATCACAGATACATGCCATAAAATAGTATCTCTCAATTTCCTTAAATATGGAGTGATAAAAAAAAATCCAATTATGTTTACATCCAATTACTCGAAAAGTAGCTGGAACTAAACCAATATTATTGTAATGAATATTTGAAGAACAATATTAGTTGAGATGCTTACTAATGCCATACAGCATCAAGAACCACAAAATTAAGATAAAAAAAAGAAAAGAAACTAGAATAAGGTCAGTTAAAATAGTACAGAACATCATAGCGAGTGTATGACAATTGTGTTTTAAGTGGGCATACCGTGCCTTGTTATTGGCTAATGACATCAACAGCATGTTTGCTGCTATTGAGACATCAGATCAATGGATAATCATGATCCCCCCATGTAATTTTGGCAGAGCCCAGACAGAATAGAGAGTGGCCTTTTCAGACTGACTTGTGTTGTAAGTAACACACATCTTGTCTTGTGTCCTCTGTCAGGGATAAGCTGGTAATAAAGACTCCTGGCACTGACAGAACAAGAGAAATTCATCCTGGAGACGCCGTTTTTTTTCCTTTTGAAGCTCAATTGAGCAGCTAAATCAATTTAAGCTTTGATTTCTTCCAGATCCAAATATAATACAAAATTACAGGTGAAAACTGGCAGTAACAGGTTTGTTTTTCACTCTAAAGCTCAAATGACACTACATTTAACCCTCTATTCTGCTGTAGATATATAATGAGCCGCACACAACGCCCAGGGCACACAATACACAATCCAGACACAACATATGTATTGACAAAATGTGTTTACCAAAATTGTTAATAACTAGAAGATAACACAGTATTTGTCATTCAATACAGCGAATAAACAGAAAGGGGAAACAGCAACAATATACTTATCTACAGAGGGAATACATTAAAGGGATACGGACAGATGGCAATGTACAGATACAGTATGATTAATAAAACATATCATTTCTATTTAAAACACATTTCTCAACTTTAATTATATAATTTTCTAATATAAGTCTGACAGTTCTGTGCCACATCATTGAGGACAAATGAATAGCATGACCTAATTAGATCTGTGAGCTCTATTTGAGTATACACATTGTGTGATGTTTACAGCCTGAATACTTGAACTGTGACAGCTACATTCTTATTGTGTACCCTGTGGGTTGGAGGTGATCAAATGTATTGTATATGTGTGTGAGTATTATACACAGGGCAGTGCATGTGTGCATTATACAGGGTAGTGTGGCCTTAACAGGCAGGCATTATTGTAGTGGTATGCTCATTTATTGATGTATGAAGGAAGCCCAGGCATGTTTGGTATTGGAATGATGCATTTTTTCTCAGGGAGTTGAATAAAGAGTGCAGTGAGGATAGTGGACACTTAAGCGTGAACGGGGGAAACCTGCTGGACATATGCAGGGTCTCATACTTCACAGACTGAGTGTCCGCACTCCTGATCTGATCAGATACCCCTCTGTGAGACCAGCAGGATCAAAGGACCAATTAGCCACAATGATAAGTTCCAAGACCGGAGGGGGGGGGGGGAGTAGGAGGGGGTGACATCACTGATGGACAGGCCTTCTCACTTGGTTAGTGTGGAGACTCATGGAGAATGAAAGGACGGGTTGTGTATAAAATGTGCCATGCATCAATAAAGAGTGGTCAGTTTAAACATACATATTTGAAGTGTGTGTTTCATTCTGAGGGAATACTAATCCTTATTACTGGGGTTATTGCTGCAGAATCTGCATTGGTACAATCAGTAACATTTGTTATGTGGCTATTGGTACATTTGGTTTGCTAAATGCTTTGGTGTCAGTACACTGGGTTGGTTCTGTTCCTGCTATCGGGGATTCACAAAGAACCAGACGGTCCTACAAAGTAGTTTTGAACTAGGTTCTTATCAAGCCAAAGTGAACCTGTAGGTTGGGTTGTCACACATTGCTACAATGTTGCAAAAGCTCAATGGAGCAGTAAACCATACATGTTTTACATCAGATTTTCATTGAACCAACAAAACCAGCTTCTTATTAGGGAAGAAAAAGTTTGGCAACATTTTATCATAAAGCTGATTATAAATAATTAGTGGTGTCAATTAGTTTTTGTTATCTCAATGAAGAAAAAATGCATTGTTAATTTAATCACAATTTTAATTGTAATCTGTAATCCACATGTTGCTGAGATCCATTGTCCAGTATGAACAGAAGATTTACTGTCACAAAAAAATGCTATTACTTATGCTTGAGAATTTGATGTTGACATATTTGAATTCAATCAAATGATGAAGAAAATATGTTTTAAATTTAACCTTTATTTCTTAATTTAAAATATATACAAGTGAAGAAACAGATTAAAAACCCTAAAACCATAGATTAGTTTCCTATGTTGGTCGCATGGACTGAACCACAATGAATTTATGATAGTTCCAATGTCAGTGATAGACTACATACATTATGGATAGGAAAATTTCAAATGTCTATCATATGGAATCATAATTACTTAGGATACAAAATTAAATTGTGATAGTAGTTTCAATTCATTTGCCCAACCTTACATTGTGTAAATTCATGAATATTAACAAGTCTCAATATTCGAGAATATGAATTTGGGAAATTGTCTGTTGCTATAAACATTACAGTATTAGATTTATTACCAGGTAAACCCCAAAAAGGAGGGTCAAAAATGAAAACTGTACTCATGATGAAATGATTCATAAAGTCCAAACCTTTAGATTGTAAGTCTGCGAGTTTCAATTCTGCGCAGTGCTTTAGGGAAAGCGCTATGGACACTGGATTCAAAGCTCAAAGACAGGGCCATCCATTCATTGCAATGTGGAAATCTTGAACTTGTCATTGCCTGTAACTTAACTTATGTATAGCGCTACGGAATATGTTGGCGCGTTACAAATAAACGATAATAATAATAATAATAAGAAGAAGAACTAAAGTGTCCATTCAGATCTACTCTCATCGTGTCTAGTGGTAAAAAAGATCAAATCCCATAAAAAAACAACAAAAGAACGGTGGTTGTGGCTAGTGCCGCTAACTACTATCAGTGGCAAGCGTCTGATGTCATCAAGATGCGACCACAGTAACAGGCCTGATGCATACGTTTCACGTCCGCTTCTACGGAGGTCAGATCATAGAAGACCGTGCACTTAAGGCCTGTCAGGCCTATCAAGCAGACGCTTGCTACTCTCTACAAATCTAAACACCCCTCTCATGCACACAGGCTCAAGCACCAAATATGGATGCCCCCTGGGTCTAGCTGAGGCATCAAAATGCATTGTTTTTTAATTAAAAAGTAGTTTAAATACCTTTTTCTTGCTTACGTATGCTGTCATTCATATAGTTTTACAAAATATATGTGTATATATATATATATATATATATATATATATATAGTTCATTTGTGTTCACCTTTGAATGTCTAAAACAAGTTAAAAAACTTGTTTCATGCCCAGAATTCTGAGAAATACAGTTATTACACTGCATTCTGGGAACCTTGGCAGGGACGTGCAAATATATATCCATTTTACTGTTGACTTACTGGGATAGTAACACCTGGACAGCCCTATGTCACCAATGAGTATACCACCACTCCTAGGTACAGGATGGTCAGCTAGTGGTGTAGTTTGCTATTTGAAATAAACAATTCTTATCAGACTTTAATTTACTTCAAGCTAAATAGTTATGTACCCAAAGTCTCCAATACTCTTCTTTGGATAACAAGGAGACAGAGTAGAGGATCCAGCTGACAATGTAATAAGCAAACATTTTTGTTTTAGATCAGAAACTGACTTTTATCTAATTTATATTTTCTCCCCTGAAACATCTGAAGTCAATCAGATGGAGATGGGGGTTACTAAGCATCTCAAGTTGCTGAAATGAAGTGAGAAAGTCTGCGATCTTAATGTTTCCTAATAGGATATAGTGCATAATAAATACTGTGATGATACGGCAGAAGATGGAAACAGTACAGAGAAGGGCAACAAAACTAATAAGGGGAATGGGGGGGCGAAGTTATAGACAAAGACTAACCACATTTAACTTATTTTCTCTAAAGAAAAGGCCCCTAAGAAGGGATATGATTACCTTATATAAATACATCCAGGATCAATACAAGGTTTTGTCAGGGAAAAATGTTGTGGTTTTCAACGAGAAGAGGACATCACATGAGGTTAGAGGAAAAAAGATTCCACCTTAAAGAAAGAAAATAAATCTTCACCGTAAGGGCGGTCAGACTGTGGAACTCTCTACCAAAGGAGGTGGTGACAGTGGATTCCATAGATAACTTCAAAAAAGGGTTGGATATATTTTTTAATAAAAAGAGCATTCAGGGTTATCCTGGATAACTAGAGAAGGAGGAGCATTGATCTGGAGAGTTGTCTCATTTTTCTCCAATGTTTCCATGGGTTCAGTTAACAACTAATCCACATATAACAAGGATCAGAAGAGATCTAAAAAGGTTGAACTTGATGGATTAAAAGTCTTTTTTCAACCTCAATTACTATGTAACAATGACGAGTGGACATTGGGAGACAGAATAAAATGTAAGTTTTCAAAAATTTAATTTAAACTTAAATGGCAGATTCCCTGTTTTTAACTGTTTCTAATCTAACACTTACGGCTTATATCAGAAACACAAATTACATTGAGTCATTATATACACATTCAGACTTATTTTATTAAAAACAGTTTTTGGCTTCCATACCCCAATATGTGCCTATGTAGGCACAACATACTAACCAATAGAAAAGCTGCATCCAAGTACATTTTTTAACCCTATACTAAATTTCAGCTAATAGCAGCACAGTTCAGAGATCCAGCAGAGAAGTCGCTTCCTTCCACAAAGGAGAGAGAGGTGTGTGGTGGTAACAAAAGAATACAAATCCCAAGATGCTTTGCTGCAGAGACTGAATCCTACATACTGCTACAATGTTGTGACTGCCTCTGATTGGCCACCACCACTAATAATGAATTTTTATGCTAAAAAATTCTTAAAATCAATTGCCAGAAAATTAAAGAAAGTTTGCAAACTTTAGAGTAAGTTTATTAATCTTTATTTGGGGATTTTTCATGCAAAATTTTTTTTGCATTCACTACTGATTTCCTCTATCATAATCCATGAAACGTCCATATACCTTTAAGAAACACTGTATTTAAAGGGCCACTGTGGTAATAAAATGTAAAATACCCTCTTCTAAAAGTAGGAATATGTTTCTAAAATATATATTTTTTAAATAATACAGTTAATTTATTGTGTTTTATATGTAATCATGCTGCTAGGGAATATATCATTTTAATTACCAGTAATCTACTTCCTGAGGTGGAGGGATACTTAAAAATACAGAAAGAAAGCTTCTATGTGCACTGCAAGAATGTGCAATCCACAACTGCAAGTGATTATTATTATATTTATTTATATCGCGCCAACATATTCCGTAGCGCTGTACATGGCAAAAAAACAAACTTAACACCTTATAAAGAATGTAGGGCCCTATCTCTAATAAAAGGCTCATTAGTTTACAATGATAGACATAAACTAGTCATAGTAATAACCAATATGTGAGATGGAGTGAGCGTGGACATGTGGACAGAATAAAATGTACGTTTTCTAGACATTAAATTAAATCGGAAAAACTGTTTTTAATATTTAAATCAGGCTATGCATGACGATAACTTCTCTCTCTGTGATATAACCATTTGTACAAGCGATTAAGCCAGCAATGAAATATAGAAATCCCACAGTTGAGCGGTAACACAAGTAATAACTAATATAATGTTTGGCCCATCGCCTCGATACCAGAAGGCTGGGCTCTACGACTAACATTAAATGGACTGGGATTACAACTCAAGCCTTTTAAGCGAGACTGAGGATTCCTGCCAAGAACAGGTCAGGAGAGCCGGGGATGTGCGCCATTGTTTCTGCGGATTAAACCAAGGAATTTGAGTCCCAATGATGTTAACCTTCAACATTTCTCGGCTATAAAAGCTCCATTAATTTTGAGAAGCTGAAATTAATTGTGTTATACACACTATAAAAGCAAGTGGAGCTATTTGTTCTCGCTGTACAGTTTTGGATTGATTTCACTTGACGTATTATGATTCAAAGCATATTTTAATAATAGGAAAAAATACACAATATGATCGATTTTAGTGTTAATCAAACCGTGTCAGCTTCCCCGGAGAGCCTTTTGTTCTACATTTTTCTATATAGATTTGGCAGTTTATGGGGTTTTATGTTCTTTCCCAAACCAAAAAGTTACTTTGAATGCTAAATAATAACGGGAAAGAATCATCACAGTTTGAAATTATATGGCAGGCTCCTAAACAAAAACAGGATTTAATTTCAAAAAAGTTTTTAAAGGGCCATGTACCTCACTGTAAGTGCTCTTCATGGTGTGAAAGAGCACAAGATTGTAGTTACATAGTTACATAGGGCCTCATTCTATTACCGGCCGTAGGAGATGCGGGGCGCAGGAAAGCCTTTCATCTAAAACGTCTGCAAGAGTTTTGGCCGCAAGAAAATCCCGGTTGCTATTCAATTGCTCCGGGAACCCTCTCTGCAAGGCTAAAAGCGAGCCGCAGCTTACTTGCAGAAAAAAGGTCCCGCAAGCACACAATTAAGCACATTATAAAGCCGAAATAAAGCCATCCTGCACTCTGAGGAGACTATAAAGTGATTGTAGGTGTTAGCGAAAATAGCACAACACTCCCCTACACTCAAATCCGTAAAAAACATATTTTTTAATTTATGTCAAAAATCCATGTAAAAAGTCCCGAGGGCTTGGAGAACCTCAGACCTGGCCACGCTGCGGCCGGAAAATAAACAGTTAATGTAAACTCGGATTTGGGCTGATGTGCAAGCTTGAGAGGGGGTTACTATTAATCCTCATGTCCCCCAATATGATCCCTAGCATTTACAGAGCTGTACAGTGCAGGCTTGAATTTATTTTTGACTTTAAAGATTTCTGAGCTTACGGCCGGTTGCAAGATATACGGCCGGCCGTAAGGGGAGATCCTTGAGATCGCAGCCTCGCGGATGTTTTATGGCCAATAATAGAATGAGGCCCATAGTATTTAAGGTTGAAAAAAGACCTTCAGTCCATCAAGTTCAACCTTTCAAGATCTCCTCCAATCTGCAATATGCTGATTAACTATTAATTAGTTGTATTAATAAAAATAAATAAATAAATAACAATAAAAAATTGTATGTTAAAATGATCTAATTATTTTAATAACACTAATGGCAGCTAAACAAATTCCAAAGTTTTAAGTCTGTTAACAAATACAGGGGCTCATTAAATTGTCAAAATTGTAATTACTGAAGCCCGTAATGTAGCCCACAAAAGTTACTGCTATTAAACTGGCCTCTTTTAGCTACCCGCAATCGGTGCGCAGGTTACAGGCTAAAAAGCAACGGCGGTTGTCAAAATCAGAACGCCGACCCAGCTTAGCCGTTGATCTGTCAAGCCCGCCAAAGTTACAATCGCTAAAACCGCTTTCACACCCGTAAATGGCAAATGTAGCCAAAAATTCTATGGGTACTAGAAAGGACTCGTAAGGGGGTTAAACACCTGATCTTAACACTATAAAAGCAAAAACAAAGTCAGTACTGCAGTTTAAAATAAGGGGAAAGCGATGACAGACATTAGAGTTAATTGCAGAACAGTCTCAAGCGCTCAAATTTGCAATCAAAAATTATTATTTTCAGGTTTTATTGCCGTGTTATATCAATCTCAGGAATCAAGGAGTTAATACATATCAGGCCACCCACATGGACTATAACATTTTCGTCATTCATTTTTATTATTTTGTACATTGGCGGATTGCGAGTCCGATCGCATGTCAGACTTCTAAACCTTAATTGATTGACATGTAACCTCCATGTTTTACTGACGTCATGATGACGGTATCATTTACTATTGGCTGTTTCTAAATCGTTAGTTCTGTCTTTTCTTAATTGATCATGATCCTGCCCTGAATGCTACTTATGGGTGCATGGTTTACGGTTTAGGCTTTCGGCCATGTAACCACGGGCTTGTTCAATTTAATCGCTCTGTAGCTGTTGCAAATTTCAAGCCCGCAAATTTAATGCGGGCCATTGTCTCCTATCTACTGACTGTTGCACGATTAATAACAGATGGAGGAGGTGCTCGGTGAGGATAGTGATTGACAGCAGTTTTTCCATGAACTCAGGACTGCACTGAAAAGTTAACCCAGAGCTGACCTGATTCCTGCATTCCATACTTTGCACAGATTGATTTTCTAAGCGTTATCTGCATTTTTTCTTTGGCTCAGTAGACAGATCTGTAGCTGTGGTTCTGGAAGGGGGCAGTCAGTGACACATGTAAACACAGACTTTAATTAATTGATTTCTCATCAAAAATGCACATATTTAAAAAATTCAAAAATTAATTCATGCTTTTAGGAGATCTTTATTGTGTGTGGACAAATTTTATTACCAGACAGTGTATGATAGGGGGACCATTGGGGTACCATCCTGCTGCGTGTTTTATTTTATTTTTGTTGTATAAATCAGCGCTCCTTTCCAAGACAATCACTAAGTTAGTGTTTAGTATATATTTCTCCCTTTTACTGGAACGCGCCTTTGCTTTTATATGCTTCAAATTTGATGCGCATATTACTATCTGATTAAATCATGCCATTTAAATTCAATAGAAATCCAATAAGTTAGTGTTTGTATTTTACAGCCAAAAGTCACTTTTAATAGAAATAAATGTCTGCCCCAACAGTTGCATCATGGTACTCAATGTGCCAATGGGAGCCTCCTCCTTCCATAATAAAGTTTTTTAATATACAGTATTGTGAATATACCGTAAATGTTCCTTGAATCATATTATTTTTAAACATTATTATAATGTCCACTTTTAGTATCTATTTAAAAACATTTTTGGACTGAAAGTCCAGATTTCAGGATAGGGTACGATACGCTCTTTTCTCTCCATAAGGCTTGTTTCATAAGAGTATGATGTGTATTGAATATCTGTTTCTCAAAAATGATTTACTGTAGAAACAAATGGCTAGTAGAATGTATGCATGTTTTTTTAAAGTTATTCTGAAAAAGAATGGATACAAACAAACTTGATTTGGGGGTCACAAAGTCCATTTAAAGCCACAAATTATAATTTGCTTGAAAAAGTGCATAAATACTGATGTTTCAGCTTTACATAGATAATCACATTTATTATGATACAATCTAACTGAGTAATGTTACTGAGCAGCGACGCTGTGGGAGTACCTTTACAGTAATGAGCAGACACACAAACCCTTATAATAACTTTACACATTATGCTGTGATTCACATTTATAACATCATCCACAATTATGTGTTCCTTTTGTTATAGAACAAAAACAACTAAACAAAAGGGAGGATCGACGAGTTGAGAGTCTTGTCACAGAAGCGGTTCATTATTGCGGTTTAATGATCCATATCATGTAGTAATTTCTGTACAAAGTGACTGCATTTCTAGTGGCAAGGCTTGATGCCCACACGTTATGTAGATCATCGTAAAAGGGACCTTGAAATGTGATATTATAAGACCAGGTTCAAATAAAATGTGATTAATAAAACAATCAGTCCTATTAAATTAGAAGCCCGTAGTGGCATCGGCAAGCCCACAAAGGCTGCGTGCTTGAAATTCGTCTGCGTTACAGAGCTATTAAATTAGACCATGCTGCAAGTTACGGGCTTGAGTCGCAGACCAGTAAACCATTCCTGCGCATGTTGCATGTGTGGCCGTGAACATGATCAATTAGTCAAACCCGTAGTTACGGGTTTAGACGGAGCCAATGGCAAATGAGATCGTCTTCATTACGTCACTGAAAAATGGAGGTTAGATTTCAAAGCCTTACGGGTTTCAATTATGAGTTTCAATCGGACCCACATTCCAGAGATAATGCAATATTAATAAATCTGTAAATATGATATTCTAGTCCATTATATGTATTAACACATTGATTGCCGGGATCGATATAACACGGAAATTAAGCATGAAATAAAATTATTGTATATTGCAGATGTGCGGGCTTGAGAATGTTGTGCTATTAATTCTAATACCTAACATCACTGTCCCTGTTATTATATGTACAGTAGTGTGTGTATATTTGCATTTACAGTGCTACGGATTAGACTTTAACCCCTTGCGGGTCCTCTCTAGGCTCCATTTTTGGGTTACGGGCTTGAACGCCAGTGAATTTGTTGCAATTTAATAGCGTGATTGGAATGTAACAGTTACGGGCTTGACAGATCAAAGGATGTGCGGGTGCGCAGTTCAAATTTCCACAGCCCGTAGCCTTTTCTCACCCTTAGCCCGCAAGTCATTGGCGGGTTGCTTTACAGGGCCAAGTTAATAGCAGCAAGTCTTACGGGCTGCATTACGGGCTACACATAGAGGGAATTTATAAGGGCTACATGTGATACAATTCAAAATTAAAATTCAATAAATTGGAAATTGCTGGTAAAATGGTGGAGTGGATGTGGGATGCAAGGTTGCTTTGTAGTGTGATAACACGGCCCGGGAAAGTAGGCCAAACCTAGGAGAAGCTCAGTTTGATCTCAGATAAAAGGAAGAGTTACAGCTGGATCTGAGCCATTTGGATGAGCAAGCTACAGTGTTGCTAAAGCCAAACTGAGCAATGTAAGACCAGATCTGAGTCCCTCTGACACTGTATGTGCATATATGCAAAACTTATGTGGGTTTAGTAACGTAATATCCAAAAGGGGCTCCAGATGTGAACCCATTGTCCATTAGGGAAATAAGCTGCATCTCACTGACAAGGCCCAAAAGGCCAAATATGCACATCAGGGGTTTGATTCAACTCCTGTATAGGGGATAATGGCCTTTCAATTTGGGACTGGATCACTCTTTTGAATGACACCAGTAATATGTCTTGATTGCTGTGACAACATCTTGCAAACCTACGAGAAGATCTACTTGCAGCAGTGTAGTGGTGATCTCAGACATAGGCAGGACTTAAAAATAAAAAATAAGCCTTGCCAGTTTACAATGTTCATTCTTTTTTTTTTATACTAAGTGGAACAGGGAGGCAGGGCCATATCTACATTTTTGGAGCCCCTAGGCAGTGAAGTGGAGGAGCCATTTTTGCCTTTCTTGTTGTAACTGTCTTTTTCTAGGAGGTTACCCTTAGTAGCCAGTCTATGAACTGCAACATTTTTTTTTTAAGCCAGGAACCATTTTTTTTTAAGAAGTGGCGCCCCTCACAGGGAAGCACTCCACGGCGGCTGCCTAGTTGGCCTAATGGGTAATCCGGCCATGCAGGGAGGACCTTATTTCAGATACATTCTTAAAGTAATACTATTATTCTACATTTAAGCAGTCACCACACCAATTCTGTATTCCTCAAACATGAAATTCTATTTTTCATTATAATGCACCGCATAATAAAGTAGAGCACAGCTTCCCAAACAAACGCTCTGCAGAGGAACCCTTTTCGAATCCCAAAATATTGAAACAACCCAGAACCACAAAATATCTCCCGATAATCTTTTCAAATACTCGCCATACTGTAATGGGTCTTCAACTCTCCAAAGGTGCCACCAGTGGGACTAATAACCTCGAAAAGAAGCTCACAATGTTTCTTCACTACCATTTTAATGGCGCCAGAAAGCCGCGCAGAGATAAACCTGGACTAGTTATCTTATGGAACACCTCGTATCACAAGAGAGGACTCCATGATCAATGCAATGGCTCTAAAATGTATTACAGAAGTAAAGAGAGTATATAAGGAAATAGAAGAAGCTTGTGATTTATGGTCACCCCAGATTGTTCCTATAAGCTCAGTATATCATCTAGTGCTGAGAAATTCCTGATAAGCGTCAAAGTAAGTAAATAGTAATATTGCAGCATTGCTTCACTGTTAATGTTCTTAATTTAATTTATTTTTCATGCACACAAAGGGCCTCATTCAAATGCGATTTGGCCATTTGAATAGGGCTCTATATAAGCACATAGCATATTTTTTTAGTTAGTGAAGAACTTGCTTTTGGTTAGAAGTAACTAAAAAAAAATATGCTCTGTGCTTATATATAGCCCTATTCAATTGGACAAATCACATTTGAATGAGGCCCAAAATGTATAAAAAAAAAATTAAAAAAATGCAAGATTGAAAATGGCACTAGTATTGCTACCACATATTTTATGAGATATTAGCTTAGCGAATACTGTGATGATCATCTCATCTTCATCTCACACCAATTATAGACCACAAACTCGAACCTTAGTGGGTCTGGTCCAAGATTTTAACAAACAAAAGTAGCTTTTGTTAGGTAACAAATATGTGTATCCGTCTCCGGCAGCAGTGCAGAAGTGAATGTCCTTTAAATGAAGTAGGTATACAACCATCATTTTATGGGTCAGCCTTTGAAACTACACCACCAAAATCAATACGATTCCCAATAAACCTTGTTGAACCTGAATTTACAGCTAGAATTACAAGCCCTCTGGGGAAGAGATTCCTATCTCAGGGGGCATTGGGGGCACGAAACAGACACCATCACAGCAGGAGCCGGTGCCATTTAGGCATCTCATTTCAAAAAGCTTTAAAATATTGCAAATATCTATTCATGCCCAGAGCTGGACTGGTGACCTATGGTGAATCGGAATGAACATTGAATTGGTTTGTACATTGCGTTATTTATTATCATGTTACCAAGTGGAATACAATGCTTCGGCTCCAGGTAGGGGCATATAAGGGATTATGCTGCTCCATTAAAGGAGAATTTTTATTTAGTAATAATGTCATATTTGTGAAATATGAGCCAAATTTAAATTAGTAGACATGCAAACTATGAGCCTCATTCCATTTGGGGCTCGCAACTCAATCGCAGACAGCCAAATGCCTTCGATTGAGTTGCGTGCTTCTGTTCGTCTCCGATTGTGAGGCTATTCAATTGGCCGGGATCGCAAGTATGGTGAAAAACCATGCCATTGGACGTAGCACCTACCCACACACACACACACACACACACCTTTCACCAAAGTATCATGGATGCTTCTAGAGACCAGCAGATGAAAAACTTAAATAAGGGTCAAAATTTTATACTAAAAACTATGGGCCTCATTCAATTGCAATTTGGCCAATTGAATAGGGCTCTAAATAAGCACATAAGATATTTTTTTTAAAGAAGTTTTTAGTTAGGGAACATCTATCCAAAAGCAAGGCCTTCACTAACTAAAAACTTTGGTAAAAAAAATATGCTATATGCTTATTTAGAGCCCTATTCAATTGGCCGAATTGCAATTGAATGAGGCCCTATGAGTCCAATTCAAGTGAGCTTTCGCAAGTTATTGTAGCCCATAAGTGAGGTCGTAAGTTACGAGTTACGGCCTTGAATTCTTCGTGATGGTTAAACCCGTAACTTACAGCCTCCTGAAGCCTTTGATCTTTCACTTTCGCAAGAATTGCGATCGCAAAAATCGCAAATTGCTATTCAATTGCTCAATTTCCCCAAGCCTGCAAATTTTTTCACACCCGTAAATGGCAAATGAAGGAGAAAAATCCTAGGAGGGCTAGAGAGGATCCGCAAGGGGGTGAAACACCTGTTCGTAGCCCTGTAAATGCAAATAAAAAATCACTACTGCCGTGTAAATAACGAGGAAAGCGATAACAGACTTTAGAATTAATTGCACAACAGTCTCAAGCTCGCAAATCGGCAGTATATAATATTTATTTTCATGTTTCATTTTGGGGTTAAATCGATCTCGGTTATCAATGAGTTAAAGGTATATGAAAGTGAGGTGGGTTATGACTGCATCCTGTAGAATGTATCATAACCCATCTAGCAAAAAATGTTTGCATGAAAAAATGCAAACCTTTTTTGCAGAAAAGAAAAAAATGTGCTGGGGGCGATGTAGACACCCCCAGCAACTGAGATTTGCATATTGGATATCTCATTTTTATGTGCATGCTGATTGGCTAAAGGAAAGCAAAGTGTCTGAAATCATGTGACTTCCCACAGTAGGACAGGCTACAGGTGCTAACTGAGCATGTCTGCACAACCCCCAGGCCAAAAAGAAACATTGTATAAGTTTTGCTAACTATCCCTGGGAATTTCAACATTGAGAGAAAACTGTTTGCAAAATCAAGAAATTCAGCAAACGGTTTAACTGTTTACTTTGGAATTTTTCATGTAAACAATTTTTTTCAGACACTATAAATTATCCTCTAGCAGATGCTCACTTATACCTTTAATACATATCAGGCCACCCACATGGACTAGGACAGTATTGGCATTCATTTTAATAATTCTGTATTTTGAGCATTTGCGAGTCTGATCGCACATTGGTCCCCCAAACCTAATTGATTGACACGTAACCTCCATGTTTTACGGCCGTAATAATGACAGTCTAATTTTCTATTGGCTGATTCAAAATGGGATGTTACGGTCTTGCTTAATTGTATCATGTTCCTGCCCTGAACTGCTACGAACCAGTGCATGGTTTACGGAGTCGGCTTTGGGCCAGTGACTTGCGGGCTTGAGCAATTGAAAAGCTCCAGAATTGGAGACACCAACACACCCGCAGACATACGGCCCACACCGCTCGAGTTGCGGGCTTGCAATTGAATCAGGCCCTATATTGCTACATAGTTGCTTTATATCAAGGTTAATAAGAAAAGCGTCATTTTTCTCACTTCTTTTTAATACATATAATTAAAAGTTATATTTTAATACCAAAGTGTTTCTAGTGGCCGATACTTCTGGTTTCTTGACAATTAACATTCAATTGTTGGGAATAAAATATATGTTACAACATAGGATAGAAAATCAGACTGAGCAACCCATTCAAAACAATCTGATTGGCTGGACTTCAGGATTTCTGAATTCATGATTTTCCAAAGACAAAAAAGGATTTAGTGAAAGTCCCGTTTATAGAAGATATTAAAAATAATCTGATCTGCTGCATGAGGTCAGAGGAGACTTTGAATGTAAAATAAGCTTCTATGGGAAAAGTGGAAATGTAGCACATAGAACTGCCAGTGCTTTCATTAGGATTAAAAGAAAGCTTATTAGTTAAAAGGATATGAAACGTTCCTGGTTGTTACTAGGTGTATAATATACCTGGGTGTCTATTTTTTTGTTGTTGTACAGAACTTTTTTTTTTATTAATAAGCGCTTCTACTGCCTAAAATCAAACAAATATGAAGTGCTTGGGGTCTGCCCTCTGCAGCTCATGTAGACACAGACTCTGTAGTACTGGGTGTGCACTGTCTCATACTAACCAGTCAGTGACCACCTCTCAGCAGCATGCCGCTGAGAAGTGGTCCCTGATAGGCTAGGACATTACACTGCACATCCAGCTCTACAGAGTCCATGTCTGCATACACTGCACAGAGAAGACCCAAACAGGGACAATTTATTTGTAGGCAGTAAAAACAGAGCTTATAAGCACATCTTAATAAAATAATGTACAGAAAAATAAATATATACACAGGGATATTATATACTATATATTTCCCTTTAGCAAGGGCACCCCCTCCAGAGAAAGCAGCCGACAGAATTAGGACAGAAAAGAAAATGGAACATTACAGTAAATAAAAATTACAGACAAAAGGCAAAATTGTGATGGTTGTGTTTATTTTTTTTCCTAATAACATTTTTCAAATTATTAAATTTTGTTATTCAGAATAGCATAAAAGAGTTGACCTTTAAACGCACAATAAAAACGAGCGAGTTCCATGTTCCTCTAGTGCTCAAGGTTGTATGGCGCCATATTAGTTTAGCAAGGTTGTACTGAACATACTAAGTAGGAGGAAGCTTTGTCCATTGAGATATGAGACTAAAGAACGAAGTGTTATAAAGGGAGATTTAATGTGCATATCGAAATAGCCACCGCGGTTCTGCCACTGGCTGCGGCGTTTGTTAGACATAATTGACGAGTAAATGAATTCCATTCAATTGTCAACTTTAAATTCACCGAATCCTGCAAATGTAATGTAGAGCTGACGTCCTGTCACTATGTATAAATTACAATTTCATGAATTTATTAAATCTGTTTTCTTGGTGTGCAACATATTACCTAAAATGAGAGAAATGAGACAGTCACGGCGGTCATAAGGAACGCTGAATTACAACGCAATTTGGGAAATTAAAACTTCTTCATTATAAAGGTTTATTGCTTAAATTGAATTAACTGTTATTTAAATGACCACTCTTGTTGCAGAAAAGATCACATGCTTGTGAATTATGTAACAAAGTAGCAACTTTGTAAGCCATGAGCATAAATGTATTTTTAGAGAAAAGATTAAAAGATATGGAAGTTTCCTGTATTTTATAAGGTATACTAGCGACTTGCACGTTAAAAAATTACGGCAATAAGATTGTAAGGCAGGTAATGTTGTTTGTGTGCAACATTAATTTTGTTGGTGTTCCAAGATTCTTCGGCGCTCATTGCGAGCCTAGCGCTGAGCGCCTTTGGCGGTCATTGCGAGGCTCTTGGTTGTTTGTGTGCTATGAGCAGCGTTGGTGTTTTTTTTTTCTATGCCAATGAATAATTAATAAAATAAGAAATTAATATACTTTACCTATTGTGAAGTAATATATGCAGGAAGCATTGTGTTGAAGAGCTGGCAATCTGTTTTCATGTTGCTGCAGCATTAGTGGTGTGGAGCTGCTGTGTAAGAGTCATGAATGTGTGCGGTGTAATAGTGTGCGTGCGCGAGGCAAATCCGTTAGGGTAGCTGTGTACTTCTGCATTGTATAAGTTAGTGTTCTAAAATGGCGCCAAATGTGTGGTATGCGGCTGTGGCTGATTTTGCGTCCTTGTTTTCGAATCTCGTCTGACTTTTTCCTAAAATCCGTAGGTGTTTGGTGGTGTTTTGCGTGTTTAGGGTCCTTTAGCCTCATTTTCGTTTTGTTCGGCAGCCATTTTTTCTCTCGCTTAGGGGATTTGCGGGTCTCTAAACTTTGTAATTTGGACTTATATCGAGGTGTAACTTCACTTGCAGAGGTCCTGGGTGCCCCCCCCTTGCTGTGGGTAAGCTTTTTATGTGTTTGTTGTGTGTATTTATTGTGTTTTTTATGTTTTTCAGTTCGCGCAGGTTGTGTCCTTGTTTTTGGATCTCGTACGTCTTTTTCGGAAAATCTGTAGGTGTTTGGTGGTGTTTTGCGTCTTTAGACTGCTGTTGCCTCGTTTTCGTTTTTTTCGGCGGCCATTTTTTCTCTCGCTTAGGGGATTTTTGGGTGTCTAAACTCTTTTATTTGGAGTTAAATTGAGGTGTAACTTCAGTTTTCGAGGTCTTAGGTGCCCCCCCTTGTTGTGGATAAGCTTTTTATGTATTTGGTGTGTGTATTTATTGTGTTTTTAATGTTTTCATGTGAACGAGTTTCGGGCGGTAAGGTTGTATTTTTGCGAGGTTGTAATGGGTTGTAATGCGTCTCGTATTTCTTTGTCGTAAGTCCGTAAGTTTTGCAAGGTCCACAGTTGCTGGCAAGGAGCGCCTTCGCGAGGGCCGCAGTCTCACTACGCGAGCCCGCAGCGTTAGCAACAACCCGCCTGCTCACAACTATATATGTGATATAACATATGTATTTTGTTTTATTAAGAAGTGCTTACAAGTTATAGGAGTTCAGATGCGGACGAGAGGTGGTGGTTTGTGAAGCTCTAGGTTTAGAGGCAAAAGAAAAAAAGGTAAATACAAATATAAAAATGATCAGTGTAGTGTCCTAGCCTATCAGGGACCAGTTCTCAGCAACGTTTCTTTTTGCGTAAGGAATATTAGGTGTTGCAAGTGAGTAGTTATTACAGACTCTCCGTGGAGGCCATTCTCCTGTGTGATTTATGACTATCCGACAGCTCAGGCTCGCAACAATGAGAGAGAAAAGTGATGTCAAGGGAAGGGGCTGTGAGACTAGACTAAAACTGCTGGTAAGTTGTAGAGTGTTACTGGGAGATGGTCACTGATTGGTCAGTACGAGACACTGCATAGCAAGTACAGCAGAGTCTGTGTATTTGTGAGCTGCAGAGGGTAGACCAATACAGGGACCATTTGTTTGATGTTAGGCAGTAAAAACAGAGCGTATAGACATTTCCTCATAGGATAAAATAAATAAAAGTAAATAGGTATACAGGTATGTTATACCCCTAGTTGAATCCAGATACCTTATGGTTATTGGTAACACTTCCTGTTGGCTTGGAGCCTGAGGGAGGTGTGAGTGGCAGTTATTGAGTTGTTAGATAATGCAGATAAGCTTTTAGAATTTGTCATTTTCCCCCCGCACACATGCTCAGACACAGACAGAGAAAAACTTAAACTGCACAGAGTCTGCTAAGATTATGATATCCAAAATAACTCACATGTAACCCCACAAGCCCCTTCAGTCTATGCCATGATGATGTCTAGTCATTCAGTTGTGTCTGACTCTCCATGACCCTATGGACCTCAATAGGCCAGGCACATTTTGTGTCTGATTGTGCTTATCTATAAGGTTTTCTTGGCAAAGATACTGGAGCGGGTTGCCAGTTCTTTCTCCAGTTGATCTCAATTTTTCTGCTATGGCCTGCCGATCTTAGGTGACCTTACATGGTACAGCTCACAGCTTCATTGAAGTACACAAGCCCCTTCACCACGACAAGGGTGCGATCTAGAATTGGGTCTATGCCGTATCATCCTTTAAAATACAGAACAAGACCTTACAACCTTTTTGGAAATATATATATATATATTTGTAAATGGCCCTATAATTTGGGTTTGTCTCACAATACTTGGGGCCTCATTCAATTGCGATTCAGCCAATGGAATAGGGCTCTATATAAGCACAGAGCATATTTTTTTTACAGAAGTTTTTAGTTAGTGATCTTCTATCCAAAAGCAAAGTCTTCACTAACTAAAATCTTCTGTAAATAAAATATGCTATGTGCTTATATAGAGCCCTATTCAATTGGCCGAATTGCAATTTAATAAGGCCCTCATTCAATTGCGATTTGGCCAATTGAATAGGGCTCTAAATAAGCACATAGCCTATTTTTTTAAAGAAGTTTTTAGTTAGTAAACATCTATCCAAAAGCAAGTTTTTCACTAACTAAAAACTTCTTTAAAATAAATATGCTATGTGCTTTTTTAGAGCCCTATTCTATTAGCCAAATCGCAATTGAATAAGGGCCTAAGGCTGTAAATATCTAAATTTAGGAAACCAATGTTACAAATAGCATCACTTTTATTACAACGCCACAATATCTGGCTATAAATCCTGAAATCCTAGTTTTATTGCATATATTCATTTTACATAATTGAAATCAATGAGTTTTCTTGTAATTTCATCCCCAGGGACCCCGTGTACTATGTAATATTTTGTGTTATGAGCTACGGGGACTCGTGAGGTTGTCTGAGGATTACCCCACAAACAAACTTATGTTGAAACTGCATAATATTGCAAACAAAAAAATACATTAAGTCATTAAAGTATAAATATCTCAGGAACCTGATCTGACACGGCTTAGGTTATCTTTACAAAACAGGAAATGAACGGATCTGTTGAAGGACCACTGTAGTCCCATATTTACACCATGTTATTTTGAAGAAGAGCACTTGATACTGGGCGCATTTTTTCATATTTTTTTAACAAAATACATATTTTAGTCAACTATAGTGACATCTTCAGTTGTTTACGTGCTAGGGGTAAGAGATTCCCAGTGTTTCTACTCTTCTGGTGGGTCACAGTGAGCTATGACTAAATCTGGCGTTGGTTTTGTTTTACTATCATTAAACAAATTTACATCCAGATTAAAAAGATCTTGTTCAATTATGCATTACAGGAGCCAGGATTTTCACAAGACACTACAAGTGATGTGAAATGTGGCAATGGGTTCTGCCAATTCTTTCAGTAGGAATAAGGGTAAAGCTCGTATAAAGTATAATACAGCAGTTACAGTGTATATAATCACTAAAACATACAGTGAGGGGAAAAAGTATTTGATCCCCTGCTGATTTTGAACGTGTGTCCACTGACAAATAAATGATCAGTCTATAATTTTATTGGTCAGTGTATTTTATAAGACACCTGTCCACAAAAGCAATCAATCAGATTCCAAACTCTCCACCATGGCCAAGACCAAAGAGCTGTCCAAGGATGTCAGGGACAAGATTGTAGACCTACACAAGGCTGGAATGGGCTACAAGACCATCGCCAAGCAGCTTGGTGAGAAGGTGACAACTGTTGGTGCCATTATTCGCAAATGGAAGAAACAGAAAATAACTGCCAGTCTCCCTCGGTCTGATGCTCCATGCAAGATCTCACCTCGTGGAGATTCAATGATCATGAGAACGGTGAGGAATCAGCCCAGAACTACATGGGAGGATCTTGTTAATGATCTCAAGGCAGCTGGGAACATAGTCACCAAGAAAACAATTGGTAACACACTACGCCGTGAAGAACTGAAATCCTGAAGCGATCGCAAGGTCCCCCTGCTCAAGAAAGCACATGTGCAGGCCGTCTGAAGTTTGCCAACGAACATCTGAATGATTCAGAGGAGAACTGGATGAAAGTGTTGTGGTCAGATGAGACCAAAATCCAGCTCTTTGGCATCAACTCAACTTGCTGTGTTTGGAGGAGGAGGAATGCTGCCTATGACCCCAAGAGCACCATCCCCACCATCAAACATAGAGGTGGAAACATTATGCTTTGGGGTGCTTTTCTGCTAAGGGGACAGGACAACTGCACCGCATCAAAGGGACGATGGACGGGGCCATGTAACGTCAAATCTTTAGTGAGAACCTCCTTCCCTCAGCCAGGGCATTGAAAATGGGTGGTGGATGGGTATTCCAGTATGTCAATAACCGAAAACACACAGCGAAGGCAACAAAGGAGTGGCTAAAGAAGAAGAACATTAAGGTCCTGGAGTGGCCGAGCCAGTCTCCAGACCTTAATCCCATAGAAAATCTGTCGAGGGAGCTGAAGGTTCGAGTTGCCAAACATCAGCCTCGAAACCTTAATGACTTGGGGCCTCATACTATTTTCGGCCGTAGGAGATGCGGGGCCGCAAGGACCGTCCGCAAGCTATTTGCCTATTCTATTCCCCTCAGGCCGCGGATTCCGGCAGGCTTGCGGCCGGCGCCTTGCTATCCCTTGCGGCCGCACGCGCCGGAGGAAAGCCTTTGATCTTAAACGGCCGCAAGAGTTTCGGCCGCAAGAAAATCCCGGTTGCTATTCTATTGCTCCGGGAACCCTCTCTGCAAGGCTAAAAGTGAGCCGCAGCTTACTTGCAGCAAAAAGGTCCCGCAGGCACACAATTAAGCACATTATAAAGCCATAATAAAGCCATCCTGCACTCTGAGGAGACTATAAAGTGATTGTAGGTGTTAGCATTCATAGCACAACATTCCCCTACACTCAAATCCGTAAATAATTTTTATTTTAATTTATGTCAAATATCCGTGGAAAAAGTCCCGAGGGCTTGGAGCACCTCAGACCCGCCCACGCTGCGGCCGGAAAATAAACAGTTAATGAAATCTCGGATTTGGGCTGATGTGCAAGCTTGAGAGGGGGTTGCTATTAATCCTCATGTCCCCCATTATGATCCCTAGCATTTACAGAGCTTTACAGTGCCGTCTTGAATTTATATTTGCTTTTAAAGTTTTCAGACCTTGCGGCCGGTTGCAAGATATGCGGCCGGCCGTAAGGGGGATATCCTTGCAGCGCCGTCTATTTGAATTGCAAGGTAACGGGAGCCCCGCAAGGAATCGCAGCTATGCGGCCGTTTTACGGCCGATAATAGAATGAGGCCCTTGGAGAGGATCTACAAAGCAGAGTGGGACAAAATCCCTCCTGAGATGTGTGCAAACCTGGTGGCCAACTACAAGAAACGTCTGACCTCTGTGATTGCTAACAAGGGTTTTGCCACCAAGTACTAAGACGAAGGGATCAAATACTTATTTCCCTCATTGACCTGCAAATCAATTTATAATTTTTTTGACATGCGTTTTTCTTGTTTTTTTTTGTTATTCTGTCTATCACTGTTACAATACACAGACCATTAAAATTATAGACTGATCATTGTTTTGTCAGTGGACAAATGTTCAAAATCAGCAGGGGATCAAATACTTTTTTCCCTAACTGTATTTCTTATTTTGAGGTAATGGCGGTTTTCACATGCATAGCAGTTCTTTACAACATAAATCACTTGTTTTCATATAAAAGTCAGCTTTTAGAAAAAAAGAAACTAGCATATTTAGGTACTTTAAATATACAGAATACTCAGGGAATCAAAGCAATTTAAAACATTACTTATACAGAACACCTTGCAGTACAAAAAAAAATAAATGTATTACTAGGCAACAAAGCTATCATTCCTGAGAGAGAACACAGAAGCCATGTTGCACCCCCACATAAATATCTATGCTAATTCCTACATTCTGCTACAGAACAAAAACAGACAGTGTCTAAAGCCAGTAGGATGCCTGACTGTACAGGAAGAGGAATTAACAGCAGAAAATAGAGATACTAATATCACCGTATAGACCAGAGCTCATCTACAATACTGTGTTCAGTTCTCTCTGGTCTCCCGACCCACCGGGCACTTGAGTTGGAGAGTGCTGCATGTGCACTGAGCACAAGAGAGTACTTTGCTAATTTCACAGACTCTCCCACCACTTGTCCATTCTGTGGCAAGGAATAGGCCGTGTATCATATTTATTTTAGTTGCGCCATCCTGCAGCCCCTCTTGTCACTCTTGAGGGGCCTCCTCCTGCAGCTTTGGCTGCATTTCTCCCCACATATTTTTATTTTTAGGTGCCCAGTATCCCGGGGCAATAGGGCCAGGGACCTCCTTGTCAACCTGCTCCTGGCATTAGCAAAGCTGGCTATATATAAGTCCAGGAAGCAGTGTTTGACAGAGGGGGTTCCTTTGACACCTGAGGCCATGTTCCGGGCACTGGTGCGCTCCAGTATCCAGGCAGAGTCCCACCTGGCTTTGCCCACTGGGGGAATGGATGAGTTTGTCTCCCAGTGGGCTGTAGATGGTGTACTCTGCTCTGTATCCCCCCTGGTTATATTTCAGCTCAACCTCCTTATTTAATTTTGTTTATTTTACAGATTAACATTTAACTTTCAGACTGGACATATCCCTCCCCACCACCAGGTAGGGATGTGAGAAACGATGGGTGGGCTCTATAAAAGGGCCAATCCATAGCAAGTCTGTAAATACACTGTGTTCAGTTCTCTCTGGTTTCCCGACCCACCGGGCACTTGAGTTAGAGAGTGCTGCATGTGCACTGAGCACGAGAGAGTTCCTTGCTAATTGCACGGACTCTCCAGCCACTTGTCCTTTCTGAGGCAAATGAGAGTCTGTGTTTCATTTATTTCAGTTGCCCCAGACTGCAGCCCCTTTTCTCACTCTTAAGGAGCCTTCTCTTGCAGTTCTGGCTGCATTTCTCGCCTCATCTGTTTTTGTTTAGCCGCCCAGAGTCCTGGGGCAACAAGCCAGGGACCCTCTCAACCCTCTCCTGGTATTAGCCAAGCTGGCTATTTATATGTCCAGGAAGCAGTGTATGCAGTGAGCAGTGAGGAGGTTCCATTGCCATGCAAGGCCATGTTCCGGGCACTGGTGCACTCCCATATCCAGGCAAAGAACCACCAGGCTTTGTCCTCTTGGAGGATGTGTGAGTGTTGATGGAGTACTCTGCTCGCTATACTGCCACCAGGCTCCTTGTGAGCTCTATCTCCTTATTTAAAGCCCGATTTAATTGAGCAATTGTAAGTCGCTGGAGCCCATAAGTGAGGGCATAAGTTAATTTGCTATTCAATTGGCGACTTTTTTGTGGGCGCCAATCGGTTTACGGGTTACAGTCTTGAAATCCTTGCGGTTGTTAAACCCGGAACTTACAGCTTCCCAATGCCTTTTATCTTTACCGTCAGCAAGAGGTACGATTGCTAAAACCGCAAATCGCTATTCAATTGCTACAATTCCTCAAGCCCACAAATGTTTTCACACCCATAAACGGTGTCATTTTGGGGTTATATCGATCTTGGGTATCAATTAGTTAATACATATCAGGCCACCCATATGGACTAGAACAGAATTTGGCATTCATTTTTATTATTTTGTATTTTGAGGGTTTACGAGTACCATCGCATATCGGACCCCAAACCGAATTGATTGACATGTTACCTCCATGTTTTGCTGCCGGAATGACGGTGGTCTCATTTTCTATTGGCTGTTTCAAAATGGGTAGTTACGACCTTGCTTAATTGATCATGCTCCCGTCTTGATTTTTGCTCCCCCGCACCCAGTTCCTACGCCTCGCATCATTTTTTCATTGCGCAACAATCCTGTAAATAATAAACCAATGGAAAATTTGAAGCATTTATCTGCAGTCAAAATCTGTTATTATGAGAGAATATTTATCTTTATCTTACAGAACCCATCATATCTTCTTCTCAGTGGCCAGTCCCCTGGACAATACCCTTGACATCATGATGCATCACATTTTTCACAATTTTTCGTATACTAGTCCTTTGTGTATCACTTCAATTTTTCAAATGTATTTTATTTTTGTGTCAGTGATAGCTTCTGAATTCTCCTAAATCTTTATTTGGTTTAGGGATTTGATAATGGTAGAGCACAGTTCTGTGTTTGTGTTGCTGTAACATATATTGATATATTAGTGTCTAAATTAAGCAACATATCTATACATATGGCCTATTGATTCAATGGACCACTGCTGCAGGGCCCCGTTAGGCCCCCGTGCTGATGTAAGTCAATATATAATCCTGCATTTTAATATGCACAAAGCCCAGGGAAGGACTTGGCAGCATACCATGGATAAAGTAATTAAAGTACATGAAAATAGGTCATGTATAGTAGAGGAATATATAAGGCTTCAGTGCAAAAAAACTGAAACAGCATTCCTGTATTAAAGGTACAGTACACGGCAAAGATTCCAAATATCACACAATTTGGTATGCATTCGGTTACAGTAAACACATTAAATTATATTTCTTGCTTTTATTTTTGTTATAGTAATCATCTATAATCAATATTTACTGTTTACTCATGCTCAGATTGATTCTAGCAGTCATTTAAAGGAATAAGGTTCAGAATTTCATATATGCATTTAACTTGAGCAAGTGCAGACCCTCATGGTGTATAAGAGAGATTGGCACAATCAGAAAGGCTGATCTCCATGCAAAATATATAAGAGAGTGTGTTGGGTCTACAGTGATCCTTTCAGTTTCCTTCTGACTAACTCTAACTAGGATGTCTCCGGGCACTGGGGCTCTATGGGGAAGTCATTCTCCTAAATCAGAATTTTTCCAGTAAGTTTTAAACATTTGCAGCCTTATTAAATTGCAATTTTGCAAATGCCAAAGGGCTCTATATAAGCACAGAGCATATTTTTTTACAGAGTTTTTTAGTTAGTGAAGACCTTGCTTTTGGATAGAAGTTCACCAACTAAAAACATCTGTAAAAAAAATATGCTCTGTGCTTATATAGAGCCCTTTAGAATTTGCCAAATTGCAATTTAATAAGGCTGTTGGGCTGTAGAAATATTTAAAGCTAACTCGGTTACGTGCATGCTAGACAAACATATGAGTGCCATGTCCCTTTAAAAAATGTATGTATTTTAGGAAAAGAACTCCAGTTTATGAAATATGTAACAAACTAACACCATCATGGGTATAAAACAATTTTTTTAAAAATTATAATTGTTGAAGACAACAGAAATGTCCAATCGTGTACGAATAGAGCATTTCCTGCTAGATTGGAGCCTAAAGGAAGTGTTTATTTTACAAGGGAGAGGCCGCAAGGAAGGAGAGGTGATGGGATTTTAGTTAAATAATTAAACTTTTGGAATTTTAAATCTACTCCTACCCTATGCACATTTTAGGATGGGATTATAACTTCAAGTCTGATCCTGCAGAAATATAAGTAGACCTCCTGCATTTGCAACCTTCTACAAAGTATCATGGACGCCTCCAAAGATGAGCATAGGCATCACCGTTTATTAATTTAAAAATAACTTCATGACATTTGTCCTGTCTAATTATTCTCTTAAATTAAAAAAAATTCTTACATACATTATTTCATCATACAATAGTCATTTAATGCACTGGATCTCTTCCGTCACATGGCCAATACCGTCAAATGTTCAATGAGCAATAATATATATACTTTGTGCACCATTTATCCCTTTCTCAGACTTCTAATAATTCAGCAAAGAAAAAAGTCACTTCCTTCAAGCTTGTCTACAACTCCTTTTGAAATTGGAATTGATTTGCCGGAGAGATGTCTTTTTCCTGTATGTGCTACAACCAGTCTGATAACAAAATGCATGTTGCAAAGATATCCTCTGATCGAAAACCCATGCAAAAACAGCAAATAATAGAGACAAAGAATCATCAAACGAGGAGCGTTTCAAAACCGGTATTTAAAATGCACAAAACAATAGCTTTTATACTTCTGGTTTTTCAATTTACATCTCAATGTTAAATGCCATTTCCCTGATTAGCGAGAAGAATAAGGCAAGATAATCCTCAAACCAATATCTCTATATTGTTATCTTATTAATTCTTTATTTGAAGAGGTTTGCATTTACAATTCTCACTCTCTGCGTGATGCAAAAAGCTCTTCAGAAATCTATTTATAATGGCGTATATCAAGGCGATTATTAATGTGTTAAATGAATGGGTACTGTTGCTTTCGAGATGCATGGCGAGAAAAAGGCATTCATTTAGAAATCTCGTGAATCTATTATGACCTTGTTAATACTTTAAGCATGGGTCCACCAATCTCCATCATTCTTAGGCTCCTTACTCTGTGTCCCTTTTGCTCACCCTGTCCGTCAATCCATGGTGCGAAACGGACGAAGAGGGCGTCATGCCTTGGTGATGGAAGTGAGTACACCTGGAACTGACGCCATATTGGTTAGACAAAGAAATGGCTATACAACTGTCCTAGTCCTGCCTTGCCAGAGCACAGACCTAGTCTGACGATGTGTTATTTAGTATTTTGACCCAAAAACCAAAATGCAAAGTCAATGGCACTCAATCAGAGAACAAACTAACCGTAATAGGTTAGTCCTACGGACATGACAACCCACTCTGAGAGAAACCTCTTTTAGCCACTTCTGCCCTTTACAAGTAGAAATATTTGTAGTATATCAGTCTTGTCAATAGAGTGATCCAGCCCCAAAATAACAGGCAACTCTACCCTGAATAGGAGAAACAGCAAACCCAGACAAGTACTGACAAGCTATGGGAGCCAATGAAGTACCAATAATGCAAATGCTCTCAAGCGCAACAAAGTATAAATTCGTCTGTAAAAAAAATACAACCCTATTAAATTCCAAGCCAGTAACCCCAACGTGAAACCCGTAAGGGCTACGTGCCTGAAATTTAACCGAGTTACTATGCTATTAAATTAGAATGGGCTGCGAGCTACAGGCTTGAGACGCAAATCGTAGCTCGTTCGTAGAACGTTGGATTTTTGGTCTTGCGGACCAATTAGTGTAGACCGTTGTTACGGGTTTAGATGGAGCCAATGGAAGAAGAGACGGTTAGCGTTACGTCACTGAAAAAGGGGAGGTTAGATTTCAAAGTCCTACGGGCTTCAATTACAAGTTGCGATCGGACCCACATTCCACAATAATGAAATATTAATAAAGCCGTAAGTATGATATTCTATTACATGCGAGTATATGAATTAACACATTGATTGCCGGGATCGATATAACATGGAAATCAAACATAAAATTGAGTATTTTTTCGGGCCAATTTGCGGGCTTGAGAATGTTGTGCTATTAATTCTAAGACCTAACATCACTGTCCCTTTTATATTAAGTAGTGTGTTTTTAATTGCATTTATGGGGCTACTTATTGGTCTTTACCCGCCTTGCAAGTCTGTTGGGCTTTGGGCTCCATTTGCATGTTACGGGCTTGCTCGCGAGTGACTTTGTTGTAATTTAATAGCATGATTGGAATTGTAGCGGTTACGGGCTTGAGAGAAACAAAGGATTTGTGGCCACAAAATTCAATGTACCCCGTCCCGTAGGCATTTTTCGCCCGTTGTGCGTTGTAATCCGCAAGTCATCTGCGCCCTGCATTACAGGGCTAATTTTATACCCGTAAGTCTTACTTTCAACGTTACGGGCTACGTTTTAACACATAGCCCACATTTAAATAGGCTGATAGAAGGGAAACCAAACATACATGTTTACAGCAAACTAGACCATAGACCACCCTTTAAATGTTTTCAATCTTGTGTCGGTGCTTTGGAAATATATATATACTGTATATACACATCTATGCACATCTGATTTTAGGTTCAAAGACGGGTCCTCCATTCTTTTGCAAAGTGTTAATAATATTTTGCCTTATACTTACTCCTATATCCCCTTCTGGATCGCTACCTTGTTGCAGTGAAGAAGCTTGTGCACTTCAATGAAGCTGTGAGCTATACCATGTTGGGTCACACAATTAACAATTATTCCGCATATTGCAGATCAGAGGAGATCTAAAAAGGTTGAACTTGATGGAGTAAACATATTTTTCAACCTCAATTACTATGTAACTATGTAAGATGGGCAGAGAATAGCAGAGAGGTCAGATGAATTGTGGTCCACTGGCGAAAGAACTGGGAACCCCCAAGATAATCCATGGATAAGCACAACCAGATACATAAAGCATGTGCCTGGCATGCTGATGCCCATAGGGTGATGGAGAGTCAGACATGACTGAACGACTAAACAAATATAAGCCTGTATATCCCTACGGAATATGTTGGAGCGTTAGAAATAAAGTATAATAATTGACTACACTGAAATTAGCCCTTTTACGGATATTCTATTGCCCGTGGTCAGTCCTGCCCCTTTGCCTAAGCTCTGATGCCCTTTGGCTGATGGCACAGCTGACCAGGATTTAGATGTCAAAATTCAGAAATAAATGAAGAAAGAACCGGTCCATATAATATCCAATTTCAACTATACATTATATTTATGTAAAGAAAATGGCATTAAAAATATAACATACTGTATTCACAATCCCCATGACCCTCAAGCAATGTGGAGTGTTGGTTTGCACTAAAAGAAAGGAGGAAAAGGCAATGTTTTGGGCATCCACAAGTAAAAGAAGAGAAAACATGAAATATTTCAAAAAATTTCACCAACTATTCTGTTGGCTGGCAGCAAAAAAATAAGTCACAAACGGTCAGCATCAGAGGTCAGCAGGAGACCAAAGTACATGCTGGGTCAGTGAGGCCACGACAATAATCATGCACAGAAAAGAAAGCGTAGTGATGTAATACGTCTTCTAATTTATATAAAGTACCCGGACTTAGAAAAAATATCAGGACGTCTCATAACGCCAACAGGACCACAGAAAGATTCTTATCATCAGACAAAGAAGACACAATAAGAGACCAACCAAGACAAAGAATAATCCAAAATATACCGCTAAGGGGACATGGAAATTATCAGTACTACCGTCCAACAAACAGAGCACTGAAAATCAAATAAAAAAACTTTTTTAAATGAACTTATTTTGTTTTTATGTAACACAGTTATTCCTCAAATAGTCCTTCCTGATGGGTGTATGTGGCTACCTAACAGCCCTAATAAATTGGGGCTACGTGTTAAAAAGTAGCCCGTAACTGTCATCTTATGGCAAATCCTTTGATCTGTCAAGCCCGTAACTGTTACGTTTCCAATCATGCTATTAAATTGTAACAAATTCACTGGCGTTCAAGCCCGTAATGTGCAAATGGAACCCAAAAGCCAATGGGTACTAGAGACACAAGGGGTGTAAAGTGCAATCTGTAGCACTGTAAATGCAAATATACACACACTACTGTACTAATAATTACAATTAATAGCACAACATTCTGAAGCTTGTAAATCGGCAATATAAAATACTTATTTTTATTTGTTAACGATCCTGGCAATCAATGTGTTAATACATATAATGTAACTTGTATGTACTAGAATATCAAATATATATGGCTTTATCAATATTGCATTATTTCTGGAATGTGGGTCCGATCGTAATTCGTAATTGAAGCCCGTAAGACTTTGAAATCTAACCTCCATTTCCCAGTGACGTAATTATGACGATCTCTGTTGCCTTTGGCTTCATCTAAACCCTGCAACTACAAGTTTGACTAATTGATCACATTCACAGCCACACATCCAACGTTCAGAAAATGGTTTACAGTTTGCATCTCAAGCCCGTAACTCGCGGCATGTTCTAATTTAATAGATATGTAACGCAGCCGAATTTCAAGCCCGCAGCCCTTGAAGGCTTGCCGATGCCGATACAGGCTTCTAATTTAATAGGGCTGAAAAAAATATGAAATACTGGCTCTTTGTTCTGTTAGTCATTGTTTTCTAAAGTAAATAAGACCTAAGATATTCAGCACTGTTTGTGTGGCATTGATATGTAAGCAAGTGGTTCATAAATATTAATTAGTTGTTTATATGATAATTAGCACCAGTCTGCTTGCTTCTTTCAGTAACTGCAAAAGAATGCCCAGTGTTAACATGCAGTTATATCTACCCACAGTCCAAGAGCATAAGGAGCCATACAAACAATGCTGAATAGCTCGCTAATGATTCACTGTAGGCTAATATATTGTATAGGCAGTTTTTCATGTCCCCTAAGATGAATTTCCTTTTAAAAACAATTATAAAACACCGAAGCTTAACTTAAAATGGAAATGTTTATGACAAACATGAACAGCAACACGACAAGAAAACATTGTGGGTTACTAGTGATGACATCATAACCAGCCGACATCTGTTACCTCTAATAAAAGTAATAAATATGTCAAGCCCACAAGGCTGGCTTATATCTCTGCTCTTATCTCCAAATATTCCCCCACCCACCATCTTCATCAAGCTAACGACCTTCTTCTTTCCTCTCTTATCATCTACTCTCATTCCTGCCCTCAGGACTTTTCTTGTGCTGCCCCTATTCTCTGGAATTCCTTACCTCGCTCCACTAGACTATCCTTATACCTTAAATCCTTCAAAACCTAACTAAAAAGATCATCACCTTCAGCCTTAATATGAGCAACACTTCTGTCACCCTCCTGTACCACACCCAATCCCTTTAGAAGTGTGCGAGTTTTCAATCTTGCACGGTGCTTTGGGGAAAGCTTTATGGGCACTAAACTCAAAGACAGGGTCCTCCATTTTTTGTAATGTGTTAATATTGTTTTGCCTTGATCACAATGTATGTATAGCGCTACGGAATATGTTGGTGCGTTACAATTAATAATAATAATAATAATAATAATATAACAGACCAAGTTGTTGGTGAGCTATGTGCAGATTAAAGAATGATCTACATTTATTTTTTTATTCGTATCAGTGAGTTTATTTTTCTTTTTTACATAATATTGCCCATTCAATAGCTGTTTTTGTACATTTAATAGAGCAAACTTCGCCTTTTATATATAGAAGAGGGTCCTTCAACTATAATGGAAGAATTTTTATCCCATTTTTAACAATTTTATTACATGGTTTTTATTATTTCCTTTTTTATTATTGTACATTTTTTACTTATCTTTTTTATTGCAGCCTATTGTGATTTTGGAAGTTTCTTTGTGGTTAGAAATCAAGAACATAAGAACATATCTATTAAGTATATTTTTATTAGTGTCATACTAAACTTGGAGAGGTATATTTCACTCTGTTCGTCTCTCTCTCTCTAGTTATTTTAGTTATTTTAGTTAACCTATTAGAAGCAAAAAATGTACAGCCTTATTAAATTGCGATTCTGTACATTGAATAGGGCTCTATTTAAGCACACAGCATTTTTTTTTTTTTTTTTACAGAATTTTTTAGTTAGGGAACGCAAGGTCTTCACTAACTAAAAACTTCTGTAAATAAAATATGGTGTGCTTAAATAGATCCCTATTAAATTTACAGAATCGCAATTTAATAAGGCTGTTAACCTCTGAGTCAAATGAATGAGCAGAAAAATGGAAATCTCTACATACTTGCCTGGGGAGGGCTTACTCACAAGGAAGTACCAGCCATACTTTGATCATTTAGTTGTTATATTTTGAGACTCAAGCCCTGAAGAAGTCACACAAGATGAAACGCATAGGCGGTGGTATTGGAGCTTGCAAACAGTTGCATTGGAGTTGCATAACCTACTGGGAATATTGTTCCAACTGCCCACAAAAGGTCAAGTGTCATCAAGGAAACAAAGAAGCCAACACTTCCTTTCCCAATTTACAGAGATTTTATCTGTGCTCCCTTTATTAGTGAGTGCTCACTTTATTTATTTCTCATTTATTTTACACCTGAAATATTTTATGAATTTTCTCCACACAGTGACTTTTTGATCTATTAAACCTTACTTATTGACTCTAGTTGGCTGGCCCTATTAAATTCGCCGATTGATAGTTCCAGAAGGAGCCCGCAAAAGTTATTGCTATTAAATTGGCTTCTTTTAACTACCCACAAATGATCTGCGGGTTACAGGCGGAAAGACCCTACGGGCTGTCAAAATCTGAACTCCGACCCAGCTAAGCCTTTGATCTTTCAAACCCGTAAATGTTACAATCGCAAATCGCTATTAAATTGCTACAAGTCTTCAAGCCCGCAATTGCCTCCAAACCCGTAAATCTCAAATGTATCCAAAAATCCTATGGGTACAAGAGAGGACTCGCAAGGGGGTTAAACTCCTGTCTGTAGCACTGTAAAAGCAAATATAAACACACTACAGTAGCTTAAGTTACAGGGAAAGTTATGAAAGGTAATAAAATTAATAGCACAACATTCTCAAGCTCGCAAATCGCCAATAAAAAATACCTTTTTTCATGTTTAATTTTCGGGTTATATTGATCCCGGCAATCAATGTGTTAATACATAGAACTCGCATGGACTATAATATTATATTTATCGATTTTTTCATATTGCATTATTTCTGGAATGCGGGCCCGATCGCAACTCGGACATCAAAACTGTAAATGACTGAAATTTAACCTCCATGTCTTAGTGACGTAATGATAACGGTCTCTTTTACTATTGGCTGCATCTAAACCATAACTACGGGTTTGAATAATTTATCATGTTCATGCTACGTGACAAAGCATGGTTTACGGATTTGGATTCGCAGCCTTTTCTAATTTAGTCGCTCTGTAACTCCAGCAAATTTAATAGGGCCCTAAGAGCCTATGTGTACTGATACAATTGGTGATTTTTTTACAGAATTTTGGATAAATGTTTTTTTTATGTGTGTTTTTTAACATTTGAAAATCATTTTTGGGACGTATTCAACATTTTGATCTGTTAATGTGTTTACACTTTTTCTACTTGATTGTTTGAGTCCCTTTAAGGCATGAGGAAATCTATTTTATTTTACATTTTATGTCTGTATTGTTTTAGTCAATCAGATTATTTTATAAACACAAAGCAACCAAATTCTTGTCTTGTTTGCATTAGTTAAATGTATTTTCTCCCTCAGCCGGTACAGATGTGGAATGGCTTCTCTTTGGTAATAATAATTGTTTACTTGTTGTTTTTGAATACTGATTTGGTTTCTGCTACTTTATATTCCATGATAGCCGTAACAAGGGAAACATGGCTTTTTGCTAATTCTGCCCACTTGTTTATTTCTCCGACACACAAAGAAACAAATGGAACGCATGAGAAATAAATTTAATACCAATAATACAGTGGCTCGAGGATACGGCTTATCTGGGCAAAAAAGATTAGAGGAACATGGCGTCCCTCATCAAAAGACTAGATCACTTCAAGCAGAAATGCATATTTTTCGGAGCTAGGGAGAACAGTGCAAGCTGAGCGGCAAAACATCACAGATACACTAGGTACATATTATAGATTAGAAAAGAGGAATGCCAGAACAAGAGGACATGATTGAAAGTTCAATGATGGAAGATTTAGGGACAGTATGAGAAAGCACAACTTTACAGAAAGGGTAGTAGCTACGATGAACATCCTTCCTGTGGATCCAACAGAGTTTAATTATGACATTTATAGTTTGTTCTTTTGAAGAACTTAAAGGTATCTGGAAGTTTCCTGGATTATGAAGCATCTGATAGAGGAGAATAAGTAGTGTAAGAAAACAGTTTTGCAAAATAAACATTGAAAAACTTACCATAGAGTTTACAAACTTTCTTCAGTTTTCAGGAAGTTTTGAGAAGGAACACCCCTGAAAATCCAAGCTCAACAAGCATTGTGGCCAATCAGAATTAGGTACAACAATGCAACAGTCATACTGACAGCTGATTTGCTAGGACACAGCTCGGCACAGCTCATTGGCTAGGACGCCCTGCCTCCATAGGTGCCTTGGGGGTGGAGCTCAGAGAATAAATTTCAATTGAGATACAATCTCTATTCTCTAATGCTTCTCCAAATAGAACACTTAACAACAGTACTAAGTGGAAGCATAAACCCCTCATAGGATAATCCTCTCCCTCAAGCTACAGACTAGCATTCTTATAATTATAAAATGAAAGATTTTCTCTAAAATGTTTTTATGTTCATGTCTTGCATTTGTGCTAATAATGAGCCTCATTCAGTTGGCCGAATTTGAGATCCGATAGCCCGCAAGTGAGGTCGCTGGCAAATTTGCTATTCAATTGCCGTTTTTTTTTTTTAGAAGCCCTTACATATGCTCCCCGAAATGTTCCCACTGCTCCGAACAACCCCCCTCCACACTCCTAAATGAAACCCCAATGATGCAGGAGTCCCGATCAGGACCCCCGCAGGGTCCCCACATTAACCCCATGATGCAGGGTTTCCGATCCCCCGCAGCAAGGGTTAATGTGGGGACCTTGCGGGTGTCCCAACTGGGACCCCTGCATCATGGAGGTCATGTGTGGTCCCTGTGGGGGTCCCGATGGGAACCCTGCGGCAGGGTTTCATATAAGGAAGTTTCATTGCCGTCATGTTGACAGTCTAATTTTCTATTGGATCATTGTAAGCAGTAGCTACGGGCTTGCATTCGCTTACTTTGAAAACCTGGGTTTCCGATTTCAGGTCTCGGGCAGTGAGTTTTGGCCCTGGGGAATTGGATAGCATCGGAAACGGAGTAGAGCGGGAGCCCGCAACTCAATCGCAGACATGCGGCCGTCGGCGAGCGAGTTGCGGGCTTGGAATAGAATGCGGCCCATTGTTATTTTGTTACATACTTCCCACTAATGTAAACTTATTACCAAACTACAGTGGCCCTTTAAGGAACTAAAGCATTCCTGGTATAAATATAATGTCACACCAAGACTTCATTTAGGCAAACTTTGAGGTAGATAGAACAGGCAGACAAGATGGGTCTTTCTGTTTCGTATCTGCTGTCAATTCAAATCAAATGAAATCTATGGCAAGTTATAATGTGTCTATGGCGGTGATGGGCAACCTATTAATTTGAAGGGCTACATATACTTCCCATATGTCATGAAAAAGGCACAAATTGGAGATTGAAAAAAACCCAACAACAACAATGGGTGCAAAGAATCCTAAAGATGCACCACAGCACCTAAAGTGATTAAAGATATGTTTTTAATATTTTTAAAGAATCAATTATACATATAACTAGCTTTTTTTTATCCAAATTAAATTATTCCAGGATATTAGAGGTCTTTGTATGGTTTTATTATGAATATGTGCAGCTCTTGAATACTAATTAGATGTCTTGGTTCGCTAATTAGAAATAAAGCCTGTTTATTTGCTTCTGGTCGCCAAAACAATGTGCCCCAGTGTTATCATACAGTTAGGAGGTCCTCCCCACACTTATCATGCCTCCATACACAAAATAGGCTGAATATCTTGGGAATGATTTATTGTAGAGACATATACAACGTGCTGTATAACATGTTTGTAATGTTCTTTAAGATGAAACCAACTTGTTATTGGGGTGACAGTTTCCTTTTAAAAGGGTTGACCAAGATAATTTCACCTTGATTTCCTTAGCAACTACAGAAGAGAGCACAATCCATCTCAATCATGCTGTTTTATGCATGTTTTAAATGTGTTAAAGGTATATTGCATATAAACCCTTAGATTGTAAGTTTGCGAGTTTTCAATTGTGTGTCCGTGTCTTGGAAACAAGCACTATGTGCATTTGATTATATGCTAAAAAACAGGGCCCTCCATTCTTTATAAGGTGTTAAGTTTGTTTTTTGCCTTGTACAATACCACTGTACAGCACTACGGAATATGTTGGCGCGATATAAATAAAGACAATAACAATAATAATAATAATAAGATACAGTGCCTTGCAAAAGTATTCACCCCCTTGACTTTTTACCTATTTTGTTACATTACAGCCTTAAGGTCAATGTTTTGTCTGAAACTTGTGTGGCGGATCAGAACACAATAGTCTAAGTTGGTGAAGTGAAATGAGAAAAATATATACATAAAACTATTTTTTAGAAATAAAAAACAGAAAATTGGCATGTCCGTATGTATTCACCCCCTTTGTTATGAAGCCCATAAAAAGCTCTGGTGCAACCAAATACCTTTAGAAGTCACATAATTAGTGAAATGATGTCCACCTGTGTGCAATCTAAGTGTCACATGATCTGTCATTACATATACACACCTTTTTTGAAAGGCCCCAGAGGCTGCAACACCTAAGCAAGAGGCACCACTAACCAAACACAGCCATGAAGACCAAGGAACTCTCCAAACAAGTAAGGGACAATGTTGTTGATAAGTACAAGTCAGGGTTAGGTTATAAAAAAATATCCAAATCTTTGATGATCCCCAGGAGCACCATCAAATCTATCATAACCAAATGGAAAGAACATGGCACAACAGCAAACCTGCCAAGAAACGACCGCCCACCAAAACTCACGGGCCGGGCAAGGAGGGCATTAATCAGACAGGAAGCACAGAGACCTAAGGTAACCCTGGAGGAGCTGCAGAGATCCACAGCAGAGACTGGAGTATCTGTACATAGGACGACAATAAGCCGCACGCTCCATAGAGTTGGGCTTTATGGCAGAGTGGCCAGAAGAAAGCCATTACTTTCAGCAAAAAACAAAATGAAACATTTTGAGTTTGTGAAAAGGCATGTGGGAGACTCCCAAAATGTATGGAGGAAGGTGCTCTGGTCTGAGGAGACTAAAATTGAACCTTTCAGGCCATCAAAGAAAACACTATGTCTGGCGCAAACCCAACACATCACATCACCCAAAGAGCACCATCCCCACAGTGAAACATGGTGGTGGCAGCATCAGGCTGTGGGGATGTTTTTCAGCAGCTGGGACTGGGTAACTGGTCAGAGTTGAGGGAAAGATGGATGGTGCTAAATACAGGGATATTCTTGAGCAAAACCTGTACCCCTCTGTGCGTGATTTGAGGCTAGGACGGAGGGTCACCTTCCAGCAGGACAATGACCCCAAACACACGGCTAAAGCAACACTTGGGGGGTTTAAGGGGAAACATGTAAATGTGTTGGAATGGCCGAGTCACAGCCCAGACCTCAATCCAATAGAAAATCTGTGGTCAGACTTAAAGATTGCTGTTCACAAGCACAAACCATCCAACTTGAAGGAGCTGGAGCAGTTTTGCAAGGAGGAATGGGCAAAAATCCCAATGGTAAGATGTGGCATGCTCATAGAGACTTATCCAAAGCGACTTGGAGCTGTGATTGCCGCAAAAGGTGGCTCTACAGAGTATTGACTTTAGGGGGGTGAATAGTTATGCACATTGACTTTTTCTGTTATTTTGTCCTATTTGTTGTTTGCTTCAAAATAATAAAAAAAAAAAATCTTCAAAGTTGTGGACATGTTCTGTAAATTAAATGATGCAAATCCTCAAACAATCCATGTTAATTCCAGGTTGTGAGGCAACAAAACACGAAAAATGCCAAGGGGGGGGGGGGGGGGTACTTTTGCAAGGCACTGTATAAGCTGTATTCACCATCACAGTATTCACTAAATAACTTTTTTGGAATATTTCACAACATTTAAGTAAAATTAAACGTATTTTATGTTGCACCTGGTCATTGCTAATTTATTTTTCACGCACTCACAGCATATGCACGTTGATGTTCTCATGTCACCTAAAGTATCTCCTAAATAGAGTTCCTTCAGTCCCCCCCTCACCCCCAGCCCTTAGACTAACTTCCATGCACTTTCCTCTGCAGAGTCTCCAACTAGGGGCTCAACTGCATGGTTCCCATAGGAAGTCAGGCTGAAAAGTAGCTATGGGGGTTCATAGAGAAGATAAATGACAACAAAAGTCCAGAAATGTACTCTGCACCATCAGTTAGAGGATGAAAAATCATGTGGAAAATGTGTTTACATTTAGAAAATTGATCAAGAAGTAGATATTGTCATTTTACATTAGAATTTGCCGTCCCACAAGAACCTGCATAAATAATAAGGCTGGATCCCGTAGCTCTTACACATTGTATTATTTTACATTGCATTTATGAGCAGAGTAAGTTGGAAGTGGTAAGTATTCTGCTTTCAAGATTTTTTTCACTGGTAAGTCATAGGTTCAGTTCCCCTGTCTTTCACATTGGTCAAAAAAAAAAAAAAACACAAGTGTAAGGCATTGGATAAGAACCAATGAAAATATTTTATAAAACGACACCAATATACCAACACACTCTGCTTTAGTTCACATTGATCCAGGACTTTCACTACCACAGACTGCAACTTTGGCAGCCACGCCGTCTACATGAGCTGCCAGAGTAGTTACAAATAGTTACAATTCACTTAGTCACTGTCTGATTCAAAGCCCCTACACTCGATTCTAATAATATCGATCACATCCCATCTAGTGCAGAACTAACAGTCTGACATCTATTGATCATAACTCCATGAATTCAGCATCAATATAAAAAAAAAAAAAATTTTCCATGTGCTTTTTCACCCACTATCTAATGGTGCTAAGCAAATATGGCGACTTTTGTGGTCCTTTAAGTATTATTATTGTTTACAATGCGCCAACATATTCCGTAGCTATTACATGGTGCCGTGGGTTAGCACACATAGGAGTTTATGGATACCTACCTGGAGGTGGGTGGTTACATAAAGAAAATAGCTTACAAGTGCCTTCAGAGGTCTTTATGTGACACTTAGGTAGATGCAAGAGTGAAGAAATTTCCATAGCAACCCAGTAAAGTTAAGAAAAATCAGTAAACATGGTAGCAGCTAAGAGATTGAATCATATCCAAGTTTCCCGGATTATTATATTTTTGCATTCTTTATGCAAAAAGCATCCTTCATGTATGCAGCACATTCCACAAAACATTTTATTTTTATTAATATCTAAAAATCACTCTAATGATTATGTTGACTCCCCCAGGGATGTCCCAATCAGCATACAGCATTAGGGGACCAATTTGAACCCATTATTCACCTGCTGTGTCTTCCTCGGCCAATATAAGAGCAGTGATGTCAGGCAAGTCACTGCTGAGATGTGACCCACACGGCTGCTTCCTGTCTGTTCTGTGTGCTGTGCTGCTGCCATTGCATCTTCTAACATGGACTACACTACATATCCCAGGGTGCTTTGCAGCACAAACAGGAACCCCATAGTCTTATTCAAATGTTTCAGCTAATCTCTGCTTTCTCCTGCATGATAAAAACAAATGATGAATTTTACGCTAATTTAGCCTGGGTTTGGAGGGGGTGTTAACCCTAATTTTTAACTGTCAGAACTTACAAGACATTTTGCTATCTTCAAGGTAAGTATTTATTTTGGTATTAATTCTCTATCAGATGCACTCATAATTTAGTAAGCATTACAATATTGTGTCTATGTATCTACCTGCTTTCTCACTCACACATTGACACATTTATGTTGGTTCTTGTTATTGCAAATGAACATTTTCACTTTAGTCACCTCATATAACTTATCATATTATTATAAGAAAGCCTATCACCTATAGAGCTCACACCTACTGCCAACTGACGTCAAATGATCTGCTGGTTTATTCTTCAATATGACACACAGCCACCTCCTTACAGCCACACAGTAACTAGTAGTACTTACTCATCTTCCCCACTCCTTCTGGCTCTCCTTCGAGATGTAAGTTCTCAGGTGCAGGGACCTCTTCTCCTTATTGTTATAGTATTGTTATGTTTCACGTGCTCTCTGTATATAATGTATTTTCAGCACTGTATAAATTATTGCACTTTATAAAAAAAGGAATAATAGTAAATAATAATAATCTACAATCACTGTTGATGCAAAATAAAAAAAAGGTGAAGATTTTATGAGTCCCTGGTATAAATTATTGAGTAACGTAATGTTAATAAATGCTATGGGGTGGTCTTTTGCCATGAATTACGACAAACTCCAATCCAGTGTTATTAACTTGTCTGAATACAACACATTAAAGAAAACAGGACGAGACATATAGGGGAATGCACTGCGGGGCAAGCGAGCGATATGTGCACGTTATTGCACTCCAACAATCGTATACATGGGAAGATACTGAGAAATATTAGGTGTCATTCCAAGAGGATTCTGGAAATAAATACAACTAGTTACAATATTTGCAAAAACTAATATTTTAAAACATAAAATCATTGCTTTTTTTGCAAATATTGACTTGAGTCCATGTTGCGCTGCTGCGGAGGGTATGCAGTTGTAGAAATTTCTATGGTCTGAATGAGACCTTAACCAAGCGATCGTCTATTTAAATGGAAGCTGGCAGACGAATATAGACAGAATAAACACTGATGGCCTGACAGCGGAGTCCCAGGGTTTGCATTTTATTAACAAATCTAATATCATTGATGGAATGAACATTTATTGGGTTCCTTCCATTATTATTTTTTTAACACTTGAAGAAGATGATCATCCTAGCCTAACTGATACGCATCTTAAAATATTTTGAACAATGATATATATATATATATATATATATATATATATATATATATATATATATATATATAGTAAATAAAAAGTACATCTGTGTTCACATTTGAATGTCTAAAGCAAGTTAAAAAAAAACTGCTTCCAGCTCAGAGTTCCGAGAAAAACAGTTATTACAATGCATTCTGGGAAGTTGAGCTGGGACACACAAATGTGGCCACAAATGCCTCGCTCTTCATTCCGTAGCCATTATCAAACATGGCTTCCTTTAAGCTTTTGCATGCTGTATTACAGAGCTTTAATGCAAAGCCAAGGTTGGAATAAACACAGGCTGAGAATCCAATCCATGTACAGCTGTTTCAAGCTTACTGGCTATCATCAGCATGGAGCGGGATCTCAGCCTGTGTTGTGGACTTTATGAGTAGGTAGTTCACCACAACAATCATTTATAATATGGTGGGCAAAAGAGCGATAGAAGCCTCCACCGTACAGTAGTACAGTAAATAAATAGTACATCTGTGTTCACATTTGAATGTCTAAAACAAGTTGAAAAACCTGCTTCCAGCTCAGAGTTCTGAGAAAAACAGTTATTACACTGCATTCTGGGAAGTATATATATATATATATATATATCTATATATATATATATTTGTGGGCACATTTGCATGTCTCAGCTCGGCTTCCCAGAATGCAGTGTAATAACTGTTTTTCTCGGAATTCTTGGAGTTGGAAGCAGGTTTTTTTTAACTTGTTTTAGACATTCAAATGTGAACACAGATTTACTATTTATTTACTATATATATATATATGTTTGTGTGTGCGCGTGTGTGTTCAGTAGCAGTGTTGCATGATCATTAAATAATTGATAATTTCTTAAATATTTGACGTTGAGTCTCCCTTCACAACCATCCATCTAATAAATTACTTGTTGCAATACAAAGAACTTGTTTTCAGATTTTTCCGCATTGTTAAGTTTATAAAAATATGAAAGCGAATATGATTCAGAAATGCAAGAAAAAGAAAAAAATAATACAGAGAGCAAATGGAAGAATGGAGTCACCTCCCGCTGTTGCCATTTGTACTGAGATAGAACATCTGAATAACTCAATGAGACGCACAAGCAAACAGTTCCACAAATGTAAACACATAGAACAAAATGGAAATGAGACATTAGACAACATCGCAATGTAACAAAGAGATCCCTCCAGGTGCCAAAGGAAGTCTGACACCCGAAAAAGGAGAGGGACTCAACTGTGAACAAACAGAGGTAATATGGTATCATAAACAGTATGCATAGGAAGGTACCAGCAGGGAATACTTACAAGGACTCTCCAGTTGTGTATGTAAAATAGAAACTACTTCGAGAAAAAAAATCCCCGCGATACAGAGCTGCAGATCCTCCTATAAAAGTCTCACTTTATAACTTGCTAAATATTTTGGATCAATATCAATCTGTTGACAGTGATTCCCAGGGGGATTTATTACCGCACCTCTCCTGCCATTCTGATTGGCTTAATAGGAAGACCGAAATACAACATGGTGATCTTGTAAACCAATAAATAACTGAGAGATGAGTGTTTGAAGCTTAATATATCTAGGTTGCCCCACACCACAGCCATTAAGTGGCATTTGCGGATAATAAGTCTTATTTTAGCTAAGCAAATTAAATTTTCAGACTACAATATCTGGCATTAGATTTAATTTTTGCCAATAATTTACTTTTTTAGACTGGTAATTTACAGAGCTACAACTAGATCATTGAGACACGCTCAGTTGGTGTTTGTGACCAGGGACGTAAAGGGCTACTTAGGCCATCACATGGTACTTTTTGTTCTATGATGAATTTTCTAACTCATCATAGACCAAGAGTCCTATTAAATTGCTACGATTTTAGAAATCGTAGCTCGTAAAGTAGCCTGCAAAAGATATTGATGTTAAAATAGCCCCTTTTAGCTACCCGCAAACGATCTGCGGGTTACAGGTGAAAAAACCCTACAGGCTGTCAAAATCTGAACTCCGACCCAGCTAATCCTTTGATCTGTCAAGCCTGTAAATGTTACATTCGCAAATCGCTATTAAATTGCAAAGATTCCCTGGCGTCAAACCCATAAACTGCAAACTGAGCCAAAAATCGTATGGGTACTAGAGACGACCCACAAGGGGGTTAAAGTCCTGTCCAAGCACTGTAAAAGCAAATAAAAACACAATACTGTATTTTAAATTAAAGGGAAATTAATGTAATGTATTAGTATTAATAGCACAATATTCTCAAGCCCGCAAATCGGCAATAAAAAATAATTTATTTTATGTTTAATTTCCGTGTTGTATCGATCCTGGCAATCAATGTGTTAATACATATTATAGAGCTCGCATGGATTAGAACATCATATTTATTGATTATTTCATATAATATTATTTCTGGAATGCGGGTCCGATCACAACTCAAACTTCAAACTCGTAAGTGATTGAAATATAACCGTCATGTTTTTAGTGACGTAAGGATGGCGATCTCTTTTGTTATTGGCTCCGTCAAAACCCGTAATCATGTTCATGGCCGCATATGGAACGCATGGAAGCATTACGTACTACGGAACTATTACGTACGGTTTACATATTTGGATGTCGGCCACGTATGTTGTGGGCTTGTCTAATTTAATCGCTCTTAAACTCAAATTTAATAGGGCCCTAAGAGTCCCAAAAGATAGCCTACGGAGCAAAAGAAAGAGGTTTGTGAGAAGAACAGGAAAACTTGAGTAAAAACAGAAGAATGGACAGTGGTAAAAATGGTTCAAGAGAAAGAAGGGGGTGAAACAAAAGGAAAGAATAGGCGGACAAATAGACTGTAAATAGCAGAAGTGTATAAGAGAGGTGGGAAGTGGATATGAGAGAAAGGAGACAGTGGGGAGGGAAGTAAAATTGAAGCAAGTAAAAAAAGGAGGGAGCGATGGAATTAGAGAATCTCTGACTGGGAGATCATAATAAATAGACACAAGTTTAGGTCTAGATGAAAGCACATACTATTCACTGGCTGGTGTGTTAGACTGGTAAGGACACAAGCTTGTGTCTGTTAATTTAGGACTGCTGCCCCGTTCCTCCCACCCCTTCATGATACCCTGAGGGTGGAGACAAGCAGGGCAACTGTAGGTTTACAAGTTGATGTTTACAAGTAAGTTTGACCACCATTTTCTCATTGAAAATCTACACTCTCTTGGCATATGTGACACCGATCTCTCATGGTTCACATCCTATCTAGAAAATAGAAAATGTAATGTCTCCTTCACTGGCACCTCTTCTTCACGTTGGTGTACCCCAAGGTTCAGTCATAGCCACCCTCTTTAACTGCATCTATACATCCTCCGTTGGTACCCTAATAACATTTTTGGATTTCCGTATCATTATATGCAGACAACACTCAGCACCAGATCTATTCCCCTCTCTTCTAGCTCAAGTTGCCAACTGTCTCTCTCGAATATCCTCCTGGATGTCTGCCCGTCAACTGAAACTCAACATGTCAAAGACTTAGCTTGTAATCTTCCCAACCTCGTCCACTACCTCTACTCCTCACATATCACTCACTGCTGATAATCATCACTCCCCCCTCCCAGGCCCGTCGTTCTACTGGACCCTGCCCTCTCTTTCATTCCTCATATGCAATCAAAAAAAAAATCTTTGCGATTTTAGCCACCGTAACTCTTGCGAAAGTGAAAGATCAAAGGCTTCGGGAGGCTGTAAGTTACGGGTTTAACCATCAACATTTTTTCAAGGCTGTAACTTGTAACCTGTTTGGAGCCTGCAAAAAGACGCCAATTGAATAGCAAATCAACTTGCGAGCTCACTTACGGGCTACCGGATCGAGCGAGAGCTCAATTGAATCGGGCTCTATGATCGTGACCGCGTATTGGACAAAGAAAAAGTGAAACAAGAAATTTAACTAGAACCTGGATAACTGCAGCAATAAAACTGACCATAAACGTAGTAATTTACTCTGTCCAAATATCTGCATCAAGAAGAAATCTGCATATTGAATCAGAAAATAGGGAATAAAATATTCTAATTACAAAAAACAGCCGTAGAATTATTGTTAAAATGCAGGGAATGGTTTAAAAAGTACAAAAATGAATTTTCAGATATCTTACATTTTGATGTTTCCAATGGCACGTTCTGCGCGGTGTATATCGCCTCTTTTGTGTGAGTTTTTCCACAATATATTTTCAAGTGGTTTACTTAAGGTCAACTGTGAGGATTGATGAAAAACCGTATACAATGATGTGCCGTGATTCATAAGGAACAAATAAAAAGCGAGTGCTATGTAAAAGTCAAGAGGGAATGGGACACTCTGTACAGCATAGCAGGATGTTAATTAATATTAATTCATTTTTAACAGATGAGTAATATTTTAGTATTTTTAAAGCCAGTTTTTAAATCCCCTGCAATGTACGTTAGTCTAAGAAGTCATGTTCTGTCACCTATAAATAAGAAGGATTTGGTATGAAGACACAATGCAAAAAAATCACTTACAAATCACTCACCCTATGATGTATTTCCTTTTAAAATGATTATCTTCCCAGGTCTTTCTTGCATCTGGCAATCTTGCAAAATCTTGAATCATTCTCCGGTCGCTTTCCAATGTTTACCATTTATTCCTTGGGACACTCGGCTCTGAAGACATTTGAAATCACCAGCACCCACAGCCCAACAGTCTTGATCCTCGTCTTCGACCCTACAGTGGGTCAGATCTTAGCATTTCCCATTGAACCTTGGACATTCCCCCAAATAATGAAAGGATATTCCTCGGGGCAAATGCAATATTTCTTTGTAAGTGAGGTTTCTCCCAATTCGTGATACCAGAATGCAACTGTCGCCCACTCCCCATGAAGTCATTGCCACTAAACGCGCTCGTACGTTGGGTTTAGAAGACTAGACTACAATGAGATCCGTTTCTTTCAGGCATGATTCACATGGATGGTTTGATTACTCCACTGCCCAGCTCACTGTGCTCTCTTCCAGAAACCTAAGAAAATAAATTCTACCAAATAATAGAAAAGAGTGCATGAAAACACTCCATAAACAAAGAAAAATATTATAGATATGATGAGCGTTAAGAACCTATCTATTAAGTACATTATATTTTGTTGTTGTTTAGTTATTCAGTCGTGTCCAACTCTCAATGACCCTATGGACCGCATCGCGTCAAGCACAATCATGACTCTGGTTGTGTTATCTATACAATTTTCTTGGCAAATATACTGGAGTGGGTTGCCAGTTCCTTCTCGAGTAGACCGCGATTTGTCTGACCTCTATGCTATGACGTGTCCATCTTAGGTGACCCTACATTGTTTAGTTCACAGCTTAATTGAAGTATACAAAGTCCTTCACCACAACAAGGTAGTGACCCAGAAGGGGCCATTATATTTACCTGGCTTAATAAATTATTATGTTAGTCCTAAGCGTATCAAGCCATGCCTGAATGTATTTATTGTGCTTGACAGACTATTTTCTCTGGAAGGCTGTACCACTTACCATATCCTTTCTGTAAAATAGTACTTACCCCCAACTTAAACTCATGACTTCCCGCTCCTTTAATGCCACGCGTTTCCCTTCTGTCCTTTCCTTTTGCCCCCCCCACTTTCCATCCCTGAAAATAATTTGGTTCCTCTTGTGGATATTATTATTATTATTATTATTATTATCGTTTATTTGTAACGCGCCAACATATTCCGTAGCGCTATACATAAGTTGAGTTACAGGCAATGACAAGTTCAAGATTCACACATTGCAATGAATGGAGGGCCCTGTCTTTGAGCTTGGCATCCGGTGTCCATAGCGCTTTCCCTAAATTACCGCGCAGACTTACAATCTAAAGGTAATATATGGAAGGTTCCAGATTTTTTATATTACAATAAGCTACCTAAGTGTTTATTTGCATATCGAGACATCATTTTATTGACAAGAGTTTAAAAGCTGTTTGTACTCATTGAAACTTTCCAAACAGTCCCAACAAAGGTCCACCCCTTGTAGCTCATGCACACAGTGTCTCTATTGGTACCAGATGTACCAACCAATCTGTTTCTCAACAGCATGTTTTGAAATGCTGCTGAGAGACAATCTGTGATTGGCTAGTACATCTACATAAGCTGTTGTTGCAAATATTTGGAAGGTTTCAATGAGTAAATACAGAGCTTTTAAACAATTATTAATAAAAATGTTTACATGCAAAGACATAGGTAGTTCATTTAATATTAAAACCACAGAAACTTCCACGTCTTTAATCAAAGCAGTTTTGTGAACACTGAGCATACGACTCCCAGACTCCAGGTGTGTCATTCTTATAGGATAGAGTTATCTAAAGGCTGCGCCCGCTCGCTCGCACGTCGCCGGGACGCACGTATTTACTGACAATTATGACTGTGACGTCTGTGCAGATAGCACTGAGCAGGCATTACACCGAGGGCACAGACACGGAGAGAGGGCACACAGAGAGAGAGGGCACAGAGAGAGAGAGGGCACAGAGAGAGCGGGCAGAGGGAGAGAACAGAGAGAGAGCGAGTGCACAGAGAAAGAGGGAGAGAGAGAGGGTACAGAGGGAGAGACGACACAGAGAGAGAGGGCACAAAGAGAGAGAGAGGGTACAGAGAGAGAGAGGGCACAGAGAGACAGGGGGTACAGAGAGAGAGGGCACAGAGAGAGTGGGCAGAGGGAGATAACAGAGAGAGAGAAATAGTGCACAGAGAAAGAGGGAGAGAGAGAGGGTACAGAGGGAGAGACGGAACAGAGAGAGAGGGCACAGAGAGAGAAATAGGGTACATAGAGAGAGAGATGGCACAGAGAGAGAGGACACAGAGAGAGAGAGGGTACAGAGAGAGAGAGGGCACAGAGAGAGAGAACAGAGGGAGAGAACACAGAGAGAGAGTGTACAAAGAAAGAGGGGGAGAGAGAGAGGGCACAGAGAGAGAGAGGGAGAGAGGGTACACAGAGAGAGAGAGAGGGCACAGAGAGAGAGGGAGAGAGAGAGGGCCAGAGGGCACAGAGAGAGAAAGGGAGAGTGCACAAGTGCACAGAGAAAGAGGGAGGGAGGGCCAGAGGGCACAGAGAGAGAGATAGAGGGCAGAGAGAGAGGGCAGAGAGAGAGAGCATGCAGAGAGAGAGAGAGAGAAAGAGAGACAGCACACAGATAGGCAGCTCAGACAATTGAAAATAACATGATATGATAAGTTACTAGTGTACATATATATATATATATATATATATATATATATACCCATCATAAATTAAATGATTGTGGTAAACTACCTCCTTAACAGGCTGGGCATATATATATTTTGGACCACAGAAGCCTTTCGCTTTATAAGACTCAATTACTTTATCAGATTCCTTGACATTAGCGCTGGCGTGTACAAGTACTGCGTTTAGCATCAGCTAAATAAGTCATAAGTTTACAAAGGCTAAAAGCATCAAGTGGTTATTCTAGATAATTTATGCCAGATCTCCCATTATTTAAATGAGATGCAATTGCAGCTTTAAATTGAAGTATGTATTTACCATGTCTATTCATATTTATATAGCGCTTTTAACAGAAGTGCTTTACAAGGTTGGAGGGATTATGACAATTTATATTGAACACAAAAGGAGTTGCAGAATACAATGCGCCTATATTCAGAGCGCCATATAATACGGAGCTTAAGGGCTTTGCTCCGATCAAGTCTAGAGAGGCGCGTGAGGGTGGGAGACGAGAGGCCACGGGCTGTATCGGGGTCAGATATGTCTGTATAGAAACTGCACTTTGTATTTGTAAGTAGTTATCATGAGAATAATATAAAGATTACAATTCTATAGGTTGACATTTAAACTTAAAGGGACCCTGCCTCCCAACAGGAAGTTGATTTAATTTTAAAGAGCATTTAACACTGTACTATTTCAGTAAATAGTTTCTGAAATATTTAGAATATTACAGCTCTTGCTCCATAAATTACAATTTGATAAGGGGCAAAAGAGGGGCCTAACTGTCAGATAACATTGAGGGTCCTTATTTTGGCAACTACATAGACAGAAAATCAAATAGTAATACTAATTAGCATGTCAAAGCAGCCAATTAGTATGAAGGACCCCCAGGGCGGAACCAGTGCCGGAGGAGGAGGCAAGGGCGGGCCTCGCGCGAGAGGTTGCGGTTGCTCCGCCCCCTTAGGGTTTTGTTGCTCACGTGGTGAGCTTATGGTTGTGCGTATGTGGTTTGTTGCAGCAGAGTTTTAATAGTTGTGTTGGGGCGGGTGGGGGAGTTGCCCGGGCCAATGGTGAATAGGGGCCATCCCTAGCCCTGAGAAGGCATAGAGGTTGACCTCTTGAGCGTGGGCTCAAGGGATGGGGTTACTGCCAAGCCTGGGGCTCCTCCCCCTTTGTAGTGAATTTACATATTCCATTTGCATATTATAATAATAAAACTCGCTGCGGCCAGTTGTAGCTCCAACAGTTGTGTTGTGTCTTTTTTGGGGGGTCAGGGACTTTGGGTCTTACCGGGTCATGTGTATAACAACTTGATTTGGGGGCGACAGAGTCCCTTTAAGGCTTGAATCTTGCAGATTGCTACAATTACAATAAGTCTCAGAAACAAGTGTAAAAATAGCCAAGATTTCCTTCCCTATACTACAAGAACATCATGCCTACTTGTTTTATTTACTTTCTTCTTGACTTTCCCCTTCTATTCTGTTCTTTTCTCTGCCTTTTTCATTCAAGTTGTTCACATTGACGCATTTAGCAAGTGTTTGCTATGGTGTCCGGCCAATCAGAACCTACAATGGATAATAATTATTCTGCTACTGATAAATAGTAGGACATCGCAGGTTCGCCATTTATTGTAGTGGCCCCACTGTAGCCCTATATTTTCAATACTGCATTTAGACATTACCAACATTTATTTTTTATGTGATATGTAGAGTAGAAAAATGACAAATGTGAGATGGGGAGGGGTGGTTTTCTCCTACTGTGTCCTGACATGGTACAGGAAAGAAATGAGGTGAACCTTGAGCCTCATTCAATTGAGCTTGTAAAATAATTTGCTATTCAATTGGCGTCTTTTGGTGAGCCGCAAACGGTCTACAGGTTACGGACTGAAAATCCCTGCGGTTGTTACAACTGTAACTTACACCCCATCTAAGCCTTTGATCTTTCACATCAGCAAGAGTACAGAGCGCTAAAATCGCAAATCGCTATTTAATTGCTACAATTACGCAAGCCTAAAAAAATGTTTTCACCTGCGCAAACGGCAAATGTAAAAGAAAATCCTAGGAGTAACAGTTGGGACCCGCAAAGGGGTTAAAGACATGTCCGTAGCACTGTAAATGCAAATACAAAATCAATACTGCGCTCTAAATGACGGAGAAAGCGATGAAAGACATTAGAATTAATCGCATAAGCTCTCAAATCTGCAGTGGGAATTATTTATTTTTAATGTTTCATTTCGGGGTTATATCGATCTTGGTTAATGAGTTAATACATATCAGGCCACCCACATGGACTAGAACAGTATTGGCATTCATTTTTATTATTTCTTATTGTGAGGGATTGCGAGTCCAATTGCATATCGGACCTCTAAACGCGAATTGATTGGCATGTAACCTCCATCTTATACTGCCGTAATGAGGACGGTCTCATTTTCTATTGGCTGTTTCTGACTCGGGAGTTACGACCTTACTTAACTGATCTGGATCACGCTCAGAAATGCTACATACTTTTTCGGATATTGGGACATACAGCCTGTATACCATAAGTTGAGGCCTTGCAATTGAATGAGGCCCCTTGTGTTTACACATCCTCCCAATTCTTTAAATTTACTAGTTGTACTAAGATGGTTCATACATTGCCTGTTATCTCATTTGTGTCGCTTTACAGTTAATTCTTAAATTCATATCATTTATTTTTCATGCAAATAAAACCAAAATGTCTGTAGTGTATGAAGCAAGTTTGGACCGACAGTGACCCCTAAACTGAAACTACAGTAATGCATATTTATCTGCTATTGCCACCAAAATAATCATTATAACACAAGCAGCTACTTAACTTTTGTAATAAATTGTGGATTACTAAAGTTACAGCTTTTGTTACAATAATTATTGCGCCACAGCTAAATATAGGAGACATGAATTATAATGTAATTTACATTAAGATTATCTTTTGAATATTAAAATCTCTTTTGACTTACGATTAAGGGGAAAATGATTTTTCTGTAACTTTAGTGTTGAGTATGTAATGTCAATGGTTTAATGTATAAACGCACTCACAATACCCCTATGGATGTATCATATGGTGACATGGGAGGTTAGAGGGTCAGCTGGTGGGCACATAGTGAATGTATCACATTATTATTATCCTATATTTGTAACACGCCAACATATTCTGTAGCGCTACACGGGGGTAAAGTACAAGGCAAGAACAATACTAACACATTGCAATATAATGGAGGGCCCTGTCTTTGAGCTTAGAATCCAACATGCATAGCGATTTGCCTGACACATGATTGAAAACTCACAAACTTACAGTCAAAAAGGGTTTAGGTGTGATACAGGAGGGTGATAGATACAAGATGGCAGCGTGTAATGCAATAGGCTCATGCAAGTGGGGTGTCTGTGTGTTGCGGTGTAGATTGTGAGTGATATTATGCTGTAGAGTGTGTAGTTGGGAGTATTATGGCTGAAGGTAATGAGCTTCTTTGAACAGATGCGTTTGAAGGTTTTGAGGCAGAGGGATAGCCTAGTGGAGCGAGGCAAGGAGTTAAATAGAGTAGAGGCAGGAAGAAGGTCATTAGCAATGAGAAGGAGGTTGGGGGAGTATTTTGAGACAAGAGCATATATATATATATATATATATATATATATATATATATATATTATAAAGGTGCACCGCTAGAGATTTATGTAGAAAAACATCACCACCAATCTGGCACATCTTTTACTTCTAGTACATATGATCCTATAAATCGTATTGTGGGAAAGCAAACCCCATTAGAAACAGATTGTAGGAATGCAGAAAAGAGAAGACATGCATGATCCATTACAAGTGGCTGAGATGAGTTGAGAAGCTCTGGGATGGCAATTCTCATAGGAAAAAGTGCATAGTAAATACAGGGATTCACATCTCAGACACTTGTGGAGAGAATCCACAGAATCATATAACATTTCCATTAATTTCTGCTGAAAAATCTGCCACTTTAAGCTGTTATGTGGCAATAGAATTAAATAGAACAGCAAGTTCCAGTACGCAGACCAAGATGGAATCCAGCATCAAACATGATAAATCAATGCTTTTTCTTCAAAATGCTTTATGCTCACTTCACACATAAACACTTGTTAGTTTGTTACATATTGCACAAATGTAATGCACCCCCCCCCCCATCAAACTTCTGTGGTCATTTAAAGAATAAGAGAAATTATTGGTGTTTACCATATAATAAATATTCATGTTGAATTATTGAATATATACGGTAGTTTGTGAGATATCCCGTGTGTGAGTCTGTCTGATGAGGCGTCTCATATCAAATCATTTTATTGAGGAATTCTGTATATTTATAATTCATACAACAATTTCTTGTGTGAGCTCCACCCCCAAGACACCTATATAGGCAGAGCGTCCTAGCCAATGGACTGTGTGAAGTTGTGTCCTAGCGAAACGGCTGTCAGGATCACATCTGCAGCTTTGTCTCCGAGGGAAATAGATACATTGTTGTAGCTGACTCTGATTGGCCACAACTAATTATGAATTTTATGCTAATTTATCTTGGATTTTCAGGGGCATTCCTTTTCAAAATCAACTGCCTGAAAACTGAAGAAATGATGCACATTTTAGGGCAAGTTTATTCATATTTAGTTTAGTATTTTTTCATGCAAAAAAATGTTTTCATACACTACTGTCGTAGATGCATTCATGATCCATGAACCTTCCATATATTTTATTTACTTATAGCACCAAGTGGTTTATTTCTTATAGAACAAACATTCATGAGTATGTTGCATATTTCTAGAACGGAGTAGATCATCTGTATATAAACCCGTGCCCTTGGAGTCCCGGGCAGACAGTGAGCTGATTTCAGATTGTGATGCAAACCTTGAATTAAACCATATCGTTCTCCATCGTGCAGAGATCAAACTCTTATCTGAACTAATTAGAAAGCAAAAACCTAAACCCATTGGCCAGATCAGGAAAACAGTTTACAGGGGAAGATTCTCATTAACCTGCCTCTAATACTCGCAATCCGCTTTCCACGGTACTGAATTAATCTTGTGCTATTGGGAAAGCTCGGCGCAGTTATTTATATTGCTGTATGAAGGTCTAGCACAAGAAGTAATTTTCTAATTGCAGTGAATTAGCCGTCACTTGCTTGTTGACCACATAATGCTCTCATTGCTCAAGGTCACATCCTGAATCGTAAGGAGCTTTATGAGACAGCATTTCCAATGGACAATGTATTTCCCACTAGACCCACAAAACACGGTGATTTGTGTCTTCTAATGAAACATGCTTGTAACAAGGGCCCCCTGACCTCTACAAACTTTACAATTTTACTGCGGTTGTAATATTTCTAAAGGATTTTATAGCTGAAGAAAATGTCACTGCTAAGGCAACAGGTTAGGAAAGAAATCCACAATGGTATCATTCAAAATGATAAGAAATAACAAGCATCTTATCGGCTCAATGTTATTTAAAAAAATATATATATTCCAACTATAAACGCCTTCTGGATTGCTACCTTACTGTGGTGAAGGGGCTTATGTACTTCAATGAAGATGTAGGGTCATTCATAGCAGAGAGTTCAGACAAATCACAGTCCACTGGAGAAGGAAATGGCAACCCACACCTCGGATCTGTGCCGAAATAATGGAGGAGCACAATCAGAAACACAATGATGTGCTGGGGTCACGGGGAGTCGGACGCAACTGATCGACTTAAAAACAACAACTATTAACTGACATTGGGCCTCATTCAATTGTGATGTGGCCAATTGAATAGGGCCCTAAATAAGCACATAGCATATTTTTATTAAAGAAGTTTTTAGTTAGTGAAAACCTTTCTTTTGGATAGATGCTTGCTAAGTAAAAAGTTATTTAAAAAACATATGTCATGTGCTTATTTACACCCCTATTCAATTGGGCAAATTCCAATTGAATGAGGGCCATTGAATATAGCAACTGTTACCGCTAACTAAACACGCTCTAACAATAATTACATGTATTGTCTTCATTGTAAGTCATATAAAAAAACTTAAGACTGGGCATGTCCAGACCCTAGGGGGTAATTTATTAAATGAGTGTATTTAGGGGTCTGAGCATGCCCAGTCTTTTATGATATGACTGACACTAAAGATAACAGATTCAATGCCCCAAGGGGTTATCAGCATCTATTACTAGGAGATACAGAGCAGCTTTGTCTCTTTGTTGTACCTGCCTCTGATTGGCCACAACTAACTGCACATGTTTTGCTAATTTAGCTTGGATTTCCAAGGCATTCCTAATCAAAACCAACTGAAGAAATGTTGCAAACTTTAGGTTAAATTTATTAATGTTTACCGTATTTATTCGAGTATAACGCGCAAAATTTTCTACCAAAAAAAGAAATCAAAGTTAGGGTGCGCGTTATAAATGAGGGCTGGGGTGGGGTGGCAGTGGTGGCCGGTCCATTGAGGGCGCAGACGAATTGTGAGTTTGCACTGCGCCTTTTCTGGGCTGCAGCCGCTCACTGTACGCGAGGGCGAAGAGAAAGAACGTCCCCTCATCGCGTACAGTGGGCGGCCCGCTGTATGGTTGCCGCTTCATCTCGCCTCGCCCACACGTTACGGTAAGCATTGCTTTTGTACCGTAAACGATGGCAACTCAGGGTATCAAGAGAAAACGTTCTGCATATGACGCTTCATTCAAGCTCAAAGTTATTGATCATGCTGAAATTCACGGAAATCGAGCAGCTAGCCGAGAATTCACTGTACCAGAGACGAATGTTAGAGAATGGAGAAAACAGAAAGTCGTCCTGAAAGATATGAATAAAACAAAAAAAGCACAACGAGGGAGACAAGCCATGTACCCAGACATGGAGAAGGAACTTTATGAATGGATCATTGACCAAAGAAGTAGTGGGTACATCGTCACATCACTCCACATTAGACTTCAAGCCCAAAAGTTTTGCAAAGATTCAAACTTCAAAGCCTCTAATGGATGGACACAAAAGTTTATGAAAAGGCATGGACTTGCAATACGCCAGAGAACAAAGATAGCACAGAAGCTGCCTAATGATTTAGAAGAGAAGATCGCTTCATTCCATACCTTTATAATCAACCAACGCAAGCAGATTAATTTTGAACTTTCACAGATAGGCAATATGGATGAGACCCCCATGTGTTTTGACCTACCAGGCAACAGGACAATTGACAGCAAAGGGAAGCGCACAGTCCAGATTAGAACCACAGGCCATGAGAAAACTCATTTTACCACTGTGTTATCCTGTATGGCAGACGGTTTTAAACTTAAACCAATGGTGATTTTTAAAAGAAAGACTATTCCAAAAGGAGTTAAATTTCCACCAGGTGTCGTGATCCATTGTCATCCTAAAGGATGGATGGATGAAAAGGGCATTATTTTATGGTTAAATAAAGTTTGGAATACTAGACCAGGCGCACTACTGAAGAAATCCATGCTTGTATGGGACCAGTTCCGCTCACACCTGACAGACATTGTGAAGGACAAACTGAAAAGTCTAAAAACATTTCAAGCTGTGATTCCAGGTGGACTAACCTCTATTCTTCAGCCACTAGATGTGGTTTTAAACAAACCCTTCAAAGACAGAGTCAGGGAAAAGTGGATTACCTGGATGAAATCCGACGACAAAGAATTGACTGCAAAAGGAAACCTCAAGAAACCTGGCCTATCTCTCGTGACATCCTGGGTTAAAACATCATGGGAAGACATACCAAAAGAAATGATCATCAAGAGTTTTTTGAAGACAGGCATCAGCAATAAAATGGACGGCACAGAAGATGACCTGCTGTGGAATTCAGACTCAGAAGAAAGCGAAGAAACTGGAGAAACAGATGTTCCTGCCAACTGGGACACTGATGAAAAATTAACTCGAGAAGAATGGGAACAACTCTTTGGTGTATCTGATGATGAATCTGACTTTGAAGCATTTTAAATACCATAAATATTGTTACCGTTAATTTTATTTCGGTATTGTGTTTATACCAGTTTACGTTGTCAATAAATAATTTGGTGTGGATTTTTAATCGAAAATTAGGGGTGCGCGTTATACACGAGTGCGCGTTATACTCGAATAAATACGGTATTTGGGATTTTTGTTCAATGCAAAAAATGTTTCCATACACTATGTATTCTCCTCTATCAGATACATCCACAATCCATGAAAATTCCTTATACCTTTAACATGTTCCTATATTTTATATACTTATAGCACCGCTTATTTCTTATAGCACATACATGTATGATGAATTATTAGTATGTTCCTTTATTTTTCATATTTCTGATCAGAAAAGCTTTTCCCTGGTATTTCGGGGCTGGTTCACTCTTTTGAGAGGGACCAGACTGATACACTACAGGATATTTCTCCCTGTGAAGGGCACAAGTGGCTAAAAGAGGCCGCTCTCAGAGTGGCGTATCATGGCCATAGAACTCACCTATTAAGGTTAGTTCATTCTCTGATGAGCACCTCTGACTTAGTTGTTTTGTATATGCAAATTACAATTAGGGTTTAGTCTCCCTAAGGGTAATAGGGGACTCGAAACGTGGACCCCTTGCTCACTGTGCCTTAGGGAGTTCAGCTGCACCTCACTGACGAGGCCCATAAAGGCCGAAACACGTCTAAGGTTTGCTGTTTCTCCTGTTCAGGGTAGAATTGCCTGGTATTTCGGGGCTGGATCACTCTTTTGAGTGTCACCAGACTGATATACTACAGGATATTTCTCCCTGTGAAGGGCACAAGTGGCTAAAAGAGGTTGCTCTCAGAGTGGCTTATCATGGCTATAGAACTAACCTATTAAGGTTGGTTCCTTCTCTGATCAGCACCTCTGACTTAGTTGTTTTGTATATGCAAATTACCTTTAGGGTTTAGTCTCCCTAAGGGTAATAGGAGACTCCAGACGTGGACCCCTTGCTCACTGTGCCTTAGGGAGTCCAGCTGCACCTCACTGACGAGGCCCATAAAGGCCGAAACGCGTCTGGTGTTGGCTGTTTTTCCTGTTCAGGGTAGAATTGCCTGGTATTTCGGGTCTGGATCACTCTTTTGAGTGGGACCAGACTGATATACTACAGGATATTTCTTCCAGTTAAGGGCACAAGTGGCTAAAAGAGGTTACTCTCAGAGTGGATTATCATGGCCATAGAACTAACCTATTAAGGTCTTGTTTTGATCAGAAAAGCTGACTAATAGGTAAAAATGCCAAAAGTCCATTTTATTTTTCTATTGGAAAACACATTTTTTTCAATAAGCTTCAATTGATAAATCACTTGTTAAAAATGACATCATTCCTGAAAACTCCATTGTGTCACTTTTTATTTATTTTTTCAAATTCTAGATAAGCAGGAAAACACCAGGGACGACGGTGTGAATCCAGCGACATTTTCCTGTGAATCAAATATTTGGTTTTCTCTTCTATCTGAACTGATTAATTCCTGCAAATGCATATCTGGAAATGCTATTAACCTCAACGCACAGAGTCTGGGGCTGGAATATATCAAAATATCTATCTGTGCCGCGGCATATTGCACGATCATTTGGAAACGTGAAGCACCCTAGAGGAGTGATAAGCTGTACGTATGCTCGGAGATTGTGAAACCATTAAAAAAACAACCTGGAGAGGAAGCAACTAGAGAGGAAGAAACAATAACTATGTTGTGACTTGCTCCCCGTGCGCCATGTTATTACAAATGAGTGCGGTATTGGAAAGGTGGGAGACAATAATGCAGAAATAAATGTGGGTCTGTACGAGATCTCCGGGGCATTCCCAGGTATATTTAGCCTCATGGTATATCCACTCACTGCTGCTTTACATCGTAGCCCCGGGACATCTTGCAAGGTCTGAGCTCTCCCGGTATTTGGAATCCAATAAACGCACTGTTGGTTAATGCCATTTGCGTTTCAAAACCACGATGATCAGGACTTCACAACTCAATTTTCTGAATATAATGATGTTATTCTTTTTTACAGCTTTCCTATTCCACGGCGATGGCAGAAACCCTCCAATGTCTACTGTGAGCGAACAGATGTGTTTTCGCAAGGCGCTTAGAAACCAACTTCGTGGTCTCATTGTTTTTTAATCTTCCGTCTCGTATCTAATTTCCCTGTCAACAAATCACTAAAGATCTCCAAAATCAGCGCCGTCAGTAAATGCTTCACTAACGCCAAGATGTCAGCGGGTTATAGCCAGATAGAGACAGCCTATTTCAATTTTAAATAAATAAACTAAAATGTACTAACAGTAAAGACTGAAATGTCATATTCCGCATGTCACTGTTGTTGGAATAGATACCGGAAACTATTTTTCGCACAAAAAACAAATATCAGAAATGTTACTAAAGGGATACCCTGTACAGCGCTACGGAATATGTTGGCGCAATATAAATAAAGATATGGATTTATCAATAGTGCTCTACTTCATTATATGGAAATGAATTACATGCAGGGAAATGAATGAGTATTTCACGATTTTATTTTATTTTCTTTATTGTTGTTGTTTAGTCATTTCCAACTCTCTGTGACCCCATACTCTGCAGCATGCCAGGCACGTCTGTCAGCCACTGCTCCTCTGAGCTCCTTCAATCTCATGTCCATTACTTCAATTACCTCATTTATACATTTCCACCTCCTCCAGGCTCCTTCAAGCTCATGCTCATTGCTTCAATCGCCTGATTTATACATGTCCACATCTTCATGCACGGAAAGGAGGCAAGGGGGGGGGGGGGGCTGAAGATGCACGGGGGGGGGGGGGGAGGGACAGAAGGACACAGGAGAGAAAGGGACGGAAGGACTGACCGTCATTTTTTCATGGTATACCATAATTTATGATGGGCAATTTTGTAGTTCTATCTATCTATCTATCTATCGATTTATCTATCTATCTATCTATCTATCTATCTATCTATCTATCTATCTATCTATCTATCTATCTATCTATCTATCTATCGATTTATCTATCTATCTATCTATCTATCTATCTATCTATCTATCTATCTATCTATCTATCTGTCTGTCTGTCTGTCTGTCTATCTATCTATCTATCTATCTATCCCTCTATCTATCTATCTATCTATCTATCTATCTATCTATCTATCTATCTGTATGTCTATCTATCTATCTATCTATCTATCTATCTTCCCATCTACACATCTATCTATCTATCTATCTACCTATCCTTCTATCTATCTATCTATCTATCTATCTGTATGTCTATCTATCTATCTATCTATCTATCTATCTATCTATCTGTATGTCTATCTATCTATCTATCCCTCTATCTATCTATCTATCTATCTATCTATTGATTTATCTATCTATCTATCTATCTATCTATCTATCTATCTATCTGTCTGTCTGTCTGTCTATCTATCTATATATATATAAACAAAAAAATATCACATGTAATAATTGTCAAACTGTGAGATGTCATCATGCTTTGCGCTGTGCGTACAACTTAGGCGATGAGCGCCTTAGCGAGGCGAGCAGTTGAGGCAGTAAAACCCGCAGCACTTAGGCAATGAGCGCCAGAGGAGCTCATCGACTGCTCCCCTCGCAAAGCGAGGCGAGCAGTGGAGGCATTGAAACACACAGGATGTAGGCAGAAAGGAGCACAGTTGAGGCATTGAAAAACGCACAACTTAGCCTCCAAGCACTTAGGAAACGCAGGATTGCCTTGGGCTGCAAGCAGTTGACAAACGTTGGACTTACGGTCAAAAAAAATGTGGGATGTGGGACTTAGAAAAAAAAATGACGAGACGCTGGAAAAATACGAAATTAACGGCCGAACCACACAAATAGAAAAACACAAAAACACACACAAAAAAAAAATTAAATACATAAAAAACATCACACACAGCACGGGGGGACAGCCAGGACGTCTCAGAGTGAGGTTGCAAGGTAATTTAAGTCGAATTTGCAGAGTTTCGGCACTTGAAAATCGACTAAGCGAGAAAAAAATGGTGGCCGAAAAAACTGAAAATGAGGCTACACGACCCCGAACCCCACAAAACACTGCCAGCCGCGTACAACTTTTACCCAGGAACGTACGAGGTACCAAATACACAATTGGAAAGGACGGATCATGCTTGTGAGCCGCGTAGTACATAGACAAATATCAAGATAGACAGATAGATAGATAGATAGATAGATAGATAGATAGATAGATAGATAGATAGATAAATAGATAGAAATAGATAGATAGACAGATAGATAGATAGATAGATAGATATA
>CM050170.1:193855466-193972966 GCA_027410445.1 Discoglossus pictus
TAGATAGATAGATAGATAGATGATAGATAGTTATAGATAGATGATAGATAGATAGATAGATAGATAGATAGATAGATAGATAGATAGATAGATAGATGGAGATAGATAGATAGATAGATAGATAGATAGATAGATAGATAGATAGATGGAGATAGATAGATAGATAGATAGATAGAGATAGATAGATAGATAGATAGATAGATAGATAGATAGATAGATAGAAAAAATAGATAGATAGATAGATAGATAGATAGATAGATAGATAGATAGATAGATAGATAGATAGATAGATAGATAGATAGATGGAGATAGATAGATAGATAGATAGATAGAAAGATAGATAGATAAAAAAATAGATAGATAGATAGATAGATAGATAGATAGAAAAAATAGATAGATAGATAGATAGATCAGATGATAGATAGATAGATAGATGGGTAGATAGATAGATAGATAGATAGATAGATAGATGATAGATCGATAGATAGATAGATGATAGATAGATAGATGATAGATAGATAGATAGATAGATCAGATGATAGATAGATAGATAGATAGATAGATAGATAGATAGATAGATAGATGGATAGATAGATAGATAGATAGATAGATAGATAGATAGATAGATAGATCAGATGATAGATAGATAGATAGATAGATAGATAGATAGATAGATAGATAGATAGATAGATAGATAGATAGATAGATAGATCAGATGATAGATAGATAGATAGATAGATAGATAGATAGATAGATGGATAGATAGATAGATAGATAGATAGATAGATCAGATGATAGATAGATAGATCAGATGATAGATAGATAGATAGATAGATAGATAGATAGATAGATAGATAGATAGAGAGATAGATCAGATGATAGATAGATAGATAGATAGATAGATGGATAGATAGATAGATAGATAGATAGATAGATAGATAGATAGATCAGATGATAGATAGATAGATAGATAGATAGATAGATAGATAGATAGATAGATAGATAGATAGATCTGCTCATCCTCCATAATGTATTGTATCCACAAGCAACCAAATGCTAATTTCTAAATCTTATACTGAATATACTGAATATTGAGAATTGTAGATGGAGACCTGACTGAGAGTCGCTTCTGAATTGTTTGAAAAGTAAAATATTTAGTATCCACGCTTAGTATTCCATTATGTGCCGGAGCATTATCGAGTTTGCCTCCAATTACCATGCTAAGTACAGCAAATCATCCAGTGCCTCTTAGTCTCTACTTTACATGCAAATAAACGTGTGCTGCTAAAGTGCATTATTTGAAAAGCAAGATGTAATTGTGAGTTTGGTATCTATATCATTGCTTGAGAATTCAACTAAATAACACTGAGAATTGTTGCTTTGCAAAAAAAAATAATACTTTATTAATGGAACAGCAGAAGTGTTAGAGACAATGGGCCTCATTCAATTGCTCCATTTTTGAGATCCAGGCTCGCAAATGGTGATCCCAAGCCACGTTGCTATTCAATTGCCTTCTATTTGCGTGCTGAGATCGAGTTACGTGCTGCGAGCTACGATTCCTAGCGATTTGGTCAATCGCAACTTACTTCCCTCAAAGCCTTTGATCTTGCGCGGCGGCAAGACTTGCGGCCGCAAAATATTCCTAATCGCTATTCAATTGCTCCCATTACCCTTCCGTCAAGCCTGTAAATGGCTAAACGTGTACCGAGGAGGTGTCGCAAAGGGCTTACTTACTAATCGTAGCACTTGAAATGCAAATATAAAATCAATCCAGCGCTGTAAATGATGGGGAACGCAATGGGTGACATTAGGATTAAAAGCACAACCTTCTCAAGCTCGCACATCGCCAAAATATAATACTTTATTTCATGTTTATTTTCCGTCAGAAGCCCGTAGGGCTTTGGAATCCAAATTCCATATTTCATTGAGGTCCATGGACTTGAATAACGAGTTACGGGCTTGGAGGTCATTCAAAACTGTGGACGGAAATGAAACTTGAAATAAAGTATTGTATTTTGGCGATGTGCGAGCTTGAGAATGCTTTTAATTCTAATGTCACGCATTGTGTTCCCCATCATTTACAGTGCTTTACAGTGCTGGATTGAATTTATATTTACATTTACAGTGCTCCGAGTTTGCGGGCTTGCAACACGAGTTACGGGCTTGTTTGGGTGATCATGTTCAAGGGGGACTAACTTGCGGGCCCGGCCAATTGAATAGCAGCGTAAACGTAGAGCTACGTGAGGACGTAACTCGATCACAGCAAATTGGCGATCGAGTTACGTCCCGCAATTGAATGAGGCCCAATATATAGGATAGAAATTCCATAGGCCTGGAATATACATAATGCTATCTGAGGACTAAAGTAAAATTGAGAGTATAAGGCCCAACTTAAATGGATATGGAAGGATTCTGGATTTTACTAGGTACAGAATATACTTGTTTATCTATTTACCTTTATGTACTTTTTTAATTAAGAAGTGCTTATAAGCTCTGTTTTTACTGCCTAAAATCGTACAAATAGTCCCTGTATGGGTCTTCCCATTCCAGCATATGCAGAGACATACTTTGTGGGGCTGGATGTGCTGTGTAGTGTCCTAGCCTATCAGGGACCATGCCCCTGGAACATGGTGCAGAATGTTGCTGAGAGATAGTCCGTGATTGGTTAGTATGAGTCAGCACATACAGTACTACAGGGTCTGTGAATAAGCTGCAGGGACTATTTGTTGGATTTTATGTAGTAAAAACTGAGAATGTAAACCCTTTTTAATAAAATAAAGTACATAAAAGTAAATAGATACGCAATTACTGTATATTATAAACCTAGTAACATCCAGAAACCCTCCATATCCCTTTAAATTACCATTGTCCTCATATACTATTTGGAAATATGAAAAATGTTTTAAGGGAAAAAATATATATTACATCATCTAAGTTATTACCTTTTACGTGAAACTTCCTGAGGAGGGGGAGACAATGAATGATGACTTTATATCTGCGCCAATGGGAATGTTGCATCTACAACCAGACTAATGGAGAGCAGTCGTCAGCATGCAACTGTGTGCAGCGGCATGGACCGGAAAGTGGGTGGTATGATGGCATGTGGCAGACAAATAACAGGAAAGATCCCCAAAAGCTTATATGGAAATTATATGGAACATTTCACATAAATATAAGAAATCTTAGACTGCACTGAACCATCGCTTCCTATCTGCTGTCAAATTCTTAACAAAGCTCATATTTAAAAGCCCAAAGTCCTGGGGCTATGCATCCCTATCTGTGCCGCACATCTATTGTCAAGAAATATTCATTGCACCAAAGCGCTAGGTCTGGAAATCTCATATGGAGCCATTACTAGATCCAGACTATAATTGACCTCTATCCTGCTCAGATTTCTTCTCAGAGGAAAATCCAGTTGTAATTTGCCAACATAATGAAGGTTATTACAGCAAACACGCAATATTTTTCATTCATTTTCATAAGCTACATGACATTTTAAGCTCACTTAGCAACATATATTGGATTTGCAATCATCCGGAATCAGTCAGGCAGGTAGAGTCTCTTTTGGAGGTCTGGTTCACCGTAGGACAAGATGATCGTTGTACTGAGGAAATGTTTAATAGATTTTATAACAACCCCTGGCAGTGCAAGGATTAAACATGATCTGTCACCTGTAATTATAGGGATATGGAAGGTGTTACTACAGTATTTGCCGGCGTATAAGACAACTCCTGAAAAACATGCCTCCAAGTGGCAGGGTCGTCTTATACGCCGGGTGCACTTTGTTCGTGCCGGTCACAGGGAGATGCAGGGGCGGGCCGGAGGTGCTGCGGTCGTGCCGGTCACCGGGAGATGCATGGGCGGGCCGGAGGCACTGCGGTCGCGTTGCAGGGGCGGGCCAGAGTTGCTGCGGTTGTGCTGGTCACAGGGAGATGCAGGAGCAGGCTGGAGGAGCTGCGGTCGCGTTGCAGGGGGGGGCCGGAGGCGCTGCGGTCGCGTAACAAACTCTATATTTTGAGTGGCAATGTTAGGGGTCGTCTTATACGCCCAGTCGCCTTATACCCCAGCAAATACGGTAGGTATATAATATCACTGGGTATCTATTTACTTTTTTTGTGCATTATTTTATTAAGAAATGCTTATATGCTCTGTTTACTGCCTAAAGTCAAACCAATATTTCGTGCTTGGTTCTGCTCTCTATAGCATATGCAGATGCAGACTGAATTTGTAGTGTAGTGTCCTAGCCTATCAGGGACCACGTCTCTGCAGCACGTAGCAGAATATTGCTGAGAGATAGCCACTGATTGGTTAGTGTGAGACACTGCACAGCAAGTACTACAGAACATTTATTTTCATATGCTACAGTGGGCAGACCCATACAGGGACTATTTGTTTGATTATAGACTGTAAAAAGAAAGCTTAGAGCTTTTTTATTAATCTATAAAAACAGAAATCCTTCTGCTCCCTTCTTCCCCTCTACTTCTAAAAAAAATAAAGTACATGTCAGTAAATACAGCTGTGCGCAAAGGTTTGCATACCCTCGGTGGATTGGTAATACATGTACCATTTGTAAAGACAAAATGAGTGAGCAAAACACATTTATTTTATTTCTTATAGGATTCATATCCAACTGTAGGTTATAACAGGATGGCACAATCATAAACCAAACATGGCAACAAAGAAAAAAAATGAAATGGCCCTGCTCAAAAGTTTGCATCCCCTTAGTTCTTAATACTGTGTGTTGCCCCCTTTATCATCAATGACAGTGTGCAGTCTCCTGTAATAGTTGTCTATGAGGCCCCTAATTCTTGCAGGTGGTATAGCTGCCCATTCATCTTGGCAAAATGCCTCCAGGTCATGCAAAGTCTTTGGTCGTCTCGCATGAACCGCACGTTTGAGATCTCCCCAGAGTGGCTCGATGATATTAGGGTCAGGAGACTGTGATGGCCACTCCAGGACCTTCATCTTTTTCTGCTGTAACCAGTGGAGGTTCAACTTGGCCTTGTGCTTAGGGTCATTGTCCTGCTGGAAAGTCCAAGAGTGTCCCATGTGCAGCCTTCGTGCAGAAGAATGCAAATTGTCTGCCAGTATCTTCTGATAACATGCTGCATTCATCTTGCCATCAATTGTCACAAGATTCCCTGTGTCTTTAGACCCCTGCTTCACAGTGGGGATGGTATTCTTTTCACTATAGGCCTTGTTGACCCCTCTTATGGTTGTGGCCATAAAACTCTATTTTGGTCTCGTCACTCCAAATTACATTGTGCCAGAAGTTGTGAGGCTTGTCAGAGTGTTGTTGGGCATATTGTAACCGGGCTATTTTGTGGCATTGGCGCAGTAAAGGCTTCTTTCTGGCAACTCGACCATGCAGCTCCTTTTTGCTCAAGTATTGTCGCATTGTGATCCTTGCAACAACCACACCGTCTTTTTCCAGAGCAGCCTGTATTTCTCCTGAGGTTACCTGTGGGTTTTTCTTAGTATTCTGAACAATTCTTTTGGCAGTTGTGGCTGAAATCTATGTCTAACATTTAGATATTATGTGATTTCTTATTGTACTTCCCTTTTATTCTTCTTCCCCTCCTTTCTTCCCCTCTACTTCTTAGTTATATCGATTTTAATATTAACAATAGTCGGTATATAACTTTTCTAATAAGGAACAAAATGTTTATTGTATTGTATTTCTCATTGCAAAATGAAAAATAAGATAGTTTTGTAAAAAAAAAAGATGTTATGCCTGTAGCATGCCAAGGTACAAGCTGTGCAACACCTTACAAACTGATGCCCTCAGCCTTATAGGATAGGCGTATTGTGCCAGGGGAAAGGGGCCCACTGAGGTATGGGTTACCATTGGGGACATTGTGATTTGTGTGTTATTCCTTGTTATGCCTGTTAGAAGCATAGGATAGTGGAAATTGCTTGGGTACCACTAGGCCCATAATATGGTATCCATGTTGGGGTGTGAGTAAGAATATGATAGGAGTAATGGGATGTATGTCTATATTGTGCTTTGGGGGGGGGGGGGGGCTAGCAATTACAAGGGAAATATTGTATATGCCCAATATTTCCTAGTGCTGGACTAGTTCCTTATTAACCATAATACGGAGATAACTGACCCATATGAGTCACATAACACACAGTCAGATGGCTATCTTCAGTCCAGGGCTGGTGTGGATCAAGACTGTGCATTGTTGTTAATGCAATTGATGTATTGTTACAGTAGAATGTGTGATTCTCTTAGACTTTCAAGCTCCTAACACAGGGAAGTAATTAAAAGGCATGATATCATATAGTAAGAGGGTAGGAGGCGACGCCTGTCAATCAAACCCACCTGGGCTTTAGTGGTAACGTGAGCTAGAAGGTGATTGGGTAACCATGTATGCAAATTTGAATTGATTGCCCTTTTGTTGCTATTAGTGTGGTATAGATATGTCTGTTGCTTCAGTAATAAATATGCTATAACTGGTTCACATAATAATGTGTGGATTTCGTTATTGATGCTGGAATCCTGGTTCCTTAGAAAGATCTTTATGCTATACAAGATCACAGACACCTCTTCGTCTGACCCAAGGGTTGAAAATTCTTCCTGCTGTACAGAGGTGAAACGAACTGGGCACACATGTGGGGAGAGGTTTGGCAATAGGCTCTTATTATACCGCATTCAACATACAGGTTGTCACTAAAGATCATACAGAAACATTGACCAGAGTTGCCCTTTAACCATATAGCTCAACTTAGGCAAAATGTAGCTTTTCATTGGAATACATGTATAAAATAAAATCTAAACTTTTATATAATATAATCTAATAACGATGGCAGAGAAAACAAAATCTGCCTTTTTAAATTGCCAACTGTTGCAGTCATATAATCTCTAATGCTAAACGAACAAGTAAGTAATTTATAGTTACAGACATCAGTGATATTCCACTTAAAGCTGTTTTTCTCAGGCTCTTACCAGTTAATGCCATGCAATAAGAGCTGGAGGGGAGTTGCAGGTAAAGCAATTATTGCTGATGATGCTAATAAGAAAGTCTGAATGTGTCTGAGATGTTCACCACTGTACCTGTGACCTTTAGAGAACTTATGGACGAGTTACAGTATGCCAAAAAATAAGATTTGAGCATATTATAAAATCTTAACGTTTCTTATTTTTAAAAAAAAATATATATGTTTTCCATGTGACTCTGATCAAGCACCACATGTCATCCTTTGCTGCTGAGTCACTCTAGATGGTATCTATGTAATTATTGAGGTGTGTGTCAGTGCTCACTATTCCTCTAGGCTCTGTGAGTGAACCAAGATGCAGCTCATGCATACACCCCTATAATTTACAAAGAAGCCCCTTACAATGACTCTGCAGCAAAAGGGGAGTGTCATGCTTGATCAGAGCTGCAAATTGAGCCATATGGAATAAAAATAAAACAGTTTAAAAATAACTAAGTTTTTCTTTTTTATATTATGCTCAGTTCTAATTCTTTGTCATACTGGTCCTTTAAAAGATACTAAGATAAGAAGCAACGAAAAAGGCAATGCAATGCGTTGCTGCCCCTTCTGCCAGCACAAAGGCCACATGTATAATGGACCAAATGTTTCATGGCCCGTTAAAAAACATTTAAAAGAGAAAAATTAAACAATGGCTGAAGTTAAATCTAATATATTACGCAAAAAAAGAGGAGACAAAGAGTTCATAGGGATGATGTATTCAAAAGTACCACAAAGAAGACAAGAAACCTATTTATGGCAAACCTTTACAATTTAGATCACCCGAGAGAATAGTTAAAACATAACTTTTATTAAATACTAATAAAATAGTTTTATACCTTAAAATCTTTTGTTTAGACCACATATGTAAGGAATAGTTTTTTTTTTATACCACAGAACAATCTTTTTAGACTCAAATGATAGTTATACTTTGACAGATATAAATAAAAATAAATATTAAATTGTTTGCCAAAGTGCATAAAAAGATAGTTATAAGTGACAACATATATTATTTATAATAAATTGACTTATGTGAGTAAAATATTGAAGGGGCTTGTGTAAGCTGTGAGCTATAAGATGTACGGTCACCCAAAATGGGAAGTTATATTCAACATCTTTTAGTTGAGTTCAGTGACCACTAGGGGGGAAGAGAGATTTTTCGTTTTTTTTTTTTTTTGAAACTCGCCAATTACAGGGGTGAAGCATCAGCTCCGTGTCCATCTCTCTCTTGCTTTGAGTTGTCCATCTCAGAGAGATCAGACAAATCGTGGTCCACTGGAGTAGGAACTGGCAACCCACTGAAGTATCTTTGCCAAGATAAGATGTCCTGGTTCATAGGGTCATAGAGAGTCAGACATGACTGAATGACTAAACAACAATAACAAGAGTACTGGATAGGATACGGCAACTGTTAATAGTGTTCAATAAATGTTATCCTACAAAAAATGATCTTATTTATTACATGTGGATCTTGGGTGACCCAAATTACAAAAGTGTGCCATTAATAGGGATCTTTTCTTCTTCAGTATATCCTTAAACATAGACCAGAACTGAAAGCGATATGAACCAACAGTAGGCCCTAAATCACATCTCGTAAATGAGTGAAGGCAACAGCTTTACACTGAACCGAAAAATATGCAGGTGCCATTTTAAAGAGCTCCTTTTTCACCCTGGCACAAGCCTCGCCCGGTACGTCGCCAAACATCCCCTCGTTTATTAATCCCGTATCACCCATCCATACGTAGGCAGGCTACAGAATCTTTAAACATTTCCCAATTCCCTCCCGCCGACCCATGAGCATGTTACTTGTCAGGCTGTATGAGTGCGATTGAAATAGTCCTGTCAGTAACATTAAATCAAACTTTAATGCAGGTTCTGTGTGCCGGAGCCAAGAATTGTTTTTACCTCTCCGTCTCGCACTTTTTCATTTTCAGGGAATAAAAGAAACAAGTCTCGCATACAAGCTTAGCCTCGAAGAGATGCCAGGAAAGGGAAAAGCTCAACCCCAAGAAAGATGCCTTCACAATATATCTCTTGCCAAGAAGTTTAGCTTCTTATACACTGGACATTTATAAACATCTTATTTTACACAATAGATAGATTTTGACAAAAATCGAAGAAATGACATACCTCACAATGGTGCGTTGATGAATCTAAATTTCCAGATGGTATTAAATCTCTGCCCTGCAAAAGAAAGAGATCACTATCAGGAGTGCTATTATGATCTTTATTTTTACGCTTTAGTTATAATGTATAGTTAACAATATCGATACGCTTGGGATTGAGGTCCTTGCTCCATTTATTACTACAAAATAAAGATGATGATTGAATGAGACAAGACAGGAGGAGGCTGCATGGTTGTTGGTCTTGTTCAGTTGTATCCACCGGAGAAGGTGGCGTGTCTTGGGGTATGAGGCGACCAAACAGTTAATATCAGTAGAGATTGGAGATATTAAAGGTAAATGGAAGGTTCCCCATTTTTAATATTAAAGTAAACTGCCTAAGTGTTTATTTGCATATCTAAATTTTATATTATTCTACTCAATGATACCTTCCAAACAGTCCCTATAAATCTCTGCCCCCACAGCTCATGCACACACTGTTCTATTGGTACTAGATGTACTAGCCAATGATAGTCTGTTTTGAAATGCCGCTGAGAGACAGTCACAATTGGTTAGTACGCCTAGTACTACAGACACTGTGTGCATGAGTTACAGGGGCAGGTCTTTCCAGGGACTATTTGGAGGGAGTAAAAACAGACAGCCGTATTAAATTGCGATTCCGCCAATTGAATAGGGCTCTATATAAGCACAGAGAATATTTTTTTACAGAAGTTTTTAGTTAGTGAACGTTTTTCTAAAAACTTCTGTATAAAATATATGCTCTGTGCTTATAGAGAGCCCTATTCAATTGGCCGAATCGCAATTTAATAAGACTGAGAGTGTTTAGATATGCGAATAAAGCATATTTTAAGATTCCAACAGGAAACTTTCCATATCTCTTTTAGGCAATCTATTACAATGAGAGAGCTGATCCTATGTTTAATTCTACATTTACCATTTTTCTTGGATACACAGATGGAAATCCAGGAACTGGGGTAAAGGGGGGCAGTGGAATAGATTCTGGGGGAAGGGTTTTGTGGGTTCAGCCAGTTATACTGTAATTATGGCAGGCATACATGGACTGTCTGCATTATTTTCCCACCGTTGAGTAATGGACTGGCCACACAGACTACACATTGGCTCAATGGCAAACGTATTTTACAAACTAATTTGGCCATGAAAACCTTTGTAAGCTCTACAAAACCACAACTCGTCCACATTACCCAAAACTGCGCTGGTGGGTCCAACACCACTCAAGTCCAAAAACAGCTACAGACCCTTAAAATACCTAGATCCCTGGTAACACAAAATGGGACCGCGAGGCTTCCAAGAAACCGGTTTAGGAATCACTGCTGTAGAGGCGTCTTTTTGAAAATATGTTCATAATCCTGCGACTACAATGTCATCAATAAATCACATCTCCCGTCAAAATTAAGTTTCCAGTATAATTTGTTTAGCCACTGAACTTTCGCGCCTCTCATTTGACTTCACACATACCTATATGGTGTCTTATTGCACTCCTTATGAAATAAAGATATAATAGTGCTCAGCATACGACTTGGTCATCAGGACACATTTGAGGATTGCAATGATCTCAAGAAAGGTTTGAGAATGTCATTGATATACAGAAAGCTTCAGCCTGGACCAGGGCTACACCCGTCATGGGTCTCACTCGTGAGAGTGAAATGAGAGGAGGAAGGCAGCGTTTAGGAGACTGAGGACTGTGTGAGGCCCCCATTTATGTACCTTGCCTACACGGAAAATACAGTATCAGAAATATATAAGATTTAAGATACACGAACAAAACGATTTTGTGTCCTCAACTGCAGGTGATCATATCTTCGCTTTTACGAAATTAGCCCAGATTAAAATGTTTTTTTGATATATTAAAAGATAAATCATTTATGTAGTTATTATTTACTGTAAGAAGGCACAGTATTTTTAAGATTGATGATTAGCTTCTTTCCCAACAATAATGGGCTTGTAATGGGATTAGATTTCACTTTGTCCGATGGAAAGCACCGGCACTCATATTCACTTGAAGTAGCTGAATTCTGTAGGTCCAAAAATTTACTGATTACTTCATAGTTAACAAACTAAAATATATATAATTATTGTCTAAAAACATCCTTGCCGGTTATCAATTGTAGCTGTTTAAGATAGAAAAAGAGGTCATGAGTGATTCTGCAATCCGTTAAGACAAGGGAATAATTGTATGAATAGCCTACAAAACCATGAGGGCTTAGCTACAGTGCGTCTCAAGATCAGATCCTTAAGACAAAAAAGTAAATATAAGCAGGAAAGCATGATGGGTTTTGTTTTCATATACACGGTAAAGCTCCTTCCAGGAACGTCCAGGAAATATTAGCCCAATTTGTATATCTGACTCACATCAGGAGATGAACTAAACTGTGAACTACCAGGAAGAAACTCAATAATGGCTCATTAGTGACTAATTTACAATGATAATAGAGCAGACATCACTTTGGGTGCAACCTTTGTATTAAAATTCTCGATGGAATAGCATGGTCCAATTGCAATGCCTACTGGATACACACCCAAATAAATAAGATCAAATAAGAACAGTAAACTTATCTTCCTATTTTTACCATTTTTACAATAAACTTCTACAATGTGTTTAGAAGGCACATGTAAACAAAGTGACATTTTTAGCAATGTCAGCATTTTAAAATCTAAACATACTCCTTTTATAATGGATGTGTGTGCCAGATTAAACAGGCTAACTATTACATGGGACGTCGCCTCTCCCTGTCTACTTACCCGTCAAAAATTATGGGAGTAAAATTGTAAGGCTGGCAATGCGGTTTGCCACACAATGTGAGGCTTTTGCTCCTCTGAGCACCTTCGGCGCTCATTGCGAGCCTTTCCTTTTGCCTACTGCACGGGCCGCTCATTGCAGGGTTCGTTTGGGAATGCCATGTGTCTCATTCCACCATCTCCCCTCTGTCCCTTCCCTGTGTCTTTCTCCTAAGTGTGTGTGCTAAATGTTTGCGTGGCGCGTCGGTTTTATTTTCAAAGTCCCGCGTGTCTGGCGCTGTTCGTGTAAGTGTTACGGCGTTGTGTGTTTTGCAAGTTTTGGAAGCCTGGCGTTGCTGGGCCTTGTTTTCATCCTGTTTCTGAAATTTGGCGTTTTCCGTCCGCCATTTTTTTCCTCCCTTAGGTGATTTTGGAGTGACGAAAACTCAAACATAGGTGTAATTCACTTGCAACCTCACTCCCAGGCTTCCTGTGTCTCCCCCTGTGCTGTGTGTGAGTGTGTTAGAATTTTTTGTACGTGTTTTTTTTTTGTTTGGGTTTTTAGAGTTAAGCGCTTGAACAGTGCTGCGCCGCTGGCCTTCGCCACTCATTGCAGCCTAAGTACTGCTCCGCCTCGTTTCACAAGTCTCGCATGTGTGACGCCGCCGCTGGCTGCAATGAGGGCCTTTGGCGCTCATTGCAGCCTAAGTGCTGTGTGGCTGCTTCACCTCGCTTTGCGAGGCTGCCCGTTCCGGACACTGATAACTATATATGTGATACTCTCTCAGGCATCCACACCCAAGCACACACCCCAGGTTTACTTCATAAGAGCATGCCTCAATTACTGGACTTAACCCTTTAAGGGATACTCACCTAGTAGCCTCACATCTCACCAGTAGTAATCACCATTGGGCATTTTATTGGCATGTTGTATGAAAGTCACTAGCCAGAGTCACAAAGACATTTTCACTACTCCAGCCCATTCCCATACACATGCTATGTTACCACCAACCTGACAAATGAGACATGCGCACAGTTATGGAGGGCACCAAACAACGCCAGTTGAGCTGCCACTGACTAGTATTAAATGCTACTTTCTATGAATCTGTGCAGTGGCACTTCAACCCAAGAAAGCAGGTATCGCTTCACAGGACGCCACAGCATGCCCTCTGGCCTCATCAGTAGTAGGGTATGTCCCAACGCAGAGCAGCAGGACGGCATGCTAATGCGTAATAATCTACAGATGATTTTCGCAGGGTTTTACCACATCTGACAGTTTTATTTGTGTTGCTTTTAGGCTTTCATTATGTTCTGTCAGATGCTACAAGGAATTTGTGTATAAGAGGATTGCGCATATCATATCTAAGAGGTTTACAACAAAATCCAACAGCTAAACTCCAGCATACACTACATTGCAAGGTTTAAACACTGAGAAATAACAGCTCCCCCCAGTTGGAGCCATTAACCATTTTGCAAGCAGATACAGTGAGTAATAAAGAACTGGAGTCTGGCGCTGGAAGGGATCCTGCCACATTGTTGATTAACTCCTCAAACTGGCAGATGGAAATTATACCAAGCAGGATGAATAATTGGCATTTAAAACACAGAGATGAACCAGCTGAAAAAGCACAACAGGTTTGCTTCCAGTGTATGCGCCGCGGGGAAAGGGAAGGCGCACGGAAAACAGAGCACCTAACATGCACATAATAATCACGCTAAATAACAAACACTCAGGCTTAGAAGGAATATAACACAAAAAAGACATTTAGCGTTATTGCTTATCGTAGACTATGAATATAAATCGTAAATATATGATAATCTGTGATGACTCTGATAGGACACCCAGGGCACCCCCCCCCCCCCCCAGTTATTGGTTGGTTTGTTGCTCTTTGTCACAGCCGGGTCGTGGGGGGTGCTCACCTTAATGGGGGGCCCATACATGGGGGCTGTTATTACATGGTTTCAGGTTCATGAGTTATACTTTACGTATTAACCCAACTTCATCTAACTTAATTCCTGTTGTTTTCCCCCATTATGGATGAAGCATGATTGGTGGGGGTTGGATAATCGTATCTTGTTGAGTATGCACAGGTCAAGACATTGTCTAGGAGTATTCGTTGATTTGACTGGGATATTTAAAGTATCATATAATAAGGTTTTTGTAGTTTTTAAAATTGACATTTGAATTTTACCATTTCAGATTCCGGCAGATTTGCATCTTTAATGAGCCAGAACCAAAGTAGATTATTTTGTTCCTGCATTAAATCTCATATTTGGACCTGGATCCATTCATATTGAGTAGGGTTATCAGTCACTTTGATACCCTGAGGAAGACACATAGGATGTGAGAAAAGCAGAGCAACTTAGCAGCACTGCACATATATATTTTAGTAGGTTTTACTTAGAAGTGGGTGAAGCATTATTTTTATATTTTATAGCATTTTTTTTTACCTAAAATATTTGATTGTAACCAATAATCTGCCCACATCTTTATTTTAACATGACATCTTGATCCTACACCTGGGGTGACATGATAGTGTTTCTCCTTTTATCTATAAGGTCATCTATTATAATTACTTAATATTAGTCACTTTTTGAATCTTTGGATACCATTTTCTGCTGAGCTCTACATTCATGTGTAGTGTACACTTCAAGATTTTATTCAGTAAGTAAATATTTTACTTTTTAATAAACGTATTCCCATATACTACACCATGGTTGGCTCCCTGTGCTCTCCCTTTTTCTTTATTTACTTTGAGCCAATAACCTACTACAGTAGACTCTAAGTTAACCAGAACTCAAGCAACCAGAAAAAAAAATAATACTGTAGTTTAAATAAAAAATAAACATTTTAGGGCTCAACAAATGCCAGGAGCCAGGTTGTCATGCCACAAAATGCTTACATGCACCTAGATGTACATCTCTGCAAGTCAATGTTACCTGGAAGCAGACGGGCATGAGTGACTGAGCCAGCGCAGTGTTGGGGTTACATTCCCAGGGCATGAGTGACTGAGCCAGGGCAGTGTTGGGGTTACATTCCCTGGGCATGAGTGACTGAGCCAGGGCAGTGTTGGGGTTACTTTCCCTGGGCATGAGTGACTGAGCCAGGGCAGTGTTGGCATTACATTCCCTGGGCATGAGAGACTGAGCCAGGGCAGTGTTGGTGTTACATTCCCTGGGCATGAGTGACTGAGCCAGGGCAGTGTTGGGGTTACATTCCCTGGGCATGAGTGACTGACCCAGGTCAGTGTTGGGGTTACATTCCCCGGGCATGAGTGACTGAGCCAGGGCAGTGTTGGTGTTATATTCCCCGGGCATTGCGTGACTGAGCCTGGGCAGTCTTAGGGTTACATTCCCCGGGCATGAGTGACTGAGCCAGGGCAGTGTTGGGGTTACATTCCCCCGGCATGAGTGACTGAGCCAGGGCAGAGTTGGGGTTACATTCCCTGGGCATGAGTGACTGAGCCAGGGCAGTGTTGGGGTTACATTCCCGGGGCATAAGTGACTGAGCCAGGGCAGTGTTGGCGTTACATTCCCTAGGCATGAGTGACTGAGCCAGGGCAGTGTTGGGGTTACATTCCCTAGGCATGAGTGACTGAGCCAGGGCTGTGTTGGCGTTACATTCCCTAGGCATGAGTGACTGAGCCAGTGCAGTTTTGGGGTTACATTCCCCGGGCATGAGTGACTGAGCCAGTGCAGTGTTGGGGTTACATTCCCCGGGGCATGAGTGACTGAGCCAGGGCAGTGTTGGGGTTACATTCCCCAGGCATGAGTGACTGAGCCAGGGCAGTGTTGGGGTTACATTCCCCAGGCATGAGTGACTGAGCCAGGGCTGTGTTGGCGTTACATTCCCCGAACATGAGTGACTGAGCCAGGGAAGTGTTGGCGTTACATTCCCCCGGGAATTAGTGACTGAGCCAGGGCAGTGTTGGGGTTACATTCCCCAGGCATGAGTGACTGAGCCAGGGCAGTGTTGGGGTTACATTCCCCAGGCATGAGTGACTGAGCCAGGGCTGTGTTGGCGTTACATTCCCCGGACATGAGTGACTGAGCCAGGGCAGTGTTGGCGTTACATTCCCCGGGAATTAGTGACTGAGCCAGGGCAGTGTTGGGGTTACATTCCCCGGGCATGAGTGACTGAGCCAGCGCAGTTTTGGGGTTACATTCCCTGGGCATGAGTGACTGAGCCAGGGCAGTGTTGGCGTTACATTCCCCGAACATGAGTGACTGAGCCAGGGCAATGTTGGGGTTACATTCCCTGGGCATGAGTGACTGAGCAAGTGCAATGTTGGGGTTACATTCCCTGGCATGAGTGACTGAGCCAGGGCAGTGTTGCCGTTACATTCCCTGTGCATGATTGACTGAGCCTGGGCAGTGTTGGGGTTACATTCTCTAGGCATGATTGACTGAGCCTGGGCAGTGTTGGCGTTACATTCCCCGGGCATGAGTGACTGAGCCAGGGTAGTGTTGGGGTTACATTCCCCGGGCATGAGTGACTGAGCCAGGGCAGTTTTGGGGTTACATTCCCCAAACATGAGTGACTGAGCCAGGCCAGTGTTGGGGTTACATTCCACAGGCATGAGTGACTGAGCCAGTGCAGTGTTGGGGTTACATTCCCCGAACATGAGTGACTGAGCCAGGGCAGTGTTGGGGTTACATTCCCCAGGCATGAGTGACTGAGCCAGGGCAGTGTTGGGGTTACATTCCCCCGGCATGAGTGACTGAGCCAGGGCAGTGTTGGGGTTACATTCCCCGGGCATGAGTGACTGAGCCAGCGCAGTGTTGGGGTTACATTCCCCGAACATGAGTGACTGAGCCAGGGCAGTGTTGGGGTTACATTCCCCAGGAATGAGTGACTGAGCCAGGGCAGTGTTGGGGTTACATTCCCTGGCATGAGTGACTGAGCCAGGGCAGTGTTGGCATTACATTCCCCGGGTTCAGCACTGCACCCTCCAGCCAATCGTACCTGTGTGTAAGTGAGGAGTGAAAGCTGCTGCTGCTAGAACAGCCCTCACTGAAATATACTTAGCAGAGCATCCTATGTGCAGGTAATCTAGGCCTTGTTTATAAGTAACTCGGAAGCACACAGAAACTACATTTATCGGTATCTACCAATCCCCGTGGGTGTCGGATAACTGAGAGTCTACTGTATGTTCATCCCATAATTTGTAAGTGTGAGAGTAGGCATATTCAGAAATATCCTTGTCTTCCTTTAATTAATTAATGGATTCACATGAAGTGCGGTCATGTTAACATGTTATTAGATGCTCTCCCCCACACTTATCAATCTCTCAGAGTAAAAAACTAGCAAATGGAGCAGCACATAAAATACTGAATATCTCAGGAATAAGTTACTGCTAATTCAATCTATAGACCTTTTCCAAAGCTCTTTAATTTCGTACCAACCTGTTGATGGGTGACAAGGTCCTTATTAAGTGTCATCAGAGAAGGAATCTCATATATACAATTTTGCCTTTTTTTAGAGACACATTTTAATATTTTATTATTTTTCTATCCTTTTTAAGATTTTCCTCTTTATCTTATGGTATAACAACTAAATAGATTTTATGATATAAACATCTTTGCTTGTTTTTGGGACATATCTGCGGACATCAATGTTGATACAGATGTGAACTCCATAATAATCCTATAAGTGCAACCATTTGTAGTATTTAATAAAGGTTTCCTGGATGGTTCCATGTCTGGTTCTTCTTTTAGTTTGTAGTGATCTGATTCAAACCGGTCCTCCCAGTGGGGTCATTTCCAAGAATGGCATCACATAACCGCTAGAAGAAGGCTTCTCCAGTAGATCTGCTTTCAAGAACCATTGGAGGCCTTTTTTCACCAAGGACTACTAGAAAATGTACCTTTAAGAGACCCACATTCCCTTTCCTATAAGTCCTGTTTACAGAACTCTTTATTACAAAAAGTATTGGGCGCCTCTAAATAATCTTCTTATTAAGTATGTATTTAAATTACATTTTATCACCATAGCTTCATATACCTGGCACTCTTTCAGAAAGCCATCATTTAAAAAAAAAAATGGCGTGCAAACTTATTTCTAGAACTCAGGATACAGCTTTTCTCATTCTCCTACACTGTGAAGTGTTCCCTACAGCAGGGATCCATGCCGAGCCATTCAAGCCAGCCAACACTTTCCAGAATATTAAACAGGGGCCTTCAACTCAGCAACATTCACAGCAACGCCGGAGCCGCTGGAGCCGCGTCCGTGTCCTCCCCGCTGTTACAATGAATCCTAACCAGACCCAAACAGTGGGGATTGTTCAGTAAGTTGCATTTTGTTTTAGTGTTTCACTCCGTACAATGTTCACGGCACAAATCACTGCAAATAAACAGTGGTGGAAATTTTACTACAGCCTGGGCTCCTAGAGTTTGTAAGGCTGGCTCCTAAATCCATCTCTTTGAAGAGTTTCCTCCCAAGCTCTATCTGGCTCCTATCATTTTGGTTCCTAAGACGTATTTTTGTTCAAGTTTCTTCTAGAATGAATTTCTGGTATAGTTGTTTTATTGTACACCTTTAAAGTTGATTTAATTTTAGGGCATTACAACTGGATATACATTGTACTAGCAGCTTTCCCTATAAAATAAATAATTTCTGAAATATTTAGAATTGATCTTGCAGCTCCTGTATGCTAATGTGCAGCTGAGATTGCAAATGTGTTGCTAGGTATGCTTGATACGGGTGGGAGAGGGGTCTAACTGCCATACAACATTGCAGGTCTTTATTTTGGCCATTACAGAGACAGAAAAGCAGACTGTAATTGTAATGAGCACATCAATGCAGCTAATTATATGTGTGAGCTGATCATTTGCATAACAATACAACAACAAACACATGGGATTTCCCTGTATTGAATAACACAACATATAGCTGGGGGGCTACAGTTCATTGAGGGAACCATGAATGCCAACATGTCCTGGACCTACTGAAGCAGAGCATGGTCCCCTCCCTTTGGAGACTGGGCCGTATTACAACATGGTAACGACCCCAAACCTCCAAGATGACCACTGCCTTGCTAAAGAAGCTGAAGGTAAAGGTGATGGACTGGCCAAGCATGTCACCAGACCTAAACCCTATTTAGCATCTGTGGGGCATCCTCAAATGGAAGGTGGGGGAGCGCAAGGTCTCTAACATCCACCAGCTCCGTGATGTCATTATGGGGGAGTGGAAGAGGACTCAAGTGGCAACCTGTGAAGCTCTGGTGACCTCCATGCCCATGAGGGTTAGGGCAGTGCTGGAAATAATGGTGGCCACACAAAATATTTACACTTTGGACCCAATTTGTACATTGCCAACGGTTTAGACATTAATGGCTGTGTGTTGAGTTATTTTTAAGCACATTTACACTGTTATACAGGCCGTACACTTACTACTTCACATTGTAGCAGAGCGTCATTTCTTCCATGTTGTCACGTGAAAAGATATAATAAAATATTTACAAATATAAGGGGTGCACTTACTTTTGTGAGATGCTGTGTGTTAGAAAGTGCAAGAGTCAACAATAAGTAGAGGAACACCAGTGTATCTGATCGTCTTAAAGGGCTACTGTACACATTCTTCTAAGGCTCTCATGAATTACAAAGCTTTGCAGCAGAGTCCTCGCAAATATTTAATTAACGAGAGAGTCCCAAGCAATCCCTTTCACTACAACACAGTAAAGCAAAGCAAAGAAAGGAGTCTTCATGATCATAGCAAATATCTTACAAGAAAAGCTAGTTATTTTAATTACAATTCCTATTTAATAATTTATAAAGGCATAAAAGCAAGAATCAATATTACATTTACTTTCAAAGATTAGAGTGTCAGCGGTTATCTCCACATTTATCCGGTCATCGTGGGGATGTCTGACTAAGACAACAATCATAGAAAAGATTAACTTGACTCTAGACAGTCATCCATAGGATGCATCTCAGTCAGAGCTTACTGCCAAGGGAAAACAATTTAACTCAAATGCCAAGCTAATAAAGAGCACTGTTTTGATATCAGCTTGTGTCTCACAATTTAGCACGGGCTGCCAGCTAGAGCCAGCTGCATTTGTTTACTAAGTTATAATTTAAAATTGAAACTGGATTAAACATTGGTCAGGGTGTAAATAATGATTCAGAGAAACTGGATGAAACAACTCAATCGATCAATATTTCAAATATGGCAATTATGAATTTTGAGTAAAAAATATATAATACCCGGGGATAGAAACAGTTTAGATACAGTTGTCTACAGAGACAATTTAATTTTAGTCACATATGTTAAGTTTCATTTTATTCTCTTTGTATATCATTTAGTTTTCATTTTATAACATGATTTGGATACATTTTTAATTGTTTTTGTTTGTTTATAAATCATTTATTTCAAAATCATTCACAGGCCAGAGCTAATTTCCAAAGGAAATCATATGAACAATGCAAGTCTCGAGATGATGAACAGCACTGTGTTGATATAGGCTTGTGCCTGATAACAGTACTGCCTCCAAGCCAGATCTTATTGGCTTAACAAAGGGCGGAGAGCAGCAGCAGTTAAACCCGACCTTTGAAACCAAAAGCAACAGCATGCTTTGGATACATTGTTAACTATTTTTGTATATTTGCTTGTTTTCTTATTTATTTCAAAATGTATTAATCTGTAAACTAATCATTTTTATTTGTGATTTCATCTATTTTATATCTTTTTTTTGTATTCTTCTATAATGATGTGCAGTTTTTTTATTATGTGTACACTTTCCCTTGAAACAACTCCTAGTTGCTGCTTCTATCACTGGACAACTACAATGTTCTTCTGTCAGCAGTAAAGGAAACTGGAGGACAAGTTGCCATCACCTTTATGTTATTTTTATATTTTTGGTTTCACACAAGGCTGAACATCTCTGGCACAGCTGAAGCAAACCCGTCTCACAGTAACTTTGTTCTGCAACTGCACAGTATTATTCTAATTGAGCTTCCAGTTCTTGCATCCGACATCAGCAGACAGCCAGCAAACCAACCGAACTGTATGCAATGCAATGAAAGTAATATCCAATTATACTACAATCCTCACCATCCGCTGCCTGTGTCCAGTGACTGAACGTCATGGCATCTCTTGTCCAACTAGAAGACTTTGATTGACTAAAAAATGGACAGCAACACAGAGCATTGTCTTTTTAATATATGAACAAAAAATATTATAAGTAGATTAAAGGGCCACTGTAGTCCTATTTGGCAAATATACTTTTTTGAAGAGTTACATTGTCTGTGATTTTTTTCTACACGGACTTTTGAAGAACTAACTTGATCAACAAATATTTTCTCAAAGCAAAAAAATAAAAATAAAAAAGCACAGCCTTTACATGTTTTACCTTTTTATACAATTGTTCCTACTGGAGGGTCAATGTGGCAAAGCTAGTGAATGGAGGGCCCTGGTGGAAACAAAAACAACAAAAAAACAAATGTTTTGCCTCCCCACAGGGCTTCCCAGACTCACCAGCCCACCATCTCTTGGGGGATCGTGGGCATAATTGTGGGTTTTTCTTTTGAGATCAAGTGCCAGCAGGGGAAAGAGGCAGCAATTATGCCATTGATACCCAAAAAGCAGCCCACAAGAAATGGTGGACATGTTGAGTCGAAGGGGGGGGGCGGCAGGGAGCCCGATATTATACAAAAATAAATGGGATACAGAAAAATTATAAATTAAATTGCACTGGGGCCCAATAGGGAAGGTGGTCTGGGTGTATTGCACCATAGGGATGCGCTTGGGGTAGGGATGCCCTTTGGGGTATGGATGCCTCTGATCCAAAGTAGCCCACAAAACAGGGGGACCCTACACTACGGAAAAAAAAATTGAAATACAGAAAAAAAAACAACACAAAAACTTCTATTAGATCGCACTGGGACCCATCAAGAGGAGGTTCCTGGTGCGTTGCACCACCTGCATCGGCGGCATCTCTGTACCTGGTTTGTCACTAGAAGCAAATCAGCTTCTGATAACACCTAATGAAAGCATAGACAGCTTTAAAATGGCTCATTCCCATTGTGCAGAAAGAAGCTTCCAATTTCCTCAGAAAACAAAATAGTAGATTTTGCAGCAGCATAATTGCATAAAAAGGTAATAAATTACAGGCTGTATTTTTCTCCTTTTCTAAAAGCAGTTTGTCTATTTTCAAGTGAAGTTCTTTAATTTCATCCATCCTAGGTCACACAATACGCATGGCAAAGCCCAGCGAAGAACTAATCGATAGACCTGTGTCTTATGATCATCCGTTGCTAAAAATGTAGGCTGAAAATTGCAGATACAAAGTGCAAGGTTGTTGAGTGTTAAATCAATAGATTGTTATATAGAACAAGATGCTACACGTCCCATCCACATTCCTGAAGAATACATTGAGAAACCAGGTTCTTATTCTCATAAATTATTGGAGATCTGTATGTAAGGGAAGTGTCGCCCATGTGAGGGCTGTGCAACGCTTCCTAAAAGATAGGGGTATGACAACGACATTTACTAAGTGATAAAAACGGGCAACATTTTTAAGGTATTTACTGAAAAACAAATCTGCTAAGATTCAAACAGCAAATAAAATTCCACAGAACAACTAAGCATTTACAGACTGTTTTCCAATACAATATCTCACTAAATACCTAAGTACAAGTTGTGATTGGATGAACACACCAAAAAGAGATTGCCAGATGATGGCCAAGTAGGCTTTACCTATTTCATTGTTAAATAAAAAGCTTTAAAACTAAACAGTTGTATCTTTAATAAAAAAACAATACATAAGGCAGAATAAATATATTAAATAAAAAATAAAATATAAAATAAAAAAATCGGGTTAGCATGTGTATCCAAATGTAATTGTCTAGTATGGGAATGAGTTGCCAGCTTCTTAACAAGACTGGTCTGGTGATTTCCATTTTGAAGCTACGTTAAGTTTGGTGATGCCAAATAGGGTAGAGAAAAGATTTTTCCTGTAGATATTAGATTTCTTGCTATAATGCATTAATTTTCTTTAACTACTGATTTTTTGTTAATCAGCTAATACAGAGATTGTTGTTTCAGATTGCCGGCGTCCACCCATTGGTGTGACCTTGAAAACAGAAACATGTTTAGCTGCTTCAGATGAAATGCAGCGCCCGTAACTGCCAGTGCGATCAGTAGAGCTAATGGATATCTAAGTAAGCCTGTAAGGTATTTTCTTATTGAGAAATTAGATAAATCAACGAGTTCAAACAAGGCAATTTATAGCATCAGGAGCCATACTCTAGCAAATCTGATTTCCAGGTTGTGGAGGCTCTACGGCGCCTCACACGCGGTTACAAACACCCACACAAGCGGCACTTTAACAAAATAGATCTAACACCTAATCACTAAATACGGACTTACACCGAAAAATACGAACCGCGTGACTTAGTACGCAAAATTTACAGACTTACCCTAAAAAAATACAAGCCGCAGGACTTAGAAAAAAAATCATTACGACCTCGCAAAAATACGACCATAACGGCCGAAACGCGCGCACCTGTAAACAGTACACACAAAAAAAGACACAAAAAGCTTACCCACAGCAAGGGGGGGCACCCAGGACCTCTGAAAGTGAAGTCACACCTCAATTTAAGTCCAAATTCCCGAGTTTAGAGACACGAAAATGCCCTAAGCAAGAGAACAAATGGCCGCCGAAAAAAATGAAAACTAGGCTACAGGACCCTAAAGACGCAAAACACCACCAAACACATACGGATTTTCAAAAAAGTGTACGAGGTACAAGATACATCATTAGTAAGGACGCAAAATCATACACACCCGCGTACCACATACAAATTTGCCGCCATTTTACAACAATAACTTACACAATGAGGAAGTACACAGCTACCCTAACGCTTTCCCCTCGCACACGCAGCCTATTTACACTACACACTGCACACATTGCTGACACTTACACCTCAGCTCCACAACACTGCAAACCGACACTGTATGCTGCAGGAACATCAAAACAGATTGTCAGCTCTTCAGCACAATGCTTCCTGCATATGTTGCTTCCAAATAGGTAAAGTATATTAATTTATTAATTTATTAATTATTTAATTACCATACAAAAATACATATACACAAAAAAAATACACTCTCGCAATAAACACAAAAGCAATTCACCGCAACAACCAACAGCCTCGCAATGAGCGCAGAAGGATCTCAGATCACCAAATAAATGAATGTCTGTTGCAAACAGCATTACCTGCCTTACAATTTTATTGCCCCGTCATTTTTGACGGGCAAGTCGCTAGTATATATATAACATACATACAGTTCTGATCAAAAGTTTGCATACCCTCGGTGAATTGGTAATATATGTACCATTTTTAAAGAAAACATGAGTGAGCAACAAGAGACATTTCTTTTATTTCTTATGTGATTCATATCCAACTGTAAGGTATAACGGAATGGCACAACCATAAACCAAACATGGCAACAAAGAAAACAATGAAATGACCCTGTTCAAAAGTTTGCATCCCCTTAGTTCTTAATACTGTGTATTGCGCCCTTTAGCATCAATGACAGCGTGCAGTCTTGTGTAATAGTTGTCTATGAGGCCCCTAATTCTTGCAGGTGGTATAGCTACCCATTCGTCTTGGCAAAATGCCTCCAGGTCATGCAAAGTCTTTGTCGTCTTGCATGAACCGCTTGTCTGAGATCTTCCCAGAGTGGCAAGATGATATTATGGTCAGGAGACTGTGATGGCCACTCCAGAACCTTCAACTTTTTCTGCTGTAACCCCTGGAGGAATACAGACTGCTCTGGCCTTGTGCTTAGGGTCATTGCCCTGCTGGAAAGTCCAAGAGCGTCCCATGCGCAGCCTTCGTGCCGAAGAATGCAAATTATCTGCCAGTATTTCCTGATAACATGCTGCATTCATCTTGCCATCAATTTTCATAAGATTCTCTGTGCCTTTAGAGCTTACACTGCCAAAACATCAGTGATCCCCCACCATGCTTCACAGTGGGGATGGTATTCTTTTCACTATAGGCCTTTTTGACCCCTCCCCAAACATAGTGCTTATAACAGCTCTATTTTGGACTTATCACTGTATTGTCCTATTGTGCTCCTTGAAACAACCACACCGTCTTTTTCCAGAGCAGCCTGTATTTCTCCTGAGGTTACCTGTGGGTTTTTCTTTGTATTCCGAAGAATTCTTCTGGCATTTGTGGCTGAAATCTTTCTTGGTCTACCTGACCTTGGCTTGGTATCAAGAGATCCAGAAATTTTCCACTTCTTAATAAGTGATTGAACAGTATTGATTGTCATTTTCAAGCCTTTGGATATCTTTTTTATATCCTTTTCCTTCCTTACGAAGTTCCATTACCTTGTTACACATGTCTTTTGACAGTTCTTTTCTGCTCCATATGGCTCTGCATCTAGCCTGCTTAGTGCATCCAAGTGAGAGCTAACAAACTCATTGACTATTTATACACAGACACTAATTACAATTTCAAAAGCCACACGTTTGGGAAATTAACCTTTCATTGCCATTTTAACCTATGTGTGTCGAAGGAGCTCATTGCAGGGCTCGTGATGAGGCCTGTACAACTTTACTGCAATGCAGCCTTCACGGTGAGCCAGAGGGCCGCCCCACTTTGTTGCAAATAGCACCTTCGGCGCTCATTGCAGGACCCGCAATTGTGGCCTTTCAGAGTCCCTCTAAGGGTCATCTGTCCCGTCATAGTTGTTTTTTGCCCGAGGGCGCTCCACTGATGGAGGATGGAAACAGATTGAAGGCGCTCATGGCAATGCCATCAATCAGCTCCAAAGGCCGCATCACTTTTCCGCTGATCATGAGGCAAGCAAGTCCGTAACTCGGAAGTGGTCGGAAGACAACCAAAAGACGCCAAATAATTACATTTTTTTTACTTACAACCTCACATACAGCACAGGGGGAGAGGCAGATGCCTGTGAGTGAGGTTGCAAGCTAATTTTAAGGCTTAATAGGCATTTTTCGGAGATTGAAAATTTGATAAGCGAGGAAAAAAATGGCGGTCGTAAATGTTTTCAAAAAGGCTCAAAATGAGGCCGAAACCTGTAACACTTAGCCCATCAACGCGAGCCCCACAAGACTTTGAAAATACACGCAACGGAGCTCACCGTGAGGCACGCAAGATCTGAACGGAGACAGAGAGGAGAAAGATACAGGGGAGGGAGAGGGTGGAAAGAGACATAGGGGGGAGAGAGGGGGAAAAGAGACACAGGGGAGGGAAATAAAGGAAAAAACACAGGGATGGGTGAGGGGGGAGGGAGAGAGGGGGAAACAGAAACATGGAAAGGAGAGGGGGGAAACAGACACAGGAGTCAGAGAGTGGGGAGAGGTTCCCAATGAGAGCCAAAGGTGCTCAACACTGGGCTCACGATGAGCACCGAAGGCGCTCAGCGCGAGGCACGAAAGTGGCGGGTTGGACGACGTCTGCAATGAGCGTTTATTGCATGGCTTGCAATCAGCGCCGAAGGTGCTCATTGCAAGGCATATAATGAGTTCCGAAGGTGCTCATTGCAAGGCATATAAGTTGCGGGGTTGGCGAAGCCGCTTATTGCGGGGCTCGCGATGAGCATCGAAGCCACTCATTGTGGGGCTCGCAATGAGCGTAAACTAGACCGCGGAAGAGGCTGAAGGCGCTCATTGCAAGGCCCGCAAGTTAGAAGTGGGAGAGCCTTGCGTTTTGTGGCAAACAGCATTGCCAGCCTTCAATTTGTATTGCTGTCATTTCTGACGGGCAAGTCGCTAGTGTGATAATAAATGGCTTCATATGATCACTATCCTTTTTTTTGTATGATCAGTCATATTTTAAAAACCAATGCCAAAATATCACAATTTCTGCCAGGGTATACAAACTTTTGAGCACAACTATATATATATATATATATATATATATATATATATATATATATATATATATGAAGAGTGAGGTAGCCGTGAATGTCCAGTAATCCAGATGAATAATCAGAGTATTGCAGTATATAGTGATACCTTTTTTATTGGACAAACATATTCATAGGTTTCATGACGAGCTTTCGAGAGCGTTCCTCTGTTTGTCGAGTCAGAGTCAATACTCGTATTGACTCTGACTCGACAAAGAGAGGAACGCTCTCGAAAGCTCGTCATGAAACCTATGAATATGTTTGTCCAATAAAAAAGGTATCACTATATACTGCAATACTCTGATTATTCATCTATATATATATATATATATATATATATATATGAAAAATCACAAACTCACTGAGCTATCCATCTCCTCACCTGTCTGTCCAGTTCTGTCATTTCTAAAGTAATTATTGAATTTGTGCTTGGGCCGCTGGTGTTATGAGTGATCAGGAGCCATACTCTATCAAATCTGATTTCCAGGTTTCCCTGTTCCTTCCTGTAATCTACAGCTCTGACCACAGGCGTATTATCAGTACTATTTTCTATTCCAGTACCGCTACTGGAGCTCAGGCTACAATCTAATTTATTTCCACATTGCAGCCTGTAATGTTAACAGGACTTCGCTTCCTGTTTTAAAAGGACATCAAAAGGCTTTTTAGTGAGTAATTTATGCGACGATCTCCTTATCACCAACTAATTAAAATTAGTAGCTAAAAAACAAAAGCCGCGATTCTAATCGAGTGGTGTAATTTGCGGTATACCCGTAAATCGGCTGTAGGAGCTTTTTTCCCCTAAGTTACACACATTTTCACTTGCAATATTACTACACTCAGCCCCCATCTGTAACTCTTGCCTTGCTGGCAGGAGATGTCAGTGTCGGGAGTATGTGATCACTCAGTATATGGCACCAAACCAAGCTTCAAGGATGAGACACGGCTCTAGGAACCAATAGGAAATGAGAACATCATGATTATTATAATGAGCGAGAACAAGCGCTATAACTGCCGCAAGAAGCCATATATATTTACATGTATATATTTTATTTTTTTATGTATTTATATTTATTTCAATTAAATATATGTGACAACTGTATTCGTAGATTTAATATATATAATAATAATGTTTCATTTGTGTACATATATTAATGTATATAGACAATGCATTAGAGCATTTGTTCCTAGTCCACATGGTTTTCTGACATGTATTATTATTATTTCCTTTATGTTTTAACCCCTTGAGTACTGGGTTGTGTGTTACCCTTGATGTCGTATAATAAAATTGACAAAATAATGCAATAATAATACCATATCCTATATTTTAATTACACATATGTTTAAGTGTCAAATAATTATTTGATAAAATAATTAATTGTTTTTTTGTGCTACACTGTCTCTTTATCTGCTGCTGCGGCACTCCTCAATGGTTTTAAAACCATTTGCAAGTGGTGTTTGGTACCTGTACTATTTTCTTCTGCTTTTTTGTAGTTGTGTCGCTGCCCTAATTTGCGAGTGATCCGTAAAGTCTTATTAGCACAGGGTTTTGGTATAAAAGTCTAATAGAGTAACTCGTAATCTTTTGTCAGTGCAAAAATCACTGGAGAAGCTTGCTATACGTTTCGGCCCAGGCTTGCCGTGGTCAATTGCAGTTGGTGATTAACATTTTACTTTGCTCTTAAACATGGTGTAATCTGCGATATAAGGATTGGCAAAGGGGCCAAAGTTTCCTTGAACATCTGAACATAGGAAAAAGACTCAGTAACGCAGTATCTTGCACGTAACCGTAATTCAATCGGTTGTTATAACCTGCATATTGTTACTGAAAGATCTCACCGGCAGACACGTGATTCACACAAGATATATCGCAGCTCACTGGCTGACAGGAAAGCCTCCCAAAGCAGTTAAATCAGTTTATTGTTCTCTGACAGCATGATTAAAAAGAAAGCACACAGCCACATATTTGCAAATGACAACTTTCAGTACAAATTGCCTTCATTGCTTCTGGCTACCAGTTTCCTTGGTGTTGAGGACACGTGCATTTGACTCTGCCACTTTAAAGGCTCCCTGGAGGATGTATATCAGCATTCTGATCATTACTGCCATGAAAACAAAGCCTACCAGATAAGAACAGCTGTTTGACTCTACAAAAATGCTTTTCTTTCATAGGTAATAAAGTCCCATCCCTTATGGGTGTAATACATGGGCAATAAGTGATGGGTTATGGCGTGATATATTAAGTAGGCATCTGTGTGGAACATTGGGATGCAGTTGGCAGCTTGTCTATCCGTTGCTGACACTGCTATCTCTGCAATTTCAGCAGGGAATCAAATCTACATTGTATACTAATAAATAATTTGTATTTAAGTGACCTGGTTTTGATTTTTAAAAACATTTTTAACACCACAGAGGGGAATGAGAAACACAATGTTCTTATCCTCTTGTTTTACGAGAGAAGGTTAATGCATGTATATATTTATATTTTTATAGCGCCGTCTATATCACGAATATGAGCTTAGAGAGGCTGACAGATGTGCCTGGAGTGCTGCAATCCGTAGGGTCACAGAGAGCCAGACCTGACTGAACGACTAAACAAGATATCACAGCACTTTGATGAGATACAGTAAGTAATTACCAAACAAACACAAGTAGTTTACACGGTTACTTCCTTGGTGAGCTTATAGTCTATTTATGTGGGGAAATATGCATTTAGACATATTATGGTAGAAGGTAATGCATATGGTAGGAAGGATACCTTTAAAAGCTTGAAAACGATGAAATATTTTCATACACTACTGATTTTCCTCTATCAAATGCATTCATAATCCGCGAATCCTCCTTATACCTTCAACCTCTGATAATAGGGGTGAGAAATACAATTCCTGAGATATTGACAAACTCTCAGTAGAAATAAAGTAGAAATGTGATAGCTTAGAGGAGAGGGCCTAACACGTAATGGGAACAGCGTGGATCACATCATTCACTGGAAAGGAATTAATTAATCCTCCTGGAATATTTGCATTGGGATAACACTCATAAACAGTTTATTAATCAGGTTAAATGCAAACAAAGCAGAGCCTCTCATCACGCAGTACGCGGCACTCTCTGCAGGCTCGCGGCTTAGCTGCACACATTATCAGAACATTAAGTGCTTCTGGCACACTCACAATGCATTCTGGGAATATTATTTCTCTGTATTTACCTGAGATAATGCCTCCTGCCCACTCACAACATCAGCAGAAGCATAAACTTTTCAAGTGTCCAAAAGGACTCTTGAATTCTCAAACACACACATTTGGTAATGTGTCATTTCAATGCCAGCCATGTGTAATTGCAACTGATTTGGATCTTCTTCTTTTTTTTTAACATCTACCGGCAGTTAAAGGATTAAAAGACAGAACGGAAAATGGAAGAGGGACATTAGGGATGAGAGAGGAATTTATCCTGAACAGAAGAGAGACAACGAGGAGGCTTGGATGGACAAAGGGTACTCTTCCTATAGCATCTGATAATGCCAAACTGAGCAAAAAAGCATGTTTTAGAGCAATTAGTTGGAATAATATGTTTCCACCTTGAGCAGTTCTGGAATGTTTGATATGTGGGGGCATGTACTAATTCAATCATCAGTGGATTGTGGGTGAGGGAGATGGGTGAGGTAGGAGGGAGATGGGTGAGGGAGATGGGTGAGGGAGGAGGGAGATGGGTGAGGGAGGAGGGAGATGGGTGAGAGAGGAGGGAGATGGGTGACGGAGGAGGGAGATGGGTGACGAAGGAGGGAGATGGGTGACGGAGGAGGGAGATAGGTGAGAGAGGAGGGAGATGGGTGAGAGAGGAGGGAGATGGGTGAGGGAGGAGGGAGATGGGTGAGGGAGGAGGGAGATGGGTGAGGGAGGAGGGAGATGGGTGAGGGAGGAGGGAGATGGGTGAGAGAGGAGGGAGATGGGTGAGGGAGATGGGTGAGGGAGGTGGGAGATGGGTGAGGGAGATGGGTGAGGGAGGAGGGAGATGGGTGAGGGAGGAGGGAGATGGGTGAGAGAGGAGGGAGATGGGTGAGGGAAGAGGGAGATGGGTGACGGAGGAGGGAGATGGGTGACGGAGGAGGGAGATGGGTGAGGGAGGAGGGAGATAGGTGAGAGAGGAGGGAGATGGGTGAGGGAAGAGGGAGATGGGTGAGGGAAGAGGGAGATGGGTGAGAGAGGAGGGAGATGGGTGAGGGAGGAGGGAGATGGGTGAGGGAGGAGGGAGATGGGTGAGAGAGGAGGGAGATGGGTGAGGGAGGAGGGAGATGGGTGAGGGAGGAGGGAGATGGGTGAGAGAGGAGGGAGATGGGTGAGGGAGGAGGAAGATGGGTGAGAGAGGAGGGAGATGGGTGAGAGAGGAGGGAGATGGGTGAGGGATGAGGGAGATGGGTGAGGGAGGAGGGAGATAGGTGAGAGAGGAGGGAGATGGGTGAGAAAGGAGGGAGATGGGTGAGGGAGGAGGGAGATGGGTAAGAGAGGAGGGAGATGGGTGAGGGAGGAGGGAGATGGGTGAGGGAGGAGGGAGATGGGTGAGAGAGGAGGGAGTAGGGTGAGGGAGGAGGGAGATGGGTGAGGGAGGAGGGAGATGGGCGAGGGAGGAGGGAGATGGGTGAGAGAGGAGGGAGATGGGTGAGAGAGGAGCGAGATGGGTAAGAGAGGAGGGAGATGGGTGAGGAAGGAGGGAGATGGGTGAGAGAGGAGGGAGATGGGTGAGGGAGGAGGAAGATGGGTGAGAGAGGAGGGAGATTTGTGAGGGAGGAGGGAGATGGGTGACAGAGAAGGGAGATGGGTGAGGGAGGAGGGAGATGGGTGAGGGAATTTGGATTTTAACACTTGCCCCTTTCCTCCTACTGCTTTGAGCTAAACCGTTTGCATCAATAAGTGTAAGCCCTGCCCTTCAGAAATGTAAACATCTCTCTCACACCTGCAACACTAACCAAAGGAAAAATGGATGCACCAGAAACTCGCCTGATAGCACTTTTGCTGCTGAATTATACTTTTGCATTTTCCAACATATACAGCGGAACCTCTATATTTGTCATTAATCCGTTCCTGAGGGAAAGACGGATACTGAATCGGATGAATATAGAATCATTTTTTTCCCATAGGAATTAACTAAAATTGGAATAATTAATTCCCAGACCCGAATCTGAGACATAAATAAATAAAAATGTAACCAGAATTTTACCTTTACTGAGGAGCGATGATGGAGGAAGCTAAAGAGGAGCAATGGAATTAAACATCAGGTAACTCCAATTCTGGTCATCAAGGTATTTTTTGACACCTTTCTCAATGATTCCCTAGCACTCAATTTAGCAAAGAACATGTACAATGTTGTCTGTTTCTGTCTGTTTTCATTACATTTTGTGACTAATGAGTTTTGGATGAATATAGGAGCATCTATTTGCCTACAATTGGATTTTGACCAATATAGGGGCTGATATATATAGAGGTTCCCATGTATACTACATTCAACATTTCCAAACATATACATTTATTTCCATGATAAAGTGGCCCTTTAAGCCAAGCATTTTATGTAGAATGGGATGGCTGGATGGGCTTTTATCAGAAATCTGTTTCTACGGCCATAGTCGGTCAGTGTTTCTCAGATCCATTCCTAGTGTCCTCCCAACGGAATACACTATATCTTATTTTTGACTTCAGGTGAGTTAATCAGTTACTTAGTTATTCAGACAGACACATCTAGAATGAAGTTCAGATCCATATATCTCAGTATATTAGGGTGTCCTGAGGATTATAGCTGGAAACCACTATAATGTGGGCTAAGTATTTACATAGTAATTGAGCAATTAACAATTAATAATAAATAGTCCACATTAAAAAGATCAGTAGAGATCTAAAAAGGTTGAACTTGAGGGACTAACTCTTTATTCATCCTCTAATACTATACTATTAATAATTATTTAATCAACAAATTATTTAATAACTAATCCGCATATTGTAGATCAGAGGAGATCTTAACAGGTTGAACTTGATGGACTGAAAGTCTTTTTTCAACCTATGGGCCTCATTCTATTATTGGCCGTAAATCGGCTGTAAGGCTGCGATTCCTTGCCGGGGTTCTGTTAACTCGATTCTATTATACGGCCCCGCAAGGATCTCCCCTTACGGCCGGCTGCATATCTTGCAACCGGCCGTAAGCTCTGAAATATAAAAAACGCAAAAATAAATTCAAGCCTGCACTGTACAGCTCTGTAAATGCTAGGGATCATATTGGGGGACATGAGGATTAAAAGTAACCCCCTCTCAAGCTTGCACATCAGCCCAAATCCGAGTTTACATTAACTGTTTATTTTCCTGGCTGCGGCGTGGGCGTGTCTGAGGTGCTCCAAGCACTCTGGACTTTTTACATGGATATTTTATGTATATAAAAAAAAAAATATTTTACGGATTTGAGTATAGGGTAATTATGTGCTATTTTTTCTAACACCTAAAATCACTTTATAGTCTTCTCAAAGTGCAGGATGGCTTTATTTGAGCTATTTTATGTGCTTAATTGGTGCTAGCGAGACCTGTTTGCTGCAAGTAAGCTGCGGCTCGTTTTTAGCTTTGCAGACAGGGTTCCCGGAGCAATAGAATCGCAACCAGGCTTTTCTTACGGCCGATTTCCTTGCGGCCGTTTTAGATCAAAGGCTTTCCTCCGGCGCGATCGGCCGCAAGAGATAGCAAGGCGCCGGCCGCAAGCCTGCCGGAGTCTCCGGCCGGAGGGGAATAGAATAGCCGTAAAGCTTGCGGCCGGTCCTTTCGGCCCCGCAGCGGCTGCGGACGATAATAGAATGAGGCCCTATGTAACTATGTAACTATAAGGTTGAAAAAATACTTTTAGTCCATCAAGTTCAACCTTTCAAGATCTCCTCTGATCTGCAATATGCGGATTAGATGTTAATTGATCCAAAGGAAGCAAATAGAAAAAAAAAAACAAGTGAATCGTCTCAAAAGGGGGAAAAAATAATTATTTCCTGACCCCAGATTCCTGGCGATCAGATTCCTCTCTCTTATTAACCAGGATAACCCTGAAAAGCAAATAAAATGAGCTCCAGACCAATGTAAACCGGAAATGATCTGTAATGCACTTATGAAGATGTTGGCCGGCTGCTTTTCTAAAAGACATCACCTGTCTCAACCATTGTTATCAAAACCATCTCTAGCAAAACCAGATCTGAAATGTTTCCATATTTATATGTAAAGTACATGAAAAAACAAGAGTCGGATATAGAAATATAGATTTGAAGGCTGATAAGAATCAAAAGGCCCATATAATCTGCCTATTATATCAACATAAAATGAAGCTGAATTAACACTCAGGATTATGCTTATCCCATGCATGCTTGAAATCTTTATCTGTGGTCAACGCTACCACTTATACTCTACTTACCGAATACTGTAAAGAAAACTATCCATACATGTTCAATGTTCTGGCTTTAAATCATGGCCTATTGTTCTTGCATTTTTTGCACTTTTTATAGAAGGTACTTACATCTTAAACTATTAAATCCTGGGATATATTTTAAGGTTTCAATCAGTTTTTGTCTTCTAGACCATACACCATCGTGCTGTCCTTTGAATCGTTTCTAATTTATTAAAATCTGTTTTTGGAGACATGTTCTCCAGATCTGGACACAGTGTATTAAACTGTTTTGTCATGACTGGCCTTTTAAAGGACAAGTGACAGATGTATCATGTCCATGCCCGTTGGCAGGGAAACAAGGAGCAAAAAAAAAAAAAAAGTAAAATAAATCAAAAACTACATAAGGAAGTGAGGGGCAAATTAATCCTGATGGGGAATACCAGGAGTACACCCCCTCCCCCCCCCTGGTGGTGGGGAGGAAAATGTCAACCAGGAAACTGTAAAATAAAACAAAATCAAATTAGAAGAGTGAGCTTAAAAGAATCCAAATGGGGGGATACCAAGCAGGGTACACCATTTACAGCCCACTGGGAGATAGACTGATCCATCCTCCTAGTGGACGTAGCTAGGTGGTACTCTGTCCTGACACAAGAGCCCAGAACCTGGCCTTCTCAGCCAAAACAGTTCTTTCTGGACTTACATAAGGCCAGCTTGGTTAATGCCAGGAGAAGGACCTGTTGCCCCAGAACACTGGGCACCCAAAAATAAAAATGTAAGGGGGGGGGGGGGGGGGGGAATGCAGCCAAAACTGCAGGAGAAGGCCCCTCAAGAGTGACAAGAGGGGCTGCAGACTGGCACAGACTTTGCCTTGCCACAGAACGAACAAGTGGCTGGAGAGTCAGTGAAATTAGCCAGGTACTCTCTCATGCTCAGTGCACCATGCAGCACTCTCCAACTCAAGTCCCTGATGGGTCGTGGAACCAAAGAGGAGAAGTGAACACAGTATATTTGGTGTCATGTTCAGGAGGGCCCACTGAACTCTTGGGAATGTTGGACTATTGGGTAGGCCTGGATTAAAATGGACTGGTATTGTCCAGTTGCCATAAGGTGTTTAATATTGGCTACAAAATCATGGGAGTTGTTTTGCTGTCAGCCATCCTGTGTGTGAGCCATGCTATACTTGTCAATATGTGATGTATGGATGGTACCCAGACATGTTTAGTATCTAAATGCTCCATTCTACCCAGGGAATATTAATAAAGTGTTATACAATTATTCCCTGACAGGGGTGTGCAAGCTTAATTAAATGTATATTCAGCTGGGACCAGAGTAGCCACTCTGGGGATGTCACCCAGCATCCCTTTTGATCTATGATTGCTATCACAGAACAGATGAGAATGTCTCCAATTCGGGGCTGATCAAAGACCCCCTGGCAGGCCAGTAACCTAAGGAAAATTACCATCTGGCATCCTGTACTCCAAAAAGGAAGGAAGGCTGTCATCTGTTTGATGGATGGACATCTTCCAGGGGTGTCAGGGTGGGGGCTGTCATGGCTCAATTGGAGCCCATCTCAGACTTGGACTGATGTCTGCCACAGGCTGTTGAAAGTGGAGATGATGACTGGGGGTTTGAGCTCACAGAGACACTGGTATAGTGCTATAATGGTATTGTTGTGATTGTTGTCTAGGGAGAGGAGCAGAATTCCCATCACCATCAATAAAAGTTATTAATGCATGAGAGTTGATGTGGAAACCCTACCCCACTCCCATATCCTATGAGGGCAGTAGGCTTTTATGTAGGGGTTTTATGTTGGGTGCGCTTTCACGCTTTTACGTGTCCAAAATGACAGTGTGTGGAATACTATATGTGACGATGTCTTACAGTGGGGAGTAATTCTAATGCACACATTGCCACATACATCTTGTCAGGGAGATCTGGCCCCAAAGGATAATCCCTTGTGTAAACACACTTAAGGGATAATGAACAATGGGATCTCCACAGCCACAGAGGCACCATCTCCCCAGGGGGCTTCTCAGTTCTTAGCAGAGGACCCAGGAGAGAGTTAGGACGTGCTTCCCCTCTGGTGGTCAGAAGCCAAATGACTCTGTTAGCCACACCTAGTGGGCGGACCTGGGAGGGGACTCATGATTCCCAGGACATGAGCCTATGTGATTGGCCAGAGGCCATTAGGGGCTGACCTCAGGTAGCCCCTCCCCCTACTATGTTGAAAAGTTCTTAAATACTGTGTGTTTCCAAAATAAAGTTGTTCTTAATTTTCATACTTTGAGTAAGCATGTATTATTGACCCAGAGGCATATGCTTGTAGAGGAGCTCGTTCTGACTCCCTACTAAGGTGCTCCCAGGTACACTACCACAGCAGCTGGGACTTATGCCTTTGTACCGACAAAGACTGTCCATAGGTCTAGAGTCACCCAAACTTAGGTCTAAACCTACTGGGAATAAGAGTACTAGGATACTCTAGATCCCATCATCATAGTAGGTTGTGACAGGGGCTGGTGAAAATCGGTGGGACTGTGTAGGAAATAAAGACACTGGACCTGATCAATAAAGTTGGTTACAGTTTAAACAGGCATCAATATTGTGTATGGTTTATTCTGTGTAGATAGTAATTCTACACAAGGGTAAAACAGCAATGGATCCTATCAGAAACCTTGCTTCTAATCACTGGGAGTGTTACTGCGGACGTGTATTCAGGCAATTCCTGGGTACTAGCGCAGAGGGTATGCTGTGTTGGGTTCATTACTGCTAAAAGGGAACCCTAGGTCCGACAGGAGCAGTAGGATCTTAATATTAGGTGATATCTATGAAGTGGCACTAGTACCAGCCTTTTCTGCTGCTAATTACTCTTCAAATAAAAAATAAATAATCCCCCTAGGACAATTACATATTCAAAGCAGTTGATTCAGGAACGGAACCTTCATTTAAAAACAACACACTCTTTGATCAATTTTCACATACACACTTTAAGAAGCAAAAATAAAAATAAGTGGTATTGTGACACGTTCAAGGGCATCTCTAATATAGTCTATTAATAAATTGAGAGGTCTGTGTCTTTTATAACATGGTTTTTATTTTCTCAGTGATTCAGTTGCAGGCAGAGTTTTACCCTATACAAAGACCTAATACTACAATATACAAGGTCATAGCTCTTGTAAACTGCTCATCCCTGAAGGAGGTGAAGGTCTGGGGTCGGAGAGTAATATATTGTACGTCAAGACAGGAGGTAACAAGCCGAGGATAACTGTTGGCTTCCAATCCATAACGAGTCGATTACTTTGCAATGATGATTAAATGATATTGCTCAAATTATCTCTAACCTTCACCTTCCCAACTCAATGAAGTGCTACAGGCGCAATATCTTACGCTGACATACGCTGGGTACCATTTGTAGAAAAAACATTGGGGCTTTTAATATATTTTTCCACTGCTGCAAGAAAAGGTTCTGCCATGTGTTAGCTCTGAGGCTCGAAAGAGATTAAATATATTTGATTGGTTCAGGCAGGAGACACCTGCAATACAATGGCTGCCTGCGGAGATTACAATAACATGGAAAATGAGTCTCATCACTAGGTCTGCTTGAATCACCTAAACATGATGATCAGGAAGTCGAGAGCACAATGCTTACACTATTCTTATTATTCTTTATTGATATAACCCTAGATATATTGTGCATATCAAAATGACTTGTGGATTGATGGGTAAGTTGCAAAAATTATATTTACAGAAAGGATGGTATATAAGTAAATTGGCCTTCCATAAGAAGTGGCTCCAAAATAGTAAATTCAAGAAGGATTTGGAAAAGCAAAGAATGTCATATCTATAGTATGCTCATATGAAGAACTTGACTTTATAATGGACCCAATGTTTAAAGTGATATGAAAGGTTCACTGTTGCTAGATGCAAATACTTAGGTGGTTTACGTTAATATTAAAAAGCGCTTAAAAAATCTGTTTTCACTGAAAACTTCCAAATAGTCCAAACAAATGTCTGCCGTCCATAACTCATGCATGCAGTGTCTCTGTAATACTAGATGTACTAGCCAATCAGATTGTCTTTCAGCAACATTTCAAAACATGCTGTTGAGAAACATTCTAGTCTACATCTATTACCAATAGAAATGAGGTGTACATGAGCTGCTGCGGCAGACCTTTGTTGGGACTGTTTGGAAGGTTTCAGTGAGTAAAAACTGAGTTTTTGGGCAACTGTTAATAAAATTATGTTTAAGTGCAAACAAACATTAGGTAGTTTATTTTAACATTAAAAACAAGGGACATTCCATATCCCTTTAATATACACATACAACCTTTAGTTTTGCTTTAATGCTGTCAAACATGATTAAGCTCCTGTGAAGAAAACTTAGATTCCAATAACTATAGTGAATTGTGTTGAAAGATTGCCACTGTGAATAGCCACTTGACAATAGGACTTAATATAGCAGACAGTCCCACTAAGATAATCCTCCTCTTCATGCTATGGACAGGCTAACAGTCCAAGATTGAAGTCTATGACACAAGAAGATTAAGGACAATTTACATCACTATAACTCACTCTTCATTGTGTGAAAGAGCACAATATTCTATGTTAAAGTGATCTATTGTTTTTTTTTTATTTTTTATTAAACTAAGAACAGATAAAATGTAGCAATCTTAGGATTTTTACAAACACACTGCTGACTGCCCCATGATTTACAGCATCTGTTGGGAACAGAGAACGGACGTTCCAAGCTCTGTGTGAACAGAAAGAATGATAGCTTTAATGCTTTCAGGAATGTCATCAGCCATCAGTTAACCCCCAAATACCATGTTTGTGTGTTTCTAGCAGTCATTTCCCTGCACAGATGACTTTGGGGGTTAACCATCTTTCTGATCTGCTCTCTGCACACAGCTCTTGCTGTTAGTCTCTCTGGCTTGCCTAATTATCGTGTAAACAGACACTTCATTTATGATTTTTTTGTGTGAAAAAGGCACCTATTTCAAAAATGCAAAAAGTATTTCAACATGTTTTCAGGAGTACATTACAGTGGTGTGCTCCAAGTTGTGCTGAACTAACTGGCCTGTTAAGCTAAATTTAAGATTTTTTCTAAATATTATGCTTTTAGGCTTCCATGGCTGCTAATATGGTTCTTCTGCTATATATCTCACAAGCATGTGATTTTTCCCCACAGTGTTCCTTTTCAGTAAGTTTAATCTGTTTCTTGACAGTTTAAAATGGTCTGATGGTTCTTTTATGTTGACAAAACCTGATTCTGTTGAAAAGAGTTAAGGAATTGGCTAATGAGAGAATTATGGGGAAAATGGTGGCCGATCAAAAAGAATAGACAAAGAAGCACACCTAAGAATGGACAAGCACTACGTAGAGTGTCCTATGGGATGGTGTCCACTTTGTGTGCAGTATCTCGATCTTTCGATCACTTTCAGACTGATCTAGCCCCTACAGACAGACCAGAACTGAAATGCCAGACACGTACGTGGGAGAAACAGATCTCATAATTGCCATCCAGTTATTACTGGAAATAAAGAGGGACTGGGATATACATTAACCTATCCTGATAAGGCCAATTATAATTAAACTAGCGTATTGCCCGTCAAAAAATGACGGCAATGAGATGTGTATGTTTGGAAAGTTCTTTAGTTATTAATATACATATGGAATTGTAAGGTAGCTAATGGTGTTTTGTGTGTACTACTGAAATATATAAGTTAAAATAATAAATAATTAATGAATGACTATACTTTACCAATTTGTATGCATTGTGTTTAAGAGCTGGCAATCTGTAGTGATGTTGCAGCAGCATTAGTGGTGTGGAGGTGCTGTGTAAGCGTTTAGAACGTGTGCAGTGTAATAGTGTGCGTGCGCAAGCTGAAACCGTTAGCGTAGTACTTTAGTTCCGCATTATCGTAAAATGGCGGGTAATGTGTGTTATGCGTCTTAGCGGATAATCCGTACGTGATTTAATGGGCAGTAATGTGTAGTATGCGTCTTATCGGATTATCCGTACGTGTTTTCCGTGGTTATAGTGCTGTAGCCTCGTTTTCGTTTTTTTCGGCCGCCATTTTTTATCTCGCTTCGAGACTTTTTTAGTGTCTAAACTGTTTTATTTTTAATAAAATGAAGGTGTAACTTGTTTTTTTGAGGTCGTGGATGCTCCCTCTTGCTGTCAGTAAGCTTTTTATGTATGTGCTGTGTGTATTTATTGTGATTGTATTTTTTTTTCCTGTTCGCGAGTTGCGGCCGTATTTTTGTTCTGCGTATTAACGCTGATTGGCAAAGTGCTCCGTATTAACGGCTCGCCTCGCTACGCGAGGCTCGCCTGCAATGAGCGCCGCCGGCGCTCATTGCCAAAGTGCTCCATATTAACGGCTCGCCACGCTACGCGAGGCTCGCCTGCAATGAGCGCCTGTGGCGCTCATTGCCAAAGTGCTATGGTTTAACAGTGTAACGGCTCGCCTCACTGCGCGAGGCTCGCCCGGCGATGAGCGCCTGCGGCGCTCATCGCTAAGCCCGCAAAGTCGTACGGACCACGCAAACAGCGTGACGACGACTCGTAGTAAGACAATTATAATATGTGATAGACAGACAAAACACAATTTGGAACGTTGGAGATAGAGGAAGTCAATAAACATTGACAGCTTTGACAAGTTTGTCCATTAATGTCTAACCTCAGTGCTCGAAGGCCACATTTTTCGGACATTCTTCTTTCTGGGAATAAGGAACATAACAATTGTACCAGTAGATACTTGGAACTTAGTACTTAAATATCTAGACAGCCTGCAGTCAGTTCTTCTTTAGCTCAGGTTACATTCTGCTAGCAATAAAGAAACGTGATGTTCAGCAATGGGAGGTTGGGACAACAGCCTTGGAGTTTTAAACTCACACTAAAAGCATGAGTTCTTTGTTTTACTTGGTGATCAACAATGGATATGAATGGCTGACTGCTTCACCATACTATCTTATTTTCTTGGAAATCTATATATGCCACAGACTGGTAACAATAACTAAAGTTTAGGAAAATCTGTGTTTTTACCCGTATTTTTTTTTAATAACAATGAATTGTGCTAAATATACTTGTATATCCATTTATAAATCATATATCAATATACTTTAACTATACATACATAATTATTTTTATTTATTTAGTTCTGCTCTTAAAGCCTCACATTACTAGAGACATGTTTTCCAGTGTGTAATGAGTTAAGCTTTTCCTTTCGACCAGACTGAAAATGATAATGTTTATAGATTGGGCAATGAAAGCTTTCATAAATTGTTATGTCTTAAATTGCCTTGGTGATAGCTGTATTATATGATAGGTTTTGGGGGGATTGTTAAGTTACTGTAGGGTGACCGTTAAAGTGCTTTTGTTAAAGAGTATTTTTTTTTGAGATTGCTGTTCATTGACTATTTTGAGTTTAACCTTTTCACCCACACACCCACCTTAAGAAGACATCTGCACGGTCTCTGCTACAATGACCTCTAGACAAAAAAAATATTAATCATCTATCAACTACATTGTAACCACTCATACGTTGAAAAGATAAAACTTCTTTAAGGATAGCGAGACGAGAGTTCATTATATGAACATGATCGTGACATTCATCATCCCTTTTAAAACTATTTACTTCCCTTCACTAACCCAATGGTGAACCATACACTATCTGCATTTCATTATCTGAGCTGTCACGCTGCAGACAATCAACACCAAGCGCTGCTCTTAAATACTCTGAGACTCGATCTCCTTCATATTATTGCCAAGGATACTCTGTGCTTCCTAATTCAGGGAATTCAATTCCCAACTCAAATGCTCAACACTTCTCCTCCTCTTACCCATAAATAATTCAACTCTCATCCAAAATATGCTGCATAGGTTCCTTATTGAGTATAGCAATGTGCTCTCAGCCTAATGAGCATCCCAATTACATAATAAAATATATTTAGTTTATTACATAAATATTTTCCAGAAGTATTATGTATCTCTATAGATGGATGGGCAGATATTTAGATAGATAAACAGGCAAAATAGAGATGGACGGACAGACAGAAGGACAGACAGGACACTAAATTGTTATTAATAGCTATCTGCATGCTGCAGTTGGTTGTCATCAGTGCAGGGTTCCTGGTGGCTCATTATTGTGGCCTTCAGCCCAAATCTTCAATGCTATTAAACATAGATAGATAGATAGATAGATAGATAGATAGATAGATAGATAGATAGATAGATCAATGTTTTTGTTAATCTAAATTTTATGTGATGGATCAGAACACAATAGTCTAAGTGGGTGAAGTGAAATGAGAAAAATATATACATAAAACTATTTTTTAGAAAGAGAAAACAGAAAATTGTCATGTGCGTATGTATTCACCCCCTTTGTTATGAAGCCCATAAAAAGTTCTGGTGCAACCAATTACCTTCAGAAGTCACATAATTAGTCAAATGATGTCCACTTGTGTGCAATCTAAGTGTCACATGATCTGTCATTACATATACACACCTTTTTTGAAAGGCAACACCTAAGCAAGAGGCACCAATAACCAAACACTGCCATGAAGACCAAGGAACTCTCCAAACATGTAATGGACAATGTTGTTGAGAAGTACAAGTCAGGGTTAGGTTATAAAAAAAAATCCAAATATTTGATGATCCCCAGGAGCACCATCAAATCTATCATAACCAAATGGAAAGAACATGGCACAAGAACAAACCTGCCAAGAGAAGGCCGCCCACCAAAACTCACGGACCGGGCAAGGAGGGCATTAATCAGAGAGGCAGCACAGAGACCTAAGGTAACCCTGGAGGAGCTGCAGAGATCTACTGCAGAGATTGGAGTATCTGTACATAGGACGGCAATAAGCCGTACGCTCCATAGAGTTGGGCTTTATGGCAGAGTGGCCAGAAGAAAGCCATTACTTTCAGCAAAAAACAACCTTTATTTTTAACTTTTGGATTCACTTTCATTTTGCTGGAAGAAGATATTGCATTTGTTCAGAACAATACTAAATATATATATATATATATATATATATATATATATATATATATATATATATATATATATATATATATATAAATAAATAATAAATAAATAAATATAGAAATAACATTTCTATTGAGCTTTTGAGTAGCCATTTGATAACACATATAAGAAGAAGAACATTAGGATAAGCTTCCAATTCAGGCTCCAGGCCAGAAAGAAATCCAAGATGGAAAAACCATTACACAAGTAAAGTCTACTTAATTTAAGATGATTATAAAAGTCCATCACTCTTTTAAAATATATGTAATCCATTTTTAAAGTTATCCATTGAATCTGCTGTCATGATCCCCTATGGCAGAGAGAACAACCAGAGACAAATAGGGTCTTAAACAAGCCTATCAAAGCAGTAAAATCAGAGAGATGGGGAGTGAAGAAATGATAGCATGCATAATGAGTCCTTTGTATAATAAGATCAGGAGGATGTACAAAAGATGGTATCAATCTGTATGAAAGAGTTAGTAGAGCAGAAAAAGCCCAAGAGCAAGAACGAACCTTGGAACAAAGGTCTAGGCGAAAAACCAAATGGCTCACAACAAGGAGGGCAAAAAGCATCAAAAATGACAATTGTAAAATACATTAGGGAGTTTGACTTGTTATTTTTGTAAATTGAAATGTTCACTAGACTATCGCCAGTAGCTATAGCCGCATGTTTTATTGTTCAACCTTCAATGTAATTTCTCTCACTCTGATGCAATAAAAAAGATACTCAATGGGATTCCTGTTGGAGTCATGTATGCATGAATACAACTATCCCATTTTTTCTGTACATTTCCATTTGCTAATAAATTCCTAGAATTAAAAATTCGAAATACAATGAGAACAACAAAAATATATAAATAATAAAACCTATAAATAATATCAAACAGATACAAATTCCCAATGAAGTAAGAGATTTGCATCTTGGAATTCTACATATTTCCCTGAAAAGAACATGATTACTTTGAACTAAATTCGCTGTTTTCCTTAGTTCCCACTATATGCTATTTTTATAACAGAGGTAGCTTACATGACCATAGGGATTCGGACACGACTGAGTGACTGAACAACAAGAGATCTGGCTGTTAAGTAAATGTTTTTAAAGGTACAGTCACCCATATATAACATATTTATCCCTTCAAAAAAGAGTACATGGTGCTGAAATATGTTGAGGCTGACTTAGAAATCCATTCACTCATACTCAGTATAACACACAGAAGACGAGTGTATGTGTCCGAGAGATCCTGTGTGAGAGAGTGCCGGGACAATGTGAGAATGCTTCATGTAACAGGTCAGAAAAGGGGAGGGGCAAATGCTTAACTCCGCAGCTTTTCTTGTTCTGCTTTAATGATAGTATTAGTTATTTCATATGAGTTGTTTCTCATAAAAAAAAAATAAACAGTATTGCAGTGTTCTTGCAGTATTTAGACTTATTATATTACATTTTTCAGGCCTCCGTGTCTCTGACACATATGGATAAGGGATGCACACTTTCTTCTACAATTTTCTTGTGATGTTATACCCATCAGATCATTAATTTCTTATGCACAAAAATAGCTTCTGCATTTAAATGTTCTTGAATAAAAAGTATGGGCCCTCCATTATTTCTAAGTCATTGCATTGAAGGCAGGTCTAGAATTTAAGGTGGTATTTGGAGACAGGTAATGCCCCATTGATTGGTCATTGCATTCCATGTTGTATGTTGACGTCATGTTCGAGCGAGCTCGAAGTGTGTGTCCATTTGTACCATACGCTGCCAGTTTTCACAACTGTTTACTGCTTTCGCCGCCTACTCATAAAGATATACACAGATGCTTAGTAAGCGCCGACTGCCAACTTCACTTGCAGAAATTCTGAGACTTAACCCCTGCAACCTGGAACAGTGCAGGAACCAGCAAATGTGTGTTTGGATTCTGATTACAAACCTGGGCTCTTAATTGTGCAAACCCAAAACAGCTGTTACGGCGTCAAAGCCCTGCACCATCTCCTGGGGCAGCAAGGTTGGGAAAATGAGGGATAAATGGATTAACACATCATCAGTTGGCTTCTTAATGTGAGCAGCGAGGCTGTATTATTTCATTTTATACATTGACTAATCTTTCTTGAACAATGAGCTAAAAAAAACCCTGCTCTTCCTACCATATGCGTGGAAATCTTGCTTCATTTTGCATAAAAGAACTAATCATGTTCAACTATTTCTTGAGAACTGAGATTTTTTTTTTAATAATGGGTGCTATGAGTCAGGTGAGATATTAAAAATCTTACAATGAAAATTTGCATGTGCATTCACTTAGCAGCCTAGGCTAGCAAGATTTCTATTCGCATTAGGACGTCGGAATATTGAATAGACCCACATATTGATGGAAAGGGAGGCATTTTACACGGTATTACACATAATGGATCTGGAATAGCAAGTGGGAGTGTATATTTTCTTTAATTAAAGGTTGGCTTTTTTTTTTTCTTTTAAAGCAAAATATGCTCATCAACACCTACAGTAAAAATGGATGATTGCTTAAAGGGACAACCAGTTATGGTAGAAATGACAACTTTACCCATGGTTAAGGATATTTGCAAATGGTTATTTAAAAAAAAAAATCTAAATTAGATACCTGAACTAGAATCTTGTTATTTCTAGGCAGAAGTTACTTTTCAAAATCATCCTTCCTACTATTTATTATCTCAGGTCATTAATTAATGCTCATAGTAAAGGGAGTTTATCAGGATGACCATGATTAGCTGGCTGAATCGGAATAACGACAAAAGGTTTCAATGCTCATAAGCATCCCTGGACACCTAGGAGAATCATATTCTTTAAGCTGCAATGCTAATGTTCAAATGTATGTTTAAAAAAAAAAAAATAAATCTTCAAATATTATTTTTTTTGCTAAATCAAGTTTAAATAAATAAATGAAATCCTATTGTATGACCACTACAGTGGTCTTTTATGATAAAATTAATGAGGGTACCCACTAGATTAAATACTATAATGCTTCTCTTTCTGAGCAAAAGTAATGGTACTCATAGTTATATGGATGGATCTGGTAATTGTGTGGGCAGGAAGGTTATAACTTAGTATTAATAAAAGTATTATATGTAACTAGTAACTTGCCCGTCATAAATGACGGTGTCATATATGTTATGTTTAACTGTCTGTGCTGTCTCGCTCTGTGCTGTGTCTGTGTGCTGTGTCTCTTCTGTGCACGCTCTCTCTCTTTCTGTACCCTCTGACTCTCTCTGTGTCCTCTATCTGCGCTCTGTTTGCTCTCTGTTGGGTGACTGTAAATCGACTACTACCACCACCTAACATTCCTTATTCACAGAAAACAGAGAGTGGATGGAAATGTGTAACTCCTTAACTACCAATCAGTGTTTTAACTTATTTTTTCCCTTGAATTGCTTGTGACATGGGATAACTCTATATACTCAAGCAGAAAAACAGACTCTATTTCAGTAATAAAAGCTAAAGTCAAGCTGCTTAGCCTCTCTGCTTGATACTTCTAGCTGGGTAGAAGAAATTAGACTCTAGAGCAGGGGTGGGCAAGTTCAGTCCTGGAGGGCTAAACACATGCCTGGTATCGCTGCTGAGCACAGGTGAATCAATCACTACTTCAGTCATCCTGATTGACTCACCTATGCACAGAAAGGATATCTTCAAATCCAGGCTTGCATGTGGCCCTCCAGGACAGAACTTGCCCACCCCTGCTCTAGAGTCTAATTTCTTCTACCCAGCTGGAAGTATCAAGCAGAGAGGTTAAGCAGCTTGACTTTAGCTTTTATTACTGAAATAGAGTCTGTTTTTCTGCTTGAGTATATAGAGTTATCCCATGTCATAAGCAATTCAAGGGAAAAAAGAAGTTAAAACACTGATTGGTAGTTAAGGAGTTACACATTTCCATCCACTCTCTTGTTTTCTGTGAATAAGGAATGTTAGGTGGTGGTAGTAGTCGATTAGTAGTCTAGAGTGAGCCTATGAGTGGATCAGAAAATCCTTAGCACTTTTCAATAAACTCCATGAATGGCCAAGGGGTTGATTGTAGAGGAACATACTCTTTACATGTTTAGCTATTATTTAGGATTCCATTTTCTATTCTGAGCCGTTTCTCTCTGCTACTTTTTCAGGAGCGTCTATCCTGGTAACTAACAACATTTACATTAGTTTTGTTGTAAGCACTGACAGTTTCAGCTGGCACATTCCCACTGTGCAGCTATAAACTTCCTCTAGGAAGTTGATCAACAGAAACCAAAATATAAAAGATAATACATTAGAGATTGTATTACATTACAAAAACATTTTCCCTGTTGTCAAGTGTACTTCTTCAGAGTATATTTTAAATATACACAGTCCAGTCACATTATTATGACCACCAGCTAATATCCCGAATAACCTACATGTGTGCAGGACGGACAGCAGCTAGACGGCACGGTAGTGAGTCAATAAGATACTGGAAGGTTGGCAATGGTATGTGGAGCCATGCACACTGCAGCACATCAAACAGCTGCTGAAGAGTGCGTGGTGGAGCATCCATACGGCGAACATGGCAATTGAACCGGTCCAACAGGTGCTCAATGGGGTTTAAGTCCGGGGAATTTGGAGACATGAGAAGTACTTGGAAGTCTTCCTCATGTTCCTCCAACGACTCCCAGACAAATTCTGGCCATATGACACGTTGCATTGTTCAGCTGGAAGATCCCATCCACTACAGTGAAGACAATCAACATGTATGGTTGTACTTGGTCTGCAAGGATGGATAGATAAGCCAATTGGCTGAGAGTGCCTTTCAGAGGTATAAGTGGACCAAGAAAACATGGCAAGAAAACATTCCTCAGACCATAACGCTGCCGCCACCAGCTTGTGAGGTATCGCTTCCGACACGCCAACGTCCCTCAAATTGATGGAACAGAAAACGTGACTCATCAGAGAAGGCAACTCTTTGACAGAGAGGTCCAATTTTGGTACTATTTAGCAAATTGAAGCTGTTTCTGATGATGAACCCTTGTCAGCATGGGTGCAGTTACCAGCCGTTTGCTTTTCGCAGGGTTGGCTGTACTATAATTTTAGACACGTCTGTTAGTCCCCTGGTTTGTTTGGATGGCAAGTTGCTCAACTGTAGAGTGTCGGTTGGCCATCCCAGCTTCGCAGTCGACGTTCACCTCTGACATCAATGGGACATGGTGGCCCACAGTTTCAACCCTATTTATTCGCAATAGCGCTGTTTGTCCAGTCACGGTACACTTTAACCACAGCAGCACAAGAACAGTTCACAAACTGCGCTGTTTTAGTTAGTGAAGACCTTGCTTTTGGATAAAAATTCACTAACTAAAAACTTCTGTAAAAAAATATGCTCTGTTCTTATATAGAGGCCTATTCAATTGGCCGAATCACAATGTAATAGGGCTGTAAGGGCTTAGGTGTGATACAAGAGGGTGACAAATGCAAGATGGCGGTGTGAAAGCAATTTGTTTAGTCACGTGGAGGTGTCTGTGTGTTGTACTGTAGATTGTGGGTGTGAGTGTTATTAAGCTGTGGAGTGTGCAGTTGTGCATATTAAGGCTGAAGGTGATAAGATTTCTTGAGGTGAGTTTTTAGTAATTTTTTAAAGGTTTTGAGGCAGGAAGATAATCTAATGGAGCGAGGCAAGAAGTTCCAAATAGTAGGGGCAGCGCAAGAAAAGTCTTGAAGACGGGAGTGAGAGGAGGTCATAAGAGAGGAGGAAAGAAGAAGGTCGTTAGCAGAACGAAGCGGGCGGTTGGGAGAGTATTTTGAAACAAGAGCAGAGATATAAAGTATTTAGACATGACTTCCTTGTCGCAGAGTTTTGAGTGAGATTAAATCTTTAAATAATTTTCTTTAGTACAGTTGCTCCCTTTAACCCGACTCTGAGCATCTAAATCAACAAGCCTTGTTCTAAAAACAGACATTTCACATCTCCCTTAAGACCAGTTTCTTTTCTCTTTCCAATCCTGATACAACTAAAACATTTCTTCATACTTCTCCTGATCTCTCGACCTATTGCACCCATGACCCTGATCATCCCTCGGGTCCTTTGCTCCATTTCAGCAAAAAAAAAAAAAAACGAAACCTCACTTTAATCTCTATTACATTTTTATCAGTAAATGTATAGATTTATACTCCAAAACAAAGATGTAAATGTCATGTTTGTAAAACGTCTGGAATAAACGTTTCTTAATGTAAATAAAAAATAAATAAAAAAAAAGACCCACATCATGTAAGATGCTTTTTATGAATTCTAATAAGGCCAACCATGCACAACGAGCAGATGTGAGAGCTGGGCCATTTAGTTCATCATCTTGCACGCAGCAAGTGATTTTATGGAGATTTCTTCTGTATAACTGGGTGCTCAGACAAATGGAAGATGACATAGTTTGCAGTGAGAGACGGAACCGCACAAGCAATAGTGATGAACTGCTTCACTGCAGCCAGCCGTGCAGCGCACTCCTTCCAAGGTATGCCAAGGATCCCATGACAACGTGCAGAGATAAGTGCCATCTTATCTAGCTTAAACCATTGCTAACGCCTAGAAAAGTAAGGAGAGCAACATCAGACCGTGTTAAATTGCTAGGTAACGTTTCTTCTTCTAAACCTTTTTAGTAACGCGTTTCACTGCACTTTCATAGCGCATCAACATGTACACACTCAACAATTTTTTACTGATAAATTCCCTTTTTTGTTTGCAGTAAGCAGAAAATTCACATTTAAAGTATCCTCGCATACAGGGATTGCCAACTATAGTTCTAATATTGTTGCCAAATAATTTCTTGAATTGGAGATATTATCATGAACATTAGCTCTGGTGAGATTTCCTTCTATATTCACTAAGAGGCAAGAGATGCAAGAATAGATCCCTGTGCCATCTCCATCTGGCTATATCAAAAATTGGTCCATTGAGCTTTAAATGACCACTGTACACTAAAATAATATAATTGTTAGAGTAATTAGGTGGGAAAATGCTATATAGTTATTTTTTTATTAGAACAATATACATTTTGATGTTTCTGTTGGTTCCCACATCCATTTTAAGATACTTCAGTGACTATTTCACATATGAGAGGGGGTCTTGAGGTTATCCTTGCAAGCATCTGCTTCTTAAGCATGTGTAATAGAAGAGGTGGCTGGTAAATACTGGCTCCAACGATATAGCGAGCCCCCACTTTCTTTCTATCATCCCATTCTTTGTCCACTTATAGATAAAGCACCGACTCCAACAATATGGAACCTTCTATACGCAATAAGATCTATCAAAGAATAAGATTTTATTTAAAACCAGCGACTTGCCCGTCAAAAAATGACGGCAATAAGATTGTAAGGCAGGTAATGGTGTTTGGCTGCAACATTAATTTAGTTGGTGTTTCGAGATCCTTGGGCGCTCATTGCGAGCCTCGAGCTGAGCGCCTTTGGCGCTCATTGCGAGGCTGTTGGTTGTTTGTGTGCTATGAGCAGCATTGGCAGTGGTTTTATGTATGCTAATGAAATAATTAATAAATGAATAAATGAATAAACTTTACCTATTTTGAAGTAATATATGCAGGAAGCATTGTGTTGAAGAGCTGGCAATCTGTTTTCATGTTGCTGCAGCATACAATGTGTGTTTTCAGTGTTGTGGAGCTGCTGTGTAAGTGTCAGCAATGTGCGCAGTGTGTAGTGTAATAGTGTGCGTGCGCAAGGAAAATCCGTTAGGGTAGCTGTGTACTTCCGCATTGTGTAAGTTAGTGTTGTAAAATGGCGCCTAATGTATGTGGTACGCGGCTGTGGCTGATTTTTCGTCCTTGTTGTTGGACCTCGTACGGCTTTTTCGGAAAATCTGTATGTGTTTGGTGGTGTTTTGCGTGTTTTGCATTTTTTATCTTGCTTAGGGGATTTTCTGGTGTCTAAACTCTTGAATTTCTACTTAAATTGAGGTGTAACGTCACTTTTAGAGGTCCTGGGTGCCCCCCCACTTGCTGTGGGTAAGCTTTTTATGTGTTTGTTGTGTGTATTTATTGTTTTTTTAATGTTTTCATCTGTGCGGGTTTCGGGCGCAAAGGTCGTATTTTTGCGAGGTCATAATGTTTTTTTATTCTACGTCCCGCGGCTCGTGTTTGTGGATGCTAAGTCCGTAAATTTTGCGGTCGAGGTGGGAGCCTCCACCTCCGCAAATGCGGACCATAAAGGTCGCAGTTGCTGGCAAGGAGCGCCAAAGGCGCTCCTTGCCAGCAACTGCGACCCTCGCATACTAAAATCTGATGTGCTGGAGAACCCTTGCAAAACCTTTCCATCCCATGTCATCTTAATGGGCACATATGTACTAAGGTGTGACCCTCAATAGCCCTCCAAAATGTCCCCCTGTAGTAAATTTGGTTGTACTTTTCTTATTGTGTTAAGAAAATACCTTCTTCTAATCTCTAAATCATTGGAGCTGCCTATTTTAAATGACAAAAACACACAGTAAGTTATAATATAGAAATAAATAAGGTCACAATTCTTACTTTCACAAATGCTAATCCACTATCATTTACCTTCGTGGTTTTAAAGTGAGTAGGAAGCAAGCAGGATGTCAGATAATTGTCTTTTTAATGGATACGGCAAGAGTCCAATTATACCTAATAAAATAAAAAAGCTTAGTGAATACTGTGAGTTGACCCCAGGTGTTCTGCACAATTCTCAGACTCGCTTTATATTGCCATTATTTCTGGTTGTGCCACCTCTCAGCCAGTGGGCCATTATTTCTGGGTTTGTCCCAGGGAGTTGTGTCTGAAAGAGGTTGGTTACCTTTCAAAACTGATGTTACACAATTGGATGTAATATTGATAATTACCTAGGTGCTGTTATGACCTTTATATGAACACTAGCGACCTGCCCATCAAAAAATGACGGTCAACATTTTTTTAAAGCCATGGGAATGCTGTTTGAGACACTGTGTATTATAAATATGCTGCGTGCGCAAGGTAAAGCCGTTGGTTTATTGTGTAAAGCGACATTGTATAGTCGTAATGTTATTAATGTGTTACGCGTCTCGTGAGCATTTTCCGGCTTTTGCAATAGTGTATTTTCTAGGACGTAGTGTGATGTGTAAAGTGCTATGTGTTTGGCAGTGTTTTGCGCGGTCCAGGGTCGTGTAGCCTCGTTTTCATTTTTTCGCCGCCCATTTTTTTCCTCGCTTAGGCGATTTTGAGGTGGCGAAAATCGTCTAAATCAAGTTAAATTCACGTTCCAGCTCACTCACAGCCCCATGCTGTCTGTGATGTTTTTGTAATTTTTTTAGGTGTAGTTATTGTGTTTTTCAGGTTTTTGGTTCGGCCGCTAATCTCGTAATTTTTTGTGTCTCATAGTTTTTTTTGCTAACTCCCGCTGTGCTCCGAGTTTAACAGCTCGCCTGGCGATGAGCGCCGCAAGTCGTACGCACCTCGCAAAGCGTGACGACGTCTCGCAGTTTGACAACTGTTATATGTGAGGAGCAATACATGGACATTATTTATATGTGCGCTTACAGACAAACTCAGTGCATGTACGATTATTTCTAAAAGGAATTCAATTCTGACTGTACAGTATATTGCACTAGTCCTGCTTTTCTCAACTAAATCATTTTTGAAAAATTCACAGTTCTCCAATCTGCTAATTTGTGATACGTTTATTTTGTGCTGTGAAATAAATAATCTTCTCCAGTGGCATCATGGAGTTTCTTGCCATTGTTTAGTCGTGTCCACCTCTCCATGACCCTATGGACCACAACATGTTGTGTCTGTTGTACTCATCCATAAGGTTTTCATGGCAAAGATACTGTAGTGGGTTGCCAGTTTCTTCTCCAGTGGACCTAAATTTGTCTAACCTCTCTGCTATGACCTGCTTCACTGAGATACACAAGCCCCTTCAAAATGACAAGGTATCGATCCTGAAAGGGACCATGGAGTTAGGTCACCTCTATAATAACAAAGCATAGTGTCTCACTTTAGCAGAGTTAAATGAAACTTAGCACATTAAATCTTAATGTTAGGGTCCATAGGTTCACCTATTAAAATGCCCTACTTTAGTGAATGTGTCCCAAAAATAACTTAGGCATTGAAGAGATCTTACTTCATCTTACTTAGCTCTGTGACAGGCTCTCCCACGCCACAGTGGAGGCTCCCAGTAAATGCATGTGGCTACAGGACTTACTAATATGCAAATTCTCACGATCCTTTTCACAAACATCATTACAATCTAATTAGCAAATCTTGTCTCATTATGGATTCATATGGTATGATCTCAACTCTGGCAAGGTGACAAACAAAATAATATTGCATTAACGGCAAACATTTATCACCTGCTTATGGTATAAACAACACATAGAGCAATTAAACTATTATCAACCACTGACGTGTGACTGAAGGAAGAGCTACGTATTTAGAAAGGTTTCTTTTATAGTTAATCCATATATTTCTGAAACTACTGAGATAACTTTTACATTCTGTAATTAAATGATTCAACATGTGAGCATGTACTATATGCAGGCGGAGAAGACAACATACAAATGATGTCACAAATTGCAGATACAATTCTGAGGATGACATCAGAATTCTAATCCAACCATTTTCCATCTCAGTCATTTATTCCCACATAGTTCAGAGAAGACACAAAACACTACAATATGTCCAAAAGTCAAAATAGTAATAAAGAGCATACTAGTCTTTCACCTCAGATCCCTCCCCTCTCCCTCTAAAATAAAAATCTTTCTATTTTTCACTTACTTCCTGACCATTGCTATTCCTTACCTGTTACTCTTCACCAGTTTTCTGCCCTTTAATTCCCTTTAGATTGTAAGTAGCGAGTTTCCAGTCTTGTAGGGTGCTTTGAGATAGAGAACTTTCTGCTAAGATTCTAAGCTCAAAACAGGGACCTTCAACTTTTGAATTTGTTAAACTTGTATTTCCCCAGTTCTTATCCCCTGTACAGCACTATGGAATATGTAGGCGCAATACAAATAAAAGATAATAAAAGAGGAAGGTATTTTCAATTTGAAGCTAAAAACTAAGTTTTAGTGCATAGGATCACTATTTATACATTGATAACTACCAGAGTTCCATCTCAGAGGGAAAAACAGTGGATGTACAGCTCAGTATTGAGCATATCCATAGCTAAATGTGACCCGCTCCTTATTTTACCTTGTTTACAGAAGTTTTTAGTTAGTGAACTTCTTTCCAAAAGCCAGGTCTTTACTAAATAAAAACTTCTGTAAAACAAAATATTCTCTGTGCTTATATACAGCCCTATTCAACTGGCCGAATCACAATTTAATAAGGCTGATAAAAGTCTGGATTCACAATCTCTGTTGTTTTTGAGTTCTTCAATCGGATTAATTGTGAAGAACCTTTTTCTTTCTTTAAATTAAAATAGTTTTCTTCTAATCTCAAGGGATGTCCTCATGTCAGCTGAAAACCTTAGCAAGAAAAGTTCACTTGACAAAGCCTTCTACTGACCCTGGATGTACAGTTTTATGAAGTTTATGGTAACCCCACAGGGGTGAGCAAGGGGAAATCTAGAAAATAGTCACATTTCATAATTTTACGTCTTGAGATTTTCTTCGTTAATGAAAACTTACTACACGCAATGTTCAAACATTTATTTTTTGCTGCAGTCCCAGTGTCTTATTTACCAAACTCTTCTTGTCCATCTGGCAGAACATCAGAGATTTGCTCTGAACTCTGATCTTTAGCACCAAGAATTATTATTTCAGAAATTATTTCAGTCAACAGACAAAAATGCAGACTAATTGAAGAAAAGTCTTTGATGAGTAATACAATTGGTTTGGACAGCCTATTTATATATTTCCTAATGGGTTTGAATGTTATCATCCAATTGGAAGCAGATTCTAGCTCTGATGCATCAGCTATGATTTGAAACTCGTTTGTAAATTATTTTATCCCTATTTGGCATCAGGGACACGCTATAACAGCCACCAAAACCCATAGCGAATGCTAAGTGCTATTTTGAAGGCTGACTCATTTTTTTAAAGTAGTTGATAAATAAACTACCAATGGCATAAAATTTCCATTTTGATTCTTGTAATAACAAGTAAAGCTATTAAGTGATGTAATTTAAAACATTGTAAGGTTCGCTAACAACACAGAAATCATGGAAATAATGGCCGGCATTATGCTGCTGTCAACTGAACTTGATGGAGCGTAACCTTTGACATTGTGCATTTGTCATATTTTACAAGATTTCTGCCATACCTTTCATCTTGGACATTCAACTCTGAGTCACAAAACCAGTGACACATAAAGATATTTCTAACACTGCTCTTTTTTATACATAGTAAGAAAGGAAAGGTTTGAAATATAGGCCAATAACAACATGATTATAAAAGTTCAAGCTCCCTTGCAGGGAAGGGTTACGTGTCTTGGTAATGTACATTAATTCCTTATCAATCAGTACTTATTTGGGATTTGTATTCCAGTGCCGGCACATGATCTAGGATAATAATTTCTGGATCAACAATGTATATGAGGGTGCACTATATCATGATAATAAAGATATACCACTACTCCTCCATCATTCCTGTAACCTGCTGTGCCCAATGTGAGTTTACATCGAACAAACGGACCAGAAAATAAAATGGTGGCTTTAATGGCCCAGAAATGACAGTGACAGCTCTCGCCGAGAAGGATCAGCAACCACTGAATTTAGCAGCCCGCAGAATAAAAGGTCCATGTGGCTCAGTATTCATTAGAGTGGAAGAAGTGGGCAAGAACTGCAAAGCTACTAAAAATCCATTTAAACTTAAGCGACTGGAAGCTGGATTAACTTTGCAGTGGGTTACTGCTAGAGCGTTTACTAAAAGAATAAAAGGAAGGGAAAGTAATTTTTCTACATAAGTCCTGACATTTATTGAAAGGCAGAGAGTAAAAGCATTTGGCCACAATTTAGTTGGTGTCTCCTTTGAAATGCCGTGCAAGAAAAGGCAATATTGCAAAAGGATTTAACTGTGCAAGAACTTTTTAAATTATCTGAACAAACAACATGGCAGTACTATTTTTTTTTATTCTATACAAGTTGACAAATATGTTTACTGTGGGAAAGCAGAAATAAGTGGGTCAGTTTTGAATATGCTTTATTTGTCCAGGTCAAATGATCATTTTACAAGAGGCTAGTTACTCCGTGTTTGTATACCGAGGTGCTGAAACAGCATTTTGCTGAAAAGCACGGACCAGAGGGTGCCAATCAAAGTGAGGTCCATGTGAGAACACGCAGGTCCTTGCCTTCTCAAAGATCACATGTAGGCATCATTATAATTATCAATCTATTTTGGAGGTTTTCAGTCAGTTTTTCATGACGACTGGAGAATTATTCAAGTTTTTCTTGAGCAAATCCACCCAACTCCTAGATTCTAACATCTGGTGTTTCATTGGAGGTAAATAAAATGAGAAGCTGTTCCTTCTCTGTTTTCATGAAGAAAGCAGCTCTCCTTTTGTAGTCCGACTGAACAAAGTAAGAGGATCCGTTCTTTAAAGGAACAACGCAATTAGGCGAAACGTTGCATTTGTGAAGTATGTAAACTAAAAACTATTGCAGGTATGTAAGCCATGAGAATACAACGATGATGTACTGGAAATATATGCTATTTAGTCGATGAGGGTACAGACCAGGGAAAGCAAAATGGCCACTTTGTACTATTGCAAATGCCTGGTTCTGAATAGGAATAAGGAGGGTCAAACGTTGAATGCAAAAAATGGAGAAAGGATAGTGGCATTATGTTGGAGCTATAGAATGTACAGGTGTGTATTTTCTGAAGGATCTTTTTGTCTTGCACATTAACTTAGAGCAGAACTGGGCATTGTGCGGCCCGCGGGCCACAACCGGCCCTTTGGCTGTCACCGTGCGGCCCGCTACAGTGGCCTACAAATTTGTGTCCTGGACAAAAAAACACTGCCAATTGTAAAAGGGGGCAATTTGTGAGCAGCAGTGTTGTGACTAACTGGATGGATAGCGTTCTGTAGATAACCCTTATGGCACTGAGACATTAAAATAAAATAAAGCTATAAAATTAATATTGAGCAGAATTAAGTTCACCCTATGGTTCAGCCCTCCACAGCATTGCGAGTTTCTCCTGTGGCCCCTTTGGGAAATTAATTGCTCACCCCTGACTTAGACTATTCTTTTGACCTCCCATATTCAACCACCTGGCTGTTTATTGTACTGCTCTGTTTGCCTCCAGCCAAGACCTTCAACCAGTGACCTTCATGCATGCTGCAAGCCCCTGACCTAACATTGACAGCACTATTGCTAACTGGACTGTAACCCAGGTGCAAGAGATTGGATTTACTCGCTCCTTATGTACTGGGATTTCTCCTCCTATTCAGCAGCCACCAGCATAACATCGCTATGAACACTCACAATGGGACAACCTAGATTATCAGGCAAAATGAGAAAAACATTTCTATGGATCAAAAGTGCAAACATTTTTAATGAGCATGTTATGGCAGAAATACAGTAACAAACATCACAAATTGTTTTTTTGTTTAGGTTGTTTTGGCTTTTCAGTAATTGCTGTTTATGCCTAAAATGTTATCTGATCTGACACTCGGGATCGGCAATAAGACATAAAAACATGCAGATTATTACAAGATAAGGTAATTCCCCTAAATTCATTGTTTGACAAATGCTAGATAGATATATATCTAAAAGACCACATATTGTTGCAGATTTTATTTTATGTTGCACTGATATTTGATATTGCAATGTCTTCTTTAGCATAATTTGATTGACCAAACCATATGTTGATTCAATCCAATTTATTCACATACGACGTTAAGCATGCTGGTGTTTCTCGGCTTCATTTGACAGCTGGCAGGGAGGCAAAAAAAGACTCCTACAAAATGATGCATATCCTATAAAAAAATCATAAAATATAAATCCATAATCAGCCAGTCTAATTTGCTTGCTTATTTATTACTAACAAGCTTCTTAAGCTAGCAGGTTGTGTCCAAATTCAATTCATTTGTGCTTGCCCTGCTTTGTAAGGTTCCTTCACTGATCTCGTCCGGTACATGTTTTTTAATGATAATAATCACATATATAGTTGTCAGCAGTACGGGTTGTTGCTAACGCTTGCGGGCTTGTGTAGCGAGGGCCGCAGTTGTTGCCAAAGGCGCTCCTTGCGCTGGTGGAGATGAGCGCCATAGGAAACCTTACCCACACCAAGGGAGGACACCCAGGACCTCTGCAACACTGCAGCGTCAAATTCAGTCAAATTTACAAACTTTAGACACTCGAAAATGGCCGCCGAAAAAAACTAAAACGAGGCTACACAATCCCTAAAGCCGCTAAATACCACAAAGCAAATACAGCTTTCACAAAAACCTATATGACCTCCATATACACTATTAGCAAGGACGCTTCATCATACACAGCCGCCTACCACATACACATTCGCCATTCGCCATTTTACAATACTAACTTACAGAATGCGGAAGTACCCAGCTACACTAACGGCTTTCCCTTTGAAAAAATCCAATGTGGACCTTGCTTTGTTAGATTCCATGGGATCTCAAGGTGGTTTCTTGGGTTCAAAATATCACAAGAAAACACATGAGGCTGGCCCAATGTTATGTTAGCAGTTGCTTAAAAAAGTAAGACCCATGTGACAGAGGTGGAGATCAGACTATGCCTCACTTTGTGGTCCAGATCTGGTTAGAAGAAGAGCAGTCCCAGGCTTGCTCCGGGTTCAGGGGCTGATGGCAACTATTGTTGGCATGGTAGTGCTATAAGCAGAATGGATAATCAACAGACATGGCAGAAGGTCAAGCAAGGCATCAAAGTGGGGGCCAATAGCCAGGATCAATATAGAGAAAAGTAAAAGAAGAGTCAAGAACAAATCCACGGCAAATAAACCCTTACTCAGGCAAGGTAGCTTCAGACTAGTGTTCTTTTATGGTCATTTTGCTCCACAATCAAAACTGGTGCCATGTTTTCCGTTGCATTAATATGACAATCCATTTCAATGCATTGAGGCAATCCACTCTAATTCCAAACAGCACATTATGCGTAGGTAGTAGTGATATGATCAAAGGAAGATGTGAGGCATGGGGTCTAGGAATGGTTTGTATTGGAGTCCCCACTTCATAAGTTAACTTTATATGAGAAAATACACAAGAAGTTCAAAAATGCAAGTAAATGTTCTAGAATTTCTAAAAGGGAGTAGGCGATGAAAGTGGCAGAAAACACTTTATATGTGTATTTAGCTTCAATAGTGTAGGATTACTTTGACTGGCTTTTAAAATGTGATTCACTTATACAGCGCAGACCTGTACGTTTAAGTGACACAAATAATAAGCTGCACTATGAATGGCATACCAAATAAACTTGTAGTAAAATCCCTTCTCATCAGGATGTGTATTACCGTGTATACTCGAGTATAAGCCAACCCGAGTATAAGCCGAGGCACCTATTTTACCACAAAATACTGGGAAAACTTAGTGACTCGAGTATAAGCCGAGGGTGGGAAATGTGTTGCCCTCTGTGTCCCCCTCTTGTGTGCCCTCTGTGCCCCTTTCTTGTGTCCCCACTCTCTATCCCCTGTGTCTCTTCCTCCCTCTCCCTCCCCTGTGTCGGGTCCCGACGCAGACAGAAGGAGCGCGGAGGAGCAGCTGCAGATGGAAGGTAAGTGAGGGGAAAGGGAGAGGGGGAGGTAATTAGAGGGGTAAAGTGAGGAGGGGGGGTTAGGATGAGGAGGGGGGTTTAGGGTGAGGAGGTGGGTCTAGGATGAGGATGGGGGGTTGAGGATGGGGGGTTTAGAGTGATAAGGGAGGGGGAGGGAAAGAGCCACGGGGGGGCGCTAAGAGCGCCACAGGGTGGAAACAGAGCCATGGGGGGAAAGAGAGACACGGGGGGAAAGAGAGCCACAGGGGGGAAACAGAGCCACGGGGGGAAAGAGAGACACAGGGGTGGTGACTCGAGTATAAAAAAGGACTAAAAAACTCGGCTTGTACTCGAGTATATACGGTATATTATATTTTACACTTTCTTTTCTCAAGGAACGTCTCCAATCACTTATGTACATATCCGAATCCCTCCTGCCCTTCACTTACCATTTAAAAGTGTGATTGCTCCCCAAATGTCACAAGGCAGCAGATTTCCAAATGTTTGGTCAGAGAGAGAATACGTTTTGTGTGAAATGCGTCTACAAACCACTAAATTCTATGTACTTTTCAAATGGTGGCAGCAAAACCTCTGGAATTATTATGTAGCTGTCAAGAAAAAATATTCATTGTGCCTGAAGGGTTAAAACACTCTGCACTATTGTTACTGGGAATAGTTTTTTCTTTACGCCCAAAGTCAGTCTACTCACCTATAATAATAATGCAGAAAAACAGTTTTAACCCGTTTGTACTCTAAGCTCACCAAAAAACACCAAAACAATGAACTTACGCACTTATAATCCGGAATTAAAAACAGATTTTGCATGAAATATTGGTCTGATATTAAGGAAAGTTATGTGATATATAGATGAGCAAAGATGTTTAAATCAGAGGCCCGCAGGTGGCGGGTGTGCCTCTCTCCCTCCCGTGTCTCTTTCAAAGCCGGTCATTGCGAGGCCCGCAATGAGCGCAGAAGGCGCTCATTGCAAGGCCCGCAAGGTAGAGGGAGGGAGAGGCTCGCAATGAGCGCCAAAGGCACTCATCGTGAGGCCCGCAATATTGCGAGCATTACACACACACACAACAACTATATTAGTGATATAATCTACAAATAAAGTGAGGGCCTCGCAAAGTGAGGGGCCGCATTTGCGGAGGTGGAGGCTCCCACGTCAACCGCAAAATTTACGGACTTACCATCCACAAATACAAGCCGCGGGACTTGAAACACGCAAAAATACGACCTTATCGGCCAAAACGCGCACACATGAAAACATTAAAAACACAATAAATACACACAACAAACACATAAAAAGCACAGCAGGGGGGGCACCCTGGACCTCTGAAAGTGAAGTTACACCTCAATTTACGTTGAAATACAAGAGTTTAGACACCTGAAAATCCCCTAAGCGAGAGAAAAAATGGCCGCCGACAAAAACGAAAACAAGGCTACAGGACCCTAAACACGCAAAACACCACCAAGCACATACGGATTTTCCGAAAAAGCCGGACGAGGTCCAAGAACAAGGACGCAAAATCAGCCACAGCCGCGTACCACACACATTAGGCGCCATTTTACAACACTAACTTACAGAATGCGGAAGTACACAGCTACCCTAACGGATTTTCCTCACGCACGCACACTATTACACTACACACTGCGCACATTGCTGACACTTCAGCTCCACAGCACTGAAAACACACATTGTATGCTGCAGGAACATCAAAACAGATTGCCAGCTCTTCTGCACAATGCTTCCTGCATATATTACTTCAAAATAGGTAAAGTATATTCATTTATTATTTCATTAATTATTTCATTGGCATACAAAAAAAAAACGCCAACGCTGCTCATAGCACACAAACAACCAACAGCGAGGCTCGCAATGTGCACCGAAGGATCTTGGAACACCAACAAAATTAATGTCGCAAACAAATAACATTACCTGCCTTACAATCTTATTGCCGTCATTTTTTGACGGGCAAGTCATATATATAGTTGTCGGTATTGTGAGTTTGTCAGTTTCACTTGCAAATTGCGGGCTTGCACATGCGCAATGAGCGCCAGAGGCCCGCAGGTGGTGGGTATGCAAAGCCGCTCATTGCGAAGCTCTCGATGAGCGGCGAAGACTCAAGTTAAAGAGAGGGGGAGGCTCACAATGAGGCCCCCAATAGGTCCAAAGGGACAAGCGAGGGCGGCAATGGGTGCAGGGGGAGGCAGTGAGCCCGTAAATGAGTTGCAAACTAATTTGATATTCAATTGGCGTCTGAACGGCTTCCGAGATACAGTCTTTAAAAAAAAAATGGCCCGTAACTCGTATTTAACCGCCACCATTTCTTTTCAAGCCTGTAACTGGGAAGCCGCTGGGAGGCCGCCAAAAGACACCGATTGAATAGCAAATTAGCTTGCAACTTCACTTACGGGCTGCTCCCTGCCTCCCCCAGGTGAGGGGGGACGGGAGAGACACAGGGAGAAGGGTGAGGGGGGAAAGAGACATAGGGGAGGGAGAGAGGGGGGAGAGATAAAGGGGAAGGAGAGGGGGGAAAGAGACACAGGGGAGGGAGAGAGGGGGAAGAGACAAAGGGGAGGGAGAGATGGAAGAGACAAATGGGAGGGAAAGTGGGGGAAAGAGACACAGGGTAGGAGATAATGGAAAAAACACAGAGCAGGGAGAGGGGGCAAAGAGACAATGGAGAGGGAGTGGGGGGAAGGAGACACTGGGGAGGGAGTGGGGGGAAGGAGACACTGGGGAGGGAGTGGGGGGAAAGAGACACAGGGGCGGGAGGCAAAGAAACACAGGGAAGGGAGAGAAGGGGAAAGAGGCACAGGGAGGGGGAGATACACAGGAGTGAGGGGAGGAGAGACAAAGATGGGGGAGTGGCAGAAAGGACACGGGGGGGTAGAGAAAAATGTAATATTATCCCGTCATTTGTGACAAGAGGCCTGCAATTGGCTCCAAGGGTGCTCATTGCGAGGCCTGCAATGGGTGTTGAAGGCGCTCATCGCGAGACCCGCAAGGTAAAGGGGGGAGAGGCTCCAAATGGCTTCCAAGTTAAGGGCTTGAAAAAAAAATGTCGGCAGTTAAACCTGCGAGGCCCGAAGGAAATGAGAGAGAGAGAAGCCGTGCATAGCGAGACTTGCATTGCCCGGATTTGCTGCGCATGGCGAGGCTCGCAATGTGCGGCAAACAACAGCATGGCAAGGCTTCAAATTAGGGATTTAAAAATGTTAATACTCTATAATTATATTGATTTAATGAATATGACAGGCTCTTACTGTTTATCACGCCCTCCACTATGAAAGTAATCGATATAAAAAGGATATGAAAAATTCCTGGATTTTACTAGGTAAATAATATCCTTGTACATCTATTTACTCTTATGTACTTTATCTTATTAAGAAGTGTTTATAAGATCTGTTTTTACTGTTTAAAATCAAACAAATAGCCCTGTATGGGTCTGCCCACTGCAGGGAATACAGACACATGTGCAGTGTAGTGTCCTAGCCTATCAGGTACCACATTTAGCAGCAAGTTGTAGAATGTTACTGAGAAATAGTAACTGATTAATATAAGAACGGCAGAGTCTCTGTGTTCGTGAGCAGCAGAGGGCAGATCCAAGGTAATATTTGTTTCATTTTAGGCGTTAAAAAACATTTTCAGTTGTCAGTACACTATGGAACGGTGAGTGTGGCAACATGTACAGAAGAGGAAAGAGTGAAAGATTAATACAGTTAGCATACATGGAAGTGGTGGGATTAAAAGCATTTTAGGTGAAATATTTATTGTACTACACACTGTATATGACTGAAGGATGCCTTGTCTTTAAGACTTCCTGCTGGCTTATAGACTGAGTGGATGAGCCCTACTAATATTCATTATCTAACTAGAGACTTGCCCTTCAAAAAATTACGGCAATAAGATTGTAAGGCAGGTAATGGTGTTTGGCTCAGACATTAATTTTGTTGGTGTTCCGAGATGCTTCAGCGCTCATTGCGAGCCTCGCACTGAGCGCCTTTGGCGTTCATCGCATGGCTCGCAATGAGCGCCTTTGGCGCTCATTGCGAGGCTGTTGGTTGTTTGTGTGCTCTGAGCATTTTTTTTTTATGCTAATGAAATAATTCATCAAATAATAAATGAATATACTTTACCTATTTTGAAGTAATATATGCAGGAAGCATTGTGCAGAACAGCTGACAATCTGTTTCGATGTTCCTGCAGCATACAATGTGTGTTTTCAGTGCCGTGGAGCTGCTGTGTCAGCAATGTGTGCAGTGTGTAGTGTAAATAGTGTGCATGCGCGAGGAAAATCCGTTAGTGTAGCTGTGTACTTCCGCATTGTGTAAGTTAGTGTTGTAAAATGGCGGCTAATGTGTGGTACGCGGCTGCGGCTGATTTGGCGTCCTTGTTCTTGGATTGTGTCCGTGTTTTTCGGAAAATCCGTAGGTGTTTTGTGGTGTTTTGCGTCTTAAGGGTCCTGTAGCCTCGTTTTCGTTTTTTTCGGCTGACATTTTTTCTCTCGGTTAGGTGATTTTCGGGTGTGTAAACTCTTGTATTTCGACTTAAATTAAGGTGTAACTTCAGTTTCCGAGGTCCTGGGTGCCCCCCTTGCTGTTGGTAAGATTTTTATGTACTTCTTATGTGTATTTCTTGTGTTTTTAATGTTTTCATGTGTGAGGGTTTTGGGCGGTGAGGTCGTAATGTTTTTTTTCCCACTTTTTGTATTTGTTTCTCATAAGTCCGTAAATTTTGCGAGGTCCACAGTTGCTGGCAAGGAGCGCCTTTGCGAGGGCCGCAGGCTCGCCATGCGATCCCGCAGCGTTAGCAGCAACCCGCATGCTCACAACTATATATGTGATCGAGAGTGGAGGGAGGAGGGAACAAGGGTTGTTGTCTCATTGGTGTATTCAGATAAGATTTCAGCATTGGACAACTTCCCCCTTCCCTATGCATGTTAAGTAGAAGGCCAGTTGCATGCATACTTGCAAGACTTTCTTATTCTGCGCTGTAACCACCCCCTTGAAAAGCTTCCAAACACTAGCAGCGTCTCCTAAGATGAACAATTTCTCTGAAAACTCATTTATGCCTCAGCCTTAAAAAGCTGCTCATATATTTAGTTTTTTTGCCTAATTCACAAACATGTACCGGTCCTTTAATGCAGCCTCCATCTAACTACAGCACATCATGCATGCTATTAAGCCATTTTATTCACCTCTCATGCATAAATAGTGCTTGTAATTGACTGTAAGAAATTGTCTTATTAGTGTAGGATAAGAGACAATCCTTCAAAATAAAGGGGATATTAAAACCAATAATGCACGTTGACAATGTAATGTTTCTAATCCGTAGCTCTCTTTTATTCCTCTATAAACACCAGCTATTTCTTGGTCTTTAAAGGCAGACACAAGACATGTAGCTAGCTGCAGAAGACTGGGATTTGCAAGAAAAAAAAGCCTCCATCATGGAGATCATGCCTTATGCAAATCAACAATGTTCTTTATTATCTATGCGACAGCCTATTAATATCTCAAGGCCGTGTCTGCACAAGATAGCCAGAAGTGTCCTTGATTCTTTTTTTTCTAAATCCCACTACGTACAAGAATTTACACAGTTATTAAAGACACAAGTTACTCATCTGTATGAAATTATATATTATAGCTCACAAGCTGCGTCTATCTGCGCGCTGGGGGGTGAGAAATCTGGTTTCCTATATCGTTCCTTATATCTAACACACTACAACACAACATTAGCGCAATTAAAGGACAACTGCACTTTATAAATACGGGTTGTTCAGTATCAAAGAAAGACACCAAAGAAAATCATATATATATATATATATATTAAATAAATAGTACGTTTGGGCTCACGATTGAACGTCTAAAATAAGTTAAAAACTTATGTCCTGCTCAGAATTCCAAGAAACAGTTATTACACTGCATTCTGGGAACCTGGGCAGGGACATGCAAATGTGCCCACAAATGCTTCACTCCAATACCATGGCTCCTTTTAGGCACAGCCCTGCTGTATTGCACAGCTTTAAGCAAAGCACAGGATGCATTATGCATAAAGCCCACCATAAATTAAATGACTGTTGGTAAACAATCTACTACACAAGCTAGGAACCGGCCCCACGCTGACGCCGTAACTTTCGTGTGTCCGATTCCTAGCTTGTGTATAATCCATCCTGAGCTTTGCTCAAGGCTGTTTAATACAGCAGGCATGTGATTAAAGGAAGCCATGTTGAAAATGGTGATGGACACATTTGCATGTCCGTGCCCAGGTTCCCAGAATGCAATCTTATAGATGTATTTCTCGGAATTCTGAGCAGGAAACAAGTTTTTTTACTCGTTTTAGACGTTCAAATGTGAGCACAAATGTATTATTTATTTAGTATTTATATATATGCATCCTGTGGAGAAATAGTTTATAAATAAAAATATATCCATATATGTATCATTTGTTAGTGTGCCAGGAATAAAGTTAATCTCGAAAGAGGGCATTTTGAAGTCTTGAAGACATCTGCAGCTCAGGCTGCGTCTCAGGTCTGTGCAAATACTGTCAGCAAATGACGCACTCTCAGCTAAGTTGACAGAATTCAGGCGCAGGTCACCATGGCAACGGCAAAGTGAGGCAATGGGTTCAAAATGGGCAGATAGCGTAAAGTCCCACAGAAGCCCAGGACTGCGTGCACAGAGCAGCCTCCCCAGGCCTCACACCAGGCGCCGCGACATCGCTAAACAATGACACAAATGTCAGGATGAAGTCACCAATGACCTGGCGCTGTTGGACTGGATCACGCGTGTGTACAAATATTGGGAGAAAGTGAAAATGCTGCAAATGTATTTATACAATTATACAATACAGCACCGCAAGTACAGCAGAGTCTGTGTCTTTGTGAGCTGCAGAGGGCAGACTCATACAGGGACCTCATAAGCACTGCTTAATAAAACCAAGTGTAAAAAGTAAGTAGATAGAAAGGGATATTATATACCCAGTAATATCCAGAAACCTTCCATATCCCTTTAATTTTTCTACCTCTGATCCGAGGTCTTTTTCTGCCCTCCATAGTATAATATATTTATCTTCATCAGCAACATTCTGCAAAATGCTGCTTAGACATGGTCCCTGATAGGCTAGTACACTACACTGCACGTCTAGCCCTGCAGAGTCTGTGTATGCATATGATTCAGTGGGCAGACCCATACAGGGATTATTGTTTTAAAGCAGGGGTGGGCAAGAGGGGCCACAAACATGCCTGGATTTGATGATATCCCTGCTGCGCACAGGTAATTCAAACACTTCTTCAGTCATCCCGATTGACTCACCTGTGCACAGAAAGGATATCTTCAAATCCCGGCATGTATGCGGCCCTCCAGGACCGAACTTGCCCACCCCTGGTTTAAAGGGATATGTAAGTGAGCTGGATTATGAGTGCATCTGATATAGGTGAATTAGTAGTGTATGAAAACATGTTTTTGCATAAAAAAAAACAAAATAAGCATTTAAACACTTATCTTGATATTAGCAAACTATCTTTTAATTTCTGTCAGTTGAAACTTATGGTTAACAACCTCCAAACCCAGGCTAAACTGGTAAACAATTTGAAAAATTGTTTTGGCCAATCAGGAGGAGGTAAAGACTGAAACATTTGTATCAGAATCTGGCAGTTACTGTGTGTTTTTTTCTCTCTCTGCCTATCTCCTTATGGGCAATTTCAGCTGTGACCCCAGGAACCATCATTTCCTTTAGAGGTCACACACTGTACCCTGCAGGGTACACTTTATGTAAGCTTCCTAGGGGTGTGCACATCCACATATCAGTATCTAGCATATGGAAGTACATTCAACTTTTCAATATAATACATATTTTTCTACTAATCAGTAGCTGTTTATCAGGAAACATTTGAAAACCCAGCTTGTCATGAATCAGCCAGGGGCCATCTTGGATTTGGAACTGTTATCTGCCACATGTTATTGAACAGAAGGTTTTGGGCTCCCAGAGCCACTGTTGTAATGTTATATATTCAGGGCAGAGTCCCACTGTTATTGTTATGCATTCAGAGAAGAGGCAGTTTACCACGTCACCACTAATAAAGTCGTCATAACGCATTAAGTGGACTGAAGTGGGAAGTACTGCCTCAACTCATAACATGTGGGTTATAAAATGTTGTAGTGGTATTATCTGTAAATATATTGTATTGTAATGTGGGAGCCATGTTGTGTGCAGTCATCCATATTGGGTCTGATACAGATAGTAACCTGAGTAGATCACCCATCTGCCTTCCAGCTATCACCTAAAGTAAACACTTGAAGTGATAGCAAGGCCAGAACAAAGGGGTCTGTACAGACATTGAGGCACCTTAACCCCATGGGGTCTTCAGCCCAATATCAGGGTCATAGTACAGGAGCACATATATGTTTCTCCCTTGAGAGCCAGAGACCAACTAAATTAGGTAGCCACACCTAGTGGGCGGCCAATGGGAGGGGTCTGGAAGTTCCCAGAGCTTACCTCTAGTCCATTGGCCAGAGGTAATCAAGTTACTCTGGAGATTACCCCATTGGCCAAGAGGAAGATGAGGGTTGGACAAGGGGGGTAGCCACTCCCTGTACTGGTTTTGTGAGTTGTTTAAATACTTGTAAAAATAAAGAAGTTGTTGTTTGACTAAGCATGTATTATTGACCCAGAGGCATATGCTTGTAGAGGAGCTCGTTCTGACTCCCTACCAAGGTGCTCCCAGGTACACTACCAAAGCAAGCTGGGACTTATGCCTTTGTACCGACAAAGACTGTCCATAGGTCTAGAGTCACCCAAACTTAGGTCTAAACCTACTGGGAATAAGAGTTTTAGGATACTCTAGATCCCATCATCATAGCAGGTTGTGACACAGCTCACTTACATATACCTTTAATTTTATTCAGTAAAAACAGAATACTGTAACCAGGCCTGCTGACCATAGCCCCAAAGATTAGATTAGAAACATTTAAAATAAGGGTCACTAAAATGGTGCATGGTATAAAAGACAAAACGTATGAGAAGACGTAATTTCGTCATATGGATAATGCTAGAGCTGAGGTCTGCAACCTTTTATAATAAAAGAGTCCTTTCACGTGAAAGTCACTAAAAATAGCCATCCTCAAAATTAGATATTCTCATATGAAATAACAAATGGTCAGTTTATGCTTATTTTGCCTTTTATTCATCAAAGAAGCAACCTGACATGACCTAGGCAAGCCCAGTTGGTATGTGCATATAAGAATGTATACCCCAACACCCACTGAATATAAAATTAGACACAGAACACTTCTTGGGAGATAACTGGCCACAGCGTTTATTGGTAAACACAACATGACGTAATAACCATAACGATGAATAAATAAACATAACCCCGAGGGGAGGAGCCTGGACAGAGACAGTACATCCTACGCCCTGAAGCCTCATCCAGGGCCTACCGTGTTGGAACATCCCTACCACCGTAGGGTAGGATCTCCCCCATTTTTCCACTGTCCCGGCGACTCCCCTCACCCCCCGCCGCTGTGACAATGTAAACAAACTTTTGATACCCTATAATATATACTTCAATGATACATACACAACGAGTACTTCAGACAATAAACAACATAATCCACAACTTATTCTTTTTTTTTTTAACACAGTACAACATATACATCACTTTAACAACAATACTTTAGGGATGGCTGGGTGGGCATCCGCTCCCATGGCTAGCTGGGGGCGAACTGGAGGAAATTGGTGCCAAACGCCTATAATGGCTCCACCTCCCCCAGCTAGCCACCTCCTGCCCCTCCCAGGTCCTGCCAGGTCAGGTGGTCCCTCCCACCAACCCCGGGCAAGCCTGAGGTGGCCTACGGGCCCTTCAATAATTTGAATTCACATCAAACAATCAATTGCATTTCTGCTAATTCGTCTTGGCGTGACAGAAGAGCCCCATGTTGATCTGTACCTGGCCATGTACGTTCATTCTAAAACTACCCCAAGTTTTATAGCATGGAAAAACAATATCCTTGAAATATAGTAAAGGAGGGAAGTATCTTGCAGAGAAGGAACGGTCATGATGGTCTTGAAGCAGGAGGGTGGAAGTTCTAGTCGTACTACTTTGCAGAATAAGTAATACATCAGGGGAACAGTCTTCCAATAGACATTGCACAACAAATATAATAAAGGAGTTCAAGTATGCCTGGTGTAAGCATAAAGCCATCAAGATGATTTATTAAGCCAATATTTAGGTAGATACCATGGATAGATCCAATTGGCCTATTGTTTTTACCTGCCATGTAAATTATGTTTTGCGACCAGTCTGGTGTTAACATGGCCTGGATACCCAGTGTGCTCATATAGATGGAGAATGAAAATGTTGCTTTGTATGCTATAATTATTAGATTACCGTTAATTAGAGAAAACTACTGTATGATCAAAGCATGATTAGTAATTTAAAATAACATTAATTCCCTCTAATCAGGGATGAAGTACTAATGGCTGACTCTGAGGTCATGCGGGATGAGCAAAGGTCAAACATGAATTTCATGTTCTGTAATCTACTATAATGTATTTAATGATAATTATGAGTGAGATCACTCTTGGGAACCTACTCTGAACTCTATATTACAGATATACGTGGCGCTGTACCAGAACCAGTATATTTGTTTTAATGATGTACTGGATACAGCAGATGTACTTTTTATTTGTTTCTTTTATTTTGCACTTACTGTTTCATTATGTTCTTAGAAGCAACATATACAGTATAAAGTCGTCTTCACAATCAGATTTTTTCCAGTACATAATCTGGACCCGCTGAGTAGGCCTATTGGTTCTTATATTGATAAGACATAAGATCAAGTCAGGACCGGAAGTTAACCCAGAGACATAGTAGTACAAGGTAGGTGATTTAGGTGTTTTGGTGATATGACGTGTACATACCAGGGACAGATTGCAGCTGAAGGATATGGTTGTATAACTGTGTGGAATGTAGTAACCATGACTATGCTAATAAGGCTTTGACAGACTTAGTAGTAGACAGCCCAGAAAGTTAGTTTTGGGCAATTAGTCTGTTTTTCATTTGATAATGTTTAACCAATCATATAAGCACACAATATAAATGTTGGGAAAAGGCAGATTTAAATGTTAACCCAAAAATGGACAAATATAAGCTTTATTGCCGATGTATACTAACCAATCAATGTATGAAACAGTGTCAGCTACTAACAGTTCCTGTATACTAGGGGTATAACCCCCCTCAGACTTTGGATATGTTACCCTGTGACTTCAAACTGAGCATTTTTAATAAACTTTCCTTTGCACGTCTGGCTGTGACTTATTGACTTTGGTCACCCCAGTCCTAGAGGACTTTTGTTCCATAACAATTTGTTGTCACTGCTATGATTCAACAAAGTACTATGCATCGCTCTATTTTTTTTTTTGCCATTGTATTATACTATTCGTTTTTCATTATATTTTGCAATACTTTCCATTAGTGCTAGTAAATCACTGGCAGTCGTAAATGTCACTTTTGCATTGTGCAGATAGAAGCTTCCCCTCATTCAAAGCCTCCAACCTACTCAGGAAGTAGATGAGTAGAAAACAATATGGTATTTATATCCAGTCTATATATACATCATAGCTTACACTACAATGAAAAGGATATAAATCCATGTGTTAAGTATTACCGTATATACTCGAGTATAAGAGGACCCAAGTTTAAGCCGAGGCACCTATTTTACCACAAAATACTGGGAAAACTTAGGTACTCTAGTATAAGCCGAGGGTGGGAAATGTGCTGCCCCCTGTGTCCCTCTTATGCCCTCTGTGTCCCCCTCTTGTGTGCCCTCTGTGTCCATTTCTTGTGTCCCCCCCTCTCTCTCCTGTGTCTCTTCCCCCCTCTCCCTCCCCTGTGTCTCTCCCCCCTCTCCCTCCCCTGTGTCTCTTTCACTCCTCTCCCCCTGTGTTTCTTCCCCTCATCTCCCTCCCCTGTGTCTCTTCCCCCTCCCTCCATCCCCTGTGTCTCTTCCCCCTCTCCCTTCCCTGTGTCTCTTTCCCCCCTCTCCCTCGTGTCTCTTTTCCTCCCCCTCCCTTATCACCCTCCTCAACCCCCCTCCTCAACAGCCCTCCTCATCCTCCCTTCTCATCCTAACCCCCCTCCTCATCCTCTCTCCTCAACCCCCCTCCTCATCCTCAACCCCCCTCCTCAGGGATTGAGGATGAGGAGGGGGGTTGTGGATGAGGATGGGGGTTGAGGAGGGAGGATAAGGGAGTGGGAGGGAAGTAGACACAAGGGAGAGGGGGGAAGAGACACAGGAGAAGAGGCACAGGGGGGAAAGAGACAGGGTGACTCGAGTATAAGCCGAGGGGGCCCTTTTCAGCCTTAAAAAAAGGGCTGAAAATCTCGGCTTATACTCGAGTATATACGGTAAGTTGGGTACACTGATACACTATGTTCCTTATTACAGCTCATCTGAATACTGCAAGGTGCTAATGCGTATAATAGAAGTTATGTATAGATAGTTTATATATTTACAGACAAAAAGAAAATGTTAATAAAGAATAAGCGCAGGTGACGTGTGGCTATAGTGACTTGTAATTCATAGGTCGTACTCCCGAGCTGTATAATAAGCAGCAGCTTCTGAGATCAAAATGAACCAATTCAAGCACAGTCTTGGGCACCAACAAGATCTGAGACATATGGTTCACAAAAGAACCCGGTCGCACATCTCTAGTAAATACACCTCTTACCCTTTGCTTTATATACTTTCAACCTTAATCGATTTGTGTTGAAAAGACATTTGCAAGACAAACAACGCTCTGCTGCCCAGCGGCTGGCGTTAAACATCCGCCAACATAGACAGAGCTAAGATAGGAAATAAGGGACTATTATATATTAGGAATTATTTAAAAATGTTTTGAAGTATGCAACAAACTAAGGAAAACGCTCACGGTTTACACAGCCGCTAATGCCGATAGGTAAACATCTAATTTTAGCAGATTCTGCTAGTACACGTAAGCCGCCATGACAGTAATGCTTTTTCTGAATCTTGTGTAGGAGCTGCCTTACTTGTGCTTCAGTAATGATTTCCATATAGTAATTCTTGTTTTTAACTCCTATTTACATGGATCTTTATATTCTACTGGCCATATATCTTTGCAACGCTACAGAAGGTAGAAAAGCAATATAACAATCTGCCTAGGCTTGTTAGGCCAAGGCCTAGGGCAGAACGTTTTAAGGGGGCACCGGGCTAGCTGAAGATGCAAAGCAGCACAATGATATATGTTTGTATATGTACTGTAAGTGTACTGGGCACTGCCTGACATACCATATATACATAAACACACCTAAAAGTATGATTTGAGGTGTAGGGAGGGAAAAGGAGGCGCTGCAAGTCGGGGGTTGGGGGTGTACAAATCGGAATGACCTACGGCAGCATAAAACCTAAATATGCCCATGATTACAATATCACATATATAGTTGTGAGTATGCGAGCTGTTGCTAACGCTTGCGGGCTTGCATAGCGAGCCCGAAGGCCCTCCTTGCCAGCAACTGCGACCCTTGCAAAATTTACGTCGTTACGCAAGGAAAATACGAGACACTTTACGACCCATTACGATCTCGCAAAAATCGGCTGCAACACGCGGACATGAAAACATGAAAAATACAACAAATACACACAACAAATACATAAAAAGCTACAGGAAGAGGGAGCATCCAGGACCTCGAAAACTAAAGTTACACCTCAATTTAACTCAAATTAAGAGTTTAGACACTAAAAAATTCTCTAAGCGAGATAAAAAATGGCCGCCGAAAAAAACGAAAACGAGGCTACAGCAGTCTAAAGACGCAAAACACCACCAAACACCTACGTATTTGCCGGAAAACCCCTACGAGTTAAAAAACAAGGACGCAACCCGCGCAACCCCAAAAACATTACAAACACAATAAATACAAACAACAAACACATAAAAAGGTTACTCACAGCAAGGGGGGGCACCGAGGACCTCTGCAAGTGAAGTTACACCTCCATTTAAGCACAAATTTCTGAGTTTAGAGACCCGAAAATCACCTAAGCGAGAGAAAAAATGGCCGCCGAACAAAACGAAAACGAGGCTAAAGGTCCCTAAACACGCAAAACACCAAACAGCTACGGATATTCCGAAAAAGTCGCACGACATAGAAAACGAAGGACGCTAAATCAGCCACATTATATACACCAAACACCATTAGGTCACTTACAATTTCATTGCCGTCATTTTTTGACGGGCAATTCGCTAGTATATATATATTTCTAATATAATTAGATGAAAGCAATACCTATAATCCAAATGGATACCTTTATCATTCTCTTTTGCCTTTGAACTGGGCCAACAACTCCATCTCTGCCAACATCGACACTACAAAGAGATCTGATCTCGTGCATGTCCCTCATTAGGCTGAACACATAATACACAAATTGGTTATTTGATCATTATTAGTACAGCAGTATGTCACTTTCAATACACATGCTTTCCAACTTCAAAAAGAGACAAAGTACACAACATGGCCAAATAGTTGAGTGGGCAGTTGTGTATCACATTGTATATCTAATGCCAGTAAATGGCTCATCTGGAGAAAAGGAATTCCACCTATAGATGATGATCATCAAAAATACTATTTTACAAACCTCCTTATTACCATGACGATTAAGAGACTGACATATTACAAAAAAAATTAGAACCACAAAATACCAATGTCTATGAATTATTAATTACATATATTCAGTGTCATATTAATCTCACTGAATGGATCACTGTATGATGAAAAATGGGTATGTTAAAAAAAAATCTAATAATCTGTTTGTAGTAAGAAAAATATAAAGGTTGACGCTTATGTTGGTCCCTGCGGGCATCCAAGATAATTTAGTGAAGGCTGTATGTGTGAGAGGGGTGTTTACATTTCTGCAGGAGCAGAGCTTGCAGTTATCATTGTATCCATCTGCATCTGAGACTGGGCTACGTAAGAGGATATGTGTGGCAAAAAGCGACTCTGGGGTGGAATGAGACCCCCACTCTTTCCTCTAGACTAGGAGAGCATGGTCTTCTTCAATAATACAGACCATTACATCAGTCTAACACTAGCAAATAATACGGAGTTGTTCTCCTAAATACTATTAATACTAATTAAGTCCTTTCCTGCAGCTATTTCAGTATTTTTTCTTTGCATAATATAAAAATGATTAAATGACCACTATATCTTTTAAGGGCATAAAGCCCAAGTTAGGCACTAAGCAAAATATTGAGAATTTAGCCTATTATTAAAAAAAACGTTGTCATTCTTTAGCATAAAACTAACACGAGCACTATGGCTTTTTAAACCCTAGAACCGTACAGTAATAGCGAGACCAGCTGCAGCGTCTCTTCTCTGGAGCGCAGCACTTCCACCACGCAGCACTCACTTTGATCTTACACTTCCAATAATTTATTTTAGACTCTGAGATATCACAAGCAATTCTTCTATAGTTCTTGTTGTGGATATCATTATTGATGTATGACACTGCAATAAAACAGCAAATGAGGACAAGAAAGAGAAAGAAAGAAAGAAAGAACAAACTAGTGGAAAAGAAAGAAAGATAGAAAGAAAGAAAGAAAGAACTACTGGAAAAGAAAGAAAGAATGAAAGACAGAAAGAAAGAAAGAAAGAGAAAAAGAAAGAAAGAAAGAACTAGTGGAAAAGACAGAAAGAAAGAGAAAAAGAAAGAACGAACTAGTGGAAAAGAAAGAAAGACAGAAAGAAAGAAAGAGAAAAAGAAAGAAAGAACGAACTAGTGGAAAAGAAAGAAAGAAAGAGAAAAAGAAAGAACGAACTAGTGGAAAAGAAAGAAAGAAAGAAAAAGAAAGAAACAACGAACTAGTGGAAAAGAAAGAAAGAACAAACTAGTTGAAAAGAAAGAAAGGGACAAGAAAGAAACAGAAATAGAGAACGAAATAACAAAAAAGGAAGATAAAAAGAAAGTAAAGAAAATGGAGAAAGAAAAAGAATGAAAGCAAGAGAGAAAGAAAGCAACATAAAGAAAGAAACAAAAGAAGTAAGGTAGAAAGAAAGAGACAAAGGGAATAAGGAAGGAAGGAATGGAGAAAAGAATGTTAAGAGGAAAAAAGAATGTAAAGAGGAAAAGAAGAAGAAGAAGGCTTAGAAAGAGACAAAGGAACAAGAGAAATAGGAAGGAAATAAAGACGATGGAAATAAAGAATTAATGTATAATATAAGACGCTGCTTAGTTTTGTCTGTGATATGTAGTAATAAAAATTGATATTTTCCAATCAGTAGGTAATATAATTAGCTGTCCATATTTAACTCTGTCATGGCTGGTGTCCTCCTGCCTGATTCTCATTCCACTCCTGTCATGCCCCATTGTTCTGTTCCTATTTGCTTGCCCAGTTCCTGACCTCTCTGGCTGGGGTTCAGGAAATTCACATAGATTCCACGCTAAATGTATTTTCGCTCCCAGCTCACAATCCTCCTCCCGCCATCGCCAGCCATACTGCCCATAAATCTTGTCAGAGAAGATTGCTCTGCTGCCATTTCCAGCACATCACAGCTCACCTAAATGCAGTTTATCTTTGTTTTCCAGCTTGCATCCCTGAGCGGGAGGTTAATCACTGTGTATCCAAGTTTGGAAAGGCCAGTATACATAAGCAGCGGCACCGACATGATCCATTCCTTATTTTATAGGAGGGAGCTGCGGTTTTATTCTTCTGTGAAATACACAAATAAAATCCTTGACTGGGACAATGCAAACCTTGCACAGGTTATTATCTCTGGTAGTAATATCTTCCTATAGACGGGTCTGCATACTGCAGGTGGTGGGATAATTGGAAATGACAGGTTTCTTCTTGGTGAATATGAGAAAAACAAGCAGGCAAGAAAACAGGAGGCGAAAAAGGTCGGCGTGAACCCAACATCCTCCCAAGGTCCACAACATGAGTGCAACATTGGAATAATGTGAATATATAACCAAGACTTTCATAACTGATGGAGAAAGTCATGTTTACTGACAAATTGTTCTCGGCAAAAGCACAGAATGTAATGATACGGCTTGTTACTATGCTATTCAATACTCTTCATTTAATGGGTCTCTTCGGATTGAAGATGTTTTTAGAAGCTGACACGTGTCATTGATTTATAAAAAAAAAATCATTTAGATAACTTATATTGCACAAAAACAGTCAGAGGAGCTCAATATGAGAACGAACAACACCTGAGTAGGTCTGGTCACCTACTCAGCCAATTGTGCCCTTCATAGAGAGAACTATCATGTAGTATCAGTCTGGTCTCACTCACTAGAGTGATCCAGCCCTGAAATACCAGGCAATTCTACCCTGAACAGGAGAAAAAAGCATACCCCAGACACGTTTCTGCCTCTGTGGGCCTCGTCAGTGAGGTGCAGCTGAACTACCTAAGGTACAGTGAGCAAGGAGCCCACGTGTGGTTCTCCATATAACCCGTAAGGTGAGAAAAACTAAACAAAAAGTCAGAGGTTATCTGAGAATGAACAACAACTAGATAAGTTTGTTCTATATGTCTGGTCACCTACTTAGAGAGCAACCTCTTTTAGCCACTTGTGCCCTTCACAGGGAGAAATATCCGTAGTATCAGTCTGGTGACACTCAATAGTTTATTTTGATATTAAAAACATGGAACCCTCAATATAATTTTTATGAATAAACAGTACTCCAAAGATCCTACAAAATGTACTTATGTAGACGAGGAGCCTTTCTGACCTGTCAGGACATATCTTAGACAAGTTCTGATTTTGGGGGTGTAGATAAACAGCTTAGAGGGAGTAGACATTTTTTTGCATAGAGATAAATAACTCAGCTCGTGCAGTGAGACACTATACAGTGCCTTGCAGAAGTATTGCCACATCTTACCACTGGGAGTTTTGCCCATTTCTCCTTGCAAAACTGCTCTAGCTCCTTCAAGCTGGATGGTTTGGGCTGTGACTAGGCCATTCCAACACATTTACATGTTTCCCCTTAAACCCCCCAAGTGTTGCTTTAGCAGTGTGTTTGGGGTCATTGTCCTGCTGGAAGGTGACCCTCCGTCCTAGCCCCAAATCACACACAGAGTGGTGCAGGTTTTGCACAAGAATATCCCTGTATATAGCACCATCCATCTTTCCCTCAACTCTGACCAGTTTCCCAGTCCCGGCTGCTGAAAAACATCCCCACAGCATGAAGCTGCCACCGCCATGTGTCACTGCGGGATGGTGTTCTTTGGGTGATGTGATGTGTTGGGTTTGCGCCCAACAGCATTTTCTTTGATGGCCAAACAGTTCAATTTTAGTCTCATCAGACCAGAGCACCTTCCTCCATACATTTTGGGAGTCTCCCACATGCCTTTTTGCAAACTCAAAACGTGCCATTTTATTTATTTGCTGAAAGTAATGGCTTTCTTCTGGCCACTTTGCCATAAAGCCCAACTCTATGGAGCGTACGGCTTATTGTCGTCCTATGTACAGATACTCCAGTCTCTGCTGTGGATCTCTGCAGATACTCTAGGGTTACCTTAGGTCTCTGTGCTGCCTCTCTGATTATTGCCCTTATTGCCCGGTCCGTGAGTTTTGGTGGGCGGCCGTCTCTTGGCAGGTTTGCTGTTGTGCCATGTTCTTTCCATTTGGTTATGATAGATTTGTTGGTGCTCTTGGGGATCATCAAAGATTTGGATATTTTTTTATAACCTAACCCTGACTTGTACTTCTCAACAACATTGACCCTTACTTGTTTGGATAGTTCCTTGGTCTTCATGGCAGTGTTTGGTTAGTGGTGCCTCTTGCTTAGGTGTTGCAGCCTTGGCGGCCCTTCAAAAAATGTGTGTATATGTAATGACAGATCATGTGACACTTAGGTTGCACACAGGTGGACATCATTTCACTAATTATGTGACTTCTGAAGGTAATTGGTTACACCAGAGCTTTTTATGGGCTTCATAAGAAAGGTGGTGAATACATACGCACTCCAATTTTCTGTTTTGTATTTGTAAACAATAGTTTTATGTATATATTTTTCTCATTTCCCGTCACCAACTTAGACTATTGCGTCTGATCCATCACATAAAATTCAGATTAACAAAACATTGAATTTAAGGCTGTAATGTAACAAAATAAGTAAAAAGTCACGGGGGTGATTACTTTTGCAGGGCACGGTAGTATAGAGCTACTCTGACATCAAAATCAGGTTTTAGCTTATTTGCCTTTGCAGTGCTTGTTTTTAATGTACTGTATAACATGTAAAACCATCTATATTCACCCTATACAAAATATATAAGTAAGAAGCACTTTTAAGTAATCATTTAGACGTTTTATATTGCATTATACAATTATTTGGCCACACGTGGATCCTAGCAGGGAGTTCAGGCACCCCAATCCGACCGCACAAACCATGCTGAATGTCCCCTGCATAGTAAGAGCAGCTTGGAACAGGTGCCATGCATAAAAAGTGATGTTCTGCTAATACTCCGTCTTTAATCTACACTCCCAGCTCAGATGTATTATTTACTCCGCTGGCCATGTGTAAAGATTTAATGACATAACATATTGTAGTGAATGGATACCAAGTATAATCTGGGGATATAATGATAGTTTCTAATGATAGTTTTCAGATCGCAATTAACAACATCTATCACTGCAAGGCTAATATATATCAACAATATATGAGTCAAGGAGGTGATGATACAAAAACAGAATATTCTCAGTCACAACACTTAGGGCCTCATTCAATTGAGAAATGGTAGCTTACGGGGAGCATAATGTAAACTAATTTGCTATTCAATTGGCGTCTTTTTGCGAGCCGCTAACGATCTACGGGTTACATGCTGAAAATCTCTGCGGTTGTTACAACTGTAACTTACACCCCATCTAAGTCCGCAAGAGTTACAGTCGCAAATCGCTATTCAATTGCTACAATTCCTCAAGCCCGCAAATATTTTCACACCCGTAAATGTCAAATGCAGAAGAAAATCCTACGGGTAGCAGATAGGACTTGCAAGGAGATTTAACCCCTGTTCGTATCACTGTAAATGCAAATAAAAAAACAATACTGCACTTAATAAGACGGGGAAAGCGATGAAAGACATTTGAATTAATTGCGCAACACTCTCAAGCTCGCAAATATGCAATAAACATTTATTTTTTGTTATGTGTCATTTCAGGGTTATATCAATCTCTGGCCACATTTTAGGCACCCACATGGACTAGAACATTTCCTTCATTCATTTTTATTATTTTGTACATTGCAGAATTGCGAGTCCGATCGCATAGGGGACTTTTAAACGCTAAATGATTGACATGTAACCTCCATGTTTTACTGATTTCTCATTTTCTATTGGCTGTTTCTAAATCGGTAGTTACCGCCTTGCTTAACTGATCATGATCATGCCCTGAAATGCTACATACGATTGCATGGTTTACGGTCCCAGCTTTCGGCCCGTAACTTGTTTAATTGAATCGCGCTAAATTTGGAGCAAATTTCAAGCATACGTCCTGTAGGAAGCAATCTGCGGGCTTGCAATTGAATGAGGCCCTTAGTGAATTTACCCAAAAGTGTGAGCACATGTGTGCCACATGAACCCAAAAAATGGAAATGATTAATAAAACTCAATTGCCCCTTCCATAAGCTTCAAAATAAGTATTTTATTTATAAATTATACTCAGATATAGAATTTGCTTTTTTTTTAATAGCACATTCCCTTTAATAGTCATCAACAATTCCCAATGACAAGCTCTACCCAAAGATAAAGGTATAATTTTTGTATATCGTCACAAAAAGGCTCAAAACACTCTGGCTTTATGGCGAAATCATAATGTTCTTGAGGAGCAGCGCTTTATACATAAATGGAGCAAAAAATGCCTATAATCCTAAAGTCCACTTAATTCAGCAGAATTTGGGCCACATCACTATAAAGATCTCCTAAGAGACTGTTGAAATACTTTTAGAATTTTTGATATTTGTGCATTTTCAACTGAGAAATAAAATATATGTTTATATGTGTAACAGACTGTCCACAGGCTGCTCCATTACTGCAACCAATCATATTTCCAATTTGAATGGAGCAGACCTTCTAATGAGTTTATTTTTTACTAGTTGGTAGAACATTTAGAGAAGATAAAATAGAGATGCTCAGCCAAAGAACAAATTAAACTTAATATGTTAGTTCTATGGACATGATAACCCACTCTGAGAGCAACCTCTTTTAGCCACTTGGCTAACAGGGAGAAATATCCTGTAGTATATCAGTCTGGTCCCACTCAATAGAGATCCAGCCCTAAAATACCAGGCAACTCTACCCTGAACAGAACAGGAAACTCCAAACGAATGTTCGGCCTTGACTGGGCCATGTCAGTGGAGTGGCACTGTGAACAAGGTGTCCACATTTGGATTCCCCTATCACCCTAAGGGTCCCTTGAATAAACCCAATTCAGATTTCTACACTCTTGCCTCTCTGAAACTTACAGTGAGTTCAATGGCCCTTTAATGATCTTGATGATCTTTAAACCTGGGTTATCTTTTTTTTTTTTTATATAAATGCATCTTTAACACTGAAACATTATTTAAATTGGGCATTTGTTTGTTTACCACCCCAGGCAGCTCAAACTCAGTTACACAACTCGTGTTACTCCTTCCATTGCATTGCCCTTAAAGGAAATGGAGGATGCAGAGCAATATGCTACACTTGACCAGCCAGACATGTCATTGTAAATTGTTCTGTCGAGTTCCTGATACCAGTTACATGGATCTATTGTGTAAGTGACCATTTGATGCTTGTGATATCATGATTGCAGGCTTAGCTTGTGTTTAAGGAGGGTCTCAGAAGTTATTAGAATATAGCAGAATAATTTTATGCTAATTAAAAGGAAGACATGGCAACGGGACTTGTTATATCATTGGAGTGCTTAGTAGTTACTTAGTAGAAGTAGCAAAGTACATTGCAAATCCTTCTATCTGCAGAGATGTAAATGTCTCCTCTATTGCAACCTTCAACAAAGTATAATGGAAGCCCCTGGAAGCCTTTATTGCCTTATTTATGGCAGCCTTTTGGGCATGATCTATTTCACGCATGGGCACCTTATAGAGGCTGGAGATAAATATATCTACTGGAAACAATAATGGAAAGTCCAAACATACGTTTTAACAGATAAAGTGACTATTTTGTTCAATTACTTATTTTATTCTTAATCCATATCTAAATAAATAAATTAAACCTAAATGTTTTACTACTACAGTAGCCCTTTAAGGAAGGCAGAGTGACTTTACAAACTAGTATACTTAAGCTTACAGATGAATTTATATATTTTATAATAAAACATACATTCAATTATAAAAAGTTTACTATTCCAGCACATTTGATAATAAAAGTTTAGATTTAAATGGAACTATATATTGTTTGTGAACTTTGCTTTAAATGCCAGTACTAAAATTAATTCTAGACAACGTCGTCCCTAAATATTTAGATGGAGGCTTCACTTCTTCTTACACAAAAGGTAGAAAGAACACATTTTAATTAAACTTTCAGCTACTGTTATAGAAGTGTTTTGCGCACTTGAGACTCGCACAGACTTCTTGGAAAGGAGGGGTGAGAAAATTAATTTGTAAAAAGGACATCAAGAAAAAATGTGAACTGTCACATGAAAATAATTAAAATTTCTTGTAACTCTGTAGTACAGATCACCTTGCTCCTAGCAATATGTGCAACTGCATTAGCAAAAAAAAAGAGAAGAAATAACTATTTCTGCAACAGTGATCACTTTATACTCCGGAATATACTGTGGTTATACGTTAAAGAGACAGAAAAGATTATTTTTTAGAATAGGTCAATATAACTATGTAAAGATGTATTATGATTTCCATTTAATAAAACAATAAACGTAATTAAATAACATTCCTGCAGAATCTCTCTGCATGTCTAAATAATATTACACGTATATACATTTTGATATGGATAGAACATATAGTAAAACAGTATTAATTAAGAGAGTAAGTTGGATTATCCAAGACATATCCAAGTTTCATAGATCAGTACATTTCTGCAGCCTATATGTATGCAGAATATCTCATAACATTTTTATTTTATCTTATTAATATTTTAAAATCCCTCTAATGATTATGTTGACACCTTCAGGGGTGTCTATACAGGTACAGGTCAGTAGTGTTGTTTGTGATTCCAACCACTCTAATACTATACAATATAAGATGCTACATATAAATAAGACCAATATAGTTGGACAACACATTAAATCACATATATAGTTGTGAGCATGCGAGTTGTTGCTAACGCTTGCGGGTTTGCGTAGCGAGGGCAGCGGGCGAGGGCCTCAGTTGCTGGCATGGAGCGCCGAAGGCGCTCCATGCCAGCAACTGCGACACTCTCAAACTTTACGTGGCAACGCAAACAATACGACACACCAATTACGACCCTCGCAAACTTTACCTCGCAACACAAACAACATACGACACACGTTAACACACATTACGACCTTGCAACACTCGGACGCAACTCGCGAACATTACAAAATTCAAAACACAATAAATACACACAGCACATACATAAAAAGCTTACCTACAGCAACAGGGAGCATCCAGGACCTCAAAAAAGCAACTTACACCTTGATTTCACTCAAAATAAAAGAGTTTAGACAATAAAAAAATTGCTAAGCGACAGAAAAAATGGCCGCCGAACAAAACGAAAACGAGCCTACACACGCAAACACCATACGAGACACGTTAGCAGACATTACGACCTCGCAAAAATCAAACGCAACACGCGTACATAAAATCATTTAAAACACAATAAATACACACAACACTCACATAAAAAGCTTACCTACAGCAAGAGGAACCATCCAGGACCTCAAAAAAGCAACTTACACCTTCATTTAAATAAAAATAAAAGAGTTTAGACACTAATAAAATGGCCGACGAACAAAACGAAAACGGGGCTACAGCACTCTAAACACGGAAAACACCACAACACACTCGCAAAACACCACAAGAAACTTGCGAAACACTCCTAAGCACCTACGGATAATCCGCGAAGACGCATACCACAGATTACCCGTAGTGATGTCGCGAACATAACATTTTCGGTTCGCGAACCGCGAACGCGAACCACCGCAAATGTTCGCGAACCGGCGAACCCGGGGAACCGCCATAGACTTCAATGGGCAGGCGGATTTTAAATCCCACAGGGACTCTTTCTGCCCACAATCGTGATGGAAAAGTTGTTTTAAGGGGACTAACACCTGGACTGTGGCATGCCGGAGGGGGATCCATGTCAAAACTCCCACAGAAAATTACATAGTTGATGCAGAGTCTGGTTTTAATCCATAAAGGGCATAAATAACCTAACATCCCCCTCCATCATCATCCTCCCCTGTATCTCTTTACCCCCTCCCTCATCATCCTCCCACCTCCCTCATCATCCTCCCCTGTATCTCTTTACCCCCTCTCTCATCATCCTCCCCTGTGTCTCTTCCCCCCTCCATCATCATTCTCCCCTGTATCTCTTTACCCCCTCCCTCATCATCCTCCCCTGTGACTGTTTCCCCCCTCCCTCATCATCCTCCCCTGTGTCTCTTCCCCCCTCCCTCATCATCCTCCCCCCTCCCTTGATGATAAGGGGGGGGGGAAGAGACACAGGGATAAGTGTGAGGGGTGTTAGGGTAAAGGGTGTTAGGGATAAGGGTGGGGGGGTTAGGTGTTAGGGTGAGGGGTGTTAGGGATAAGTGTGATGGGTGTTAGGGTAAGGGATGTTAGGGTTAGGTGTTAGGGTGAGGGGTGTTAGGGATAAGTGTGGGGGGTGTTAGGTCTTAGGGATAAGTGTGAGAATGTTAGGGTTAGATGTTAGGTTGATGGGTGTTATGGATAAGTGTGAGGGGTGTTAGGGTTAGGGAAAGGGGTGTTAGGGATAAGTGTGATGGGTGTTAGGGTAAGGGATGTTAGGGTTAGGTGTTAGGGTAAGGGCTGTTAGGGATAAGTGTAAGGGGGTATTAGGGTTAGGTGTTAGGGTGAGGCATGTTAGGAATAAATGTGAGGGTGGTTAGGTCTTAGGGATAAGTGTGAGAATGTTAGGGTTAGGTGTTAGGTTGATGGGTGTTATGGATAAGTGTGAGTGGTGTTAGGGTTAGGGTAAGGGGTGTTAGGGATAAGTGTGATGGGTGTTAGGGTAAGGGATGTTAGGGTTAGGTGTTAGGGTAAGGGCTGTTAGGGATAAGTGTAAGGGGGTATTAGGGTTAGGTGTTAGGGTGAGGCATGTTAGGGTTAGGTGTTAGGGATAAGTGTGAGGGCTGTTAGGGTTAGGTGTTAGGGTGAGGCATGTTAGGGTTAGGTGTTAGGGATAAGTGTAAGGGGTGTTAGGGTTAGGTGTTAGGGTGAAGGATGTTAGGGTTAGGTGTTAGGGATAAGTGTGAGGGGTGTTAGGGTTAGGGTAAGGGGTGTTAGGGATAAGTGTGAGGGGTGTTAGGGTTAGGATGAGGGGTGTTAGGGATAAGTGTGAGGGGTGTTAGGGTTAGGTGTTAGGGTGAGGGGTGTTAGGGTTAGGTGTTAGGGATAAGTGTGAGGGGTGTTAGGGTTGGGTGCTAAGGTGAGGGGAGGATGATGATAAGGGGGGGAAGAGACACAGGGGTGTCCTTGCAGCAGAGATCAAAAGAGTCCTTCAGGACTGTATTGCACACTGTGTACAGTAGCCTAGCTATGGTTTTCCCTATTGATGCAGTATCACCTACACTCAGCCCCCTCTCAGTAAGACTGCAAGTTAGTTATGATTCCAAAATGGCTGCTGTCCATGAGGTAGAAGGGTGTGGAAGGCAGGGTATGATGCTGATTGGCTGGAATGTGTCTGCTGACTGTGAGTTGCAGGGTCAAACTTTGCTCAATGATAAAGTATAGGGGGCGGGTCGAATATTGCATATGTTCGCAGTTCGTCGCGAACGCGAACATGCTATGTTCGCCGGGAACAGTCCGCCAGCGAACTATTCGCGACATCTCTAATTACCCTCCATTTTACGCCAATGCGGAAGTACACCACACATTCACCACGCTTACACAGCAGCTCCACACCACTAATGCTGCAGCAACATCAAAACACATTGACAGCTCTTCAACACAATGCTTCAAAATAGGTAAAGTATATTAATTTATTAATGTATTACATATTTCATTATTACACACCAAACAGCATTAGCTCACTTACAATTTCATTGCCGTCATTTTTTGACGGGCAATTCGCTAGTTGATATATAAAAGGATTTATGAAGTAAATGATGTGATCAATATTTCAATAATGAATATCAACAAACAAGATATGTATATATAAAAAATAAAAGTTGTACACTATATAAACACTGCTAAAATACTAGAATAGAATAATAGCGAAGACTATAAAGAGATAATATCTAATATAAGCAGATATGAAATGTCATTGCTGCTATGTATTATAAGAAATTTGGAGGTTTAAATATTAAACACTAAATATCAAATATTATGAAAATATAAACACCCTCCAACCTATACCTGTTTTATCCAATTCAAAACTACACCAATTGTAGATATTATAAAATACCATAAACAAGGCCATTATAGCTTCAAAATATGAATAGGAGACTCATTTTAAGTTTTTTATTTAATAAATAGTAGTTTTTAACAGGAGATACGAACCCCTTGACAACCGAAAACTATAAAAGGGAAGTCCAGTAGTCATGACAGTAACCCCCGAGGAAATCAAGAAATGTGCATCTGATTAAACGCAGCAACGTGAGACGCGTGTTAGTAACGTCATCGCAAGGCGTCCTAGCCGCGATCTCCACGCTAAGGGAGCTGTACAGAGTCTCAAGGACACAGTGATAATCTAATAACTGAAAAATAGAAATAGAAACTGTCCTATGAATTAGTCTGCTCTCCCAACAGGCTCTAATTACAACAATAATAACAGGGATATTCGAGTGATGCTAATTAATATTATATTACACTCTGGAATAAGATGAATTATAGCCCTTTAATAACACAGTTTAATATGAGTCATATCAATTGACTCTATACTAGCACTTTAGGGATACTACTCTCAGCACTGCCACTTTATAACAGCACTTTAAGATAGCACTAAATAAGTTCAAGCACCTTATATTGAATTTGCATCAAGAAAGAACCTCCATGTAATTCCTGTTTCATATTGCAGCGTCTAAATATTTTAAAGTTTTTTAAACCAAGTTATTAAATGCTAAGTTTTATTGTAATTGGGTCTCTTTAAAGGATTGGGATTTACAGTTATTTGATATATGTCCTTGACACTTAGTAGCACCCTATGGAAACTTCATTACTATAATTTACACCTTGAGCCATCAAATCCCTTTCCCCCTGAGAAATATTAACCCACTATTTCCCTGCTGTTGCTTGCTGTCAGCAGCAATACATAGCACATATCAGTTATACACTACATATCCCAGGCTGCTTTAACGCACAAACAGGAACCATATAGTTTAAATTGTTTCAGCTGACCTGATTGACCAAAACAAATCATTTTAAGTTGAAAGCTAATTTAGCCTGGGTTTGGTGGGTGTTAACCCTAATTTGCAACTGTCAGAAATTACAAGAGATTTTGCTGACTTCAATGTAAGTGTTTAAATGTTTACTTTGGGATTTTTTCATGAAAAAATAAAATGTTTGCTTACACTACGAATTCTCCTCCATCAGATGCATTCATAATCCAGCTCCCATAGATATGCCTTTACAGTAGAATTAAATGGTGCACTGAAGGCAGCTATGTGCCATGCACCATCAGAAAGAGGATTAAAAACAGGCAGAAAAAGTGTTTTCTTTTGAGAATGCTGCTAAATTGATACAGTTACACATTTTTAGATTAGAGTGCTTTTATCCATTTTTGCATTTACTGCATACATAAAGAGTCTGCACCAGCCAGGGCACTAATTAGAACCAACTGTGCAGGCTCAGTAAAAAAGTGGTACATTTCCTATACTGACTATAAACCCAGTTCTATTACCTGCTTGCAAATGCCTCAAACTTGTAAATGTGGCTGCAAGTGTTTATTTCTTTAAAAGTTTAGATGTATTCTATTGACTGCAATGTAACTCCTTAAACCTAATCTCGTAAACCCTGACTTTTTAAGTCTGATTTCAGGGGGTGTGATCAAATGATCTGACAATATTTAAGCAAGCCCGTAATTTGCTTCTTAGACACAGCCAATAGTAAATGAGACCGTCATCATGGAGTCATTAATACAAGGAAGTTATATGTAATCTGCAAACTGAGGCTAAGCATTAATTAATACAAATAAGTAATATTTGGCGATTGGGCTCGTAATCAAGCAATCTATAAAATGCATTAGATCATCTGTTCTAGTCCATGTGGGTTTCATGATATGTATTAAACTTTTGAGTCCCGGGATCGATATTACACATAAATAAGAGTTAAAAATAATATCTTTTAATTGCATATTTGTGGGTTTGAGATTGTTGTGCAATTAACTCTAATGTCTTTCCAATATTTTATAGTACATTAGTATTTGTTTAATTGCTGTTACAGCAATTAAATTAATTAGTGCTTGAAAAAGCCTTTGTGAATCCTATTTAGTACTCGTAATATTCGGACAGAAACGTGATGCTTTTTCAGGTTGCAGGTCAGACTTTATTTGCGAGCTAGCGCTACGGGTCTAATAGAGTATTTATTTTTTGTAACTTTAATTATTAAGCGCTCTGAATATTTCAGCTGTGCTAAAAGCAATGGAGTTCTAAACTAGAATTTACGTCTTTGAATTGGCCGTAGTGATTTTGGGGGCGGGGAATCCGTAATCGGATTGCGAGTAGCTAATAGAATATGTGGCAATAATAAGAGTGATTTTAAGTGTGTATAAATTGGGCAATAGAATAGGGCTCTGTATATGTATTTTCACTCATGGTTAGTCACATAGGAAGATGACTCAAAAGCAACTGTCGCTAATATGGAATTTTATGAGCACAAATCACAATTATAATATGTTTTATTTAGGTTACAGGATACAACAGCAACTAGTTATAAACTGGATGTGGATATGGGACAACTATGGTGGAATGTGAATGCCAATACATTATAGAGGTCACAGTTGCCTTATAGTGTATATATATGTTTCTTACCTTTCAAACTAATTAAAAAATAATAATTTAAAAAAGGTGTGCACAATTAAGATTTAAACTCACATCCTGTAATTACCCAGCCCCACACAGATCAGACCTGTGAAGATCGCAACAGCTGTCTGTGGGTAGGTCTCCTACTCCTGGCTTGTGCACAATCCATCCTCTGCTACACCTAAAGCTGTGTAACACAGTGAGCATATGTTTAGAAGGAGCAGTATATAACGTGGTATTGGATTAAAGAGTGGAAATAAATTGTGGCCTCATTTGCATTTCTCTGTCCAGTTTCCAAGGCCCTCATTCAATTGCAATTTGCACAATTGAATAGGGCCCTAAATAACCACATTGCATATATTTTTCAAAGAAGTTTTTTGTTAGGTTTTCACTAACTAAAATCTTCTTTAAAAAATATATGTTATGTGCTTATTTAGGTTCCAATTCAATTGGGCCGAATTGCAATTGAATGAGGCCCCAAGAGTGCAATGCAATAACTGTATTTCTGGGGAACTTGAAACCGGAGCAAGAAATACATTTTTTGTACTTATTTTTAGACATCGAAATGGGAACACAAATGTACTATTCATTTTCTATACTATATATCACATATATAGTTGTGAGCGTACGGGTCGTTGCTCACGCTTGCGGGCTCGCGAAGCGAGCCGCGGCCCTTGCGTAGCGAGCCGCGGGCCTCGCGAAGCGAGGTCACTGGGCAAGGGCCTCAGTTGCTGGCATGGAGCGCCGAAGGCGCTCCATGCCAGCAACTGAGGCCCCTCGCGAAGCGAGGGCCTCAGTTGCTGGCGAGGTCACTGGGCACGGGCCTCAGTTGCTGGCATGGAGCGCCGAAGGCGCTCCATGCCAGCAACTGAGGCCCCTCGCGAAGCGAGGGCCTCAGTTGCTGGCGAGGTCACTGGGCAAGGGCCTCAAACCTTCGCAAACTTCACGTCGCTACTCAAAAAACACGACACACAAATTACGACACTCGCTAAATTTTACGAGGAACGCAAACAACCTACGAAACACGTTACCACACATTACGACCTCGCAAACATCGGACGCAACACGCCGACATACAAACATTTAAAACACAATACATACACACAGCACATACATAAAAACCTTACCTACACCAAGAGGGAGCACCCAGGACCTCAAAAATGCAACTTACACCTCGATTTTACTCGAAATAAAAGACTTTTGAGACAAAAAAAAAATCTAAGCGACAGAAAAAATGGCTGCCGAACAAAACGAAAACGAGGCTACACCACTCTAAACTCGCAAAACACCACAACAAACTCGCAAAACACCACAAGAAACTCGCAAAACGACACAAACCACCTACGGATATTCATACCACACAGTGCACACATTCAGCATGCTTACACAGCAGCTCCACACCACTAATGCTGCAGCAACATCAACACAGATTGCCAGCTCTTCATCACAATGCTTCAAAATAGGTACACTATATTCATTTACTAATTTAGCTACCTTACAATTTCATTGCCGTCATTTTTTGACGGGCAATTCGCTAGTATATATATATTTAATAATTTTGTGCTTCTGCTATAGATGAGAATTCTATTTCCTGACTGTGGCCCTCATTCAATTGCGATTTGGCCAATTGAATAGGGCTCTAAATAAGCACATAACATTTTCTAAACATGTAGACGTATTCAATTGTCACTAACCCGTAATTGCGTGCTCACAGGCCCAATACGCAAACCATGAACCTGTACGTAGCATTTCAGGGCATGATCAATTAAGCAAGCCTGTAAGTTACAACTTAGACATAGCCAATAATAAATAGTAATGACGTCAGTAAAAGATGGAGTTTAAGCTACAAACAATTAGGGCCTCATTCAATTGCTATTTGGCCAATTGAATAGGGCTCTATATAAGCACATAGCATTTTTTTTTTACAGAAGTTTTTAGTTAGTGAAGACCTTGCTTTTGGATAGAAGATCACTAACTAAAAACTTCTGTAAAAAAAAAATGCTATGTGCTTATATAGAGCCCTATTCAATTGGCCAAATCGCAATTGAATGAGGCCCTAAGTGTTTTGAAGTCAGACTTGTGATCGGACTCGCAATACAGAAATGTAGAAATCAATAAAGCAACTGTTCTAGTCCATGTGGGTTCCATGATATGTATTAACTCCTTGATACCAGGGATCGATATAACACAGAAATAAAAGTTAATTGCAATTGCAAGCTTGAGACTGTTGTGCAATTAAATCTAATGCTTTTTATTACTTTCCCAGGCCCTCATTCAATTGCAATTTGGCCAATTGAATAGGGGTCTAAATAAGCACTTAACATATTTTTTTAAAGAAGTTTTTAGTTAGTAAACATCTATCCAAAAGCAAGGTTTTCACCAACTAAAAACTTATTTAAAAAAATATGTAATTTGCTTATTTAGAGCCCTATTCAATTGGCCAAATCGCAATTGAATGAGGGCCCCAGTATTTTACAGTACAGTAGTGTGTGTTTATTTGCTTTTGCAGTGTTACAAACAGGTGTTTAACCCAATTGCGAGTCCTATCTACTTTGAAATTGCGGGCTTGTCGAGTTGTTGTAATTGAATATGTATTTTGCATCTTTACTGCTGGTAACTGCGGGCTTCAAACATCAAAGGGGGAATATTTGACAACCGCAGTGCTTTTGAGCCTGTAACTCGCAATTGGAATGCGAGGAGGTAAATGTCGCCAACTGAATATCAGTAACATTTATGGGCTCCATTACAGGCTCATGTAATTGCGATTTGGACAATTAAATAGGGGCCTAATGCTGTAGAAAACTACCTGCCTAGGACACGTACATCAGCTCAGATTGTTTTAGCTCATGATATAGGAAATTGAACTTGCCAAGAAGACATCCTTCAACCTTTTTCACATTTCTCCAAAGCAACACAGTCCTTGCAAGTACAAACCCACCGGCAGCTGCTGAGACATTATTCAGCAATATGTGTAAATAGTACTGAAATACGCAGGCTGTCTGTACTAGAAGTGTGCGTGCAATGGGGGTGAACATGGTGGGTCTCGAGGGAGTGATCGGGACAATGTCATTACCAGTTAATTGCCAATACTCCTTGCAGGATTGCTGAACAAATCCTAACGTTCCTTTTTATAGCAGGCGTATCTGTCATGTGTCTTATCAAAATATTCAGAAAACAAAACAATATTGCCTATAAAGTGATCTCATTATCCAGATTTTTCAGTTTTTAAAGGAACATGGAACTCTATCCTTTACAATCGAGCAAGTTTGAAACAAAACACTAGGCCCCAGAGCTCCATCACTCCTCCTTCAGTCGTGTCCGACTCTCTGTGTCGCAGCACTCCAGGCACATCTATCGTTATGTCATTGTTTCTTGGCAAAGATATTGGAGTGGGTTGTCAGTTCCTTCTCCAGTGGACAGAGATTTGTCTGACCTCTCTGCTATGACCCATTTTGGTATAGCTCACAGCTTCACTGAAGTACACAAGATCCTTCACCACGACAAGGAGCGATCCAGAAGGAAAAGTAACTTCTATGTAATGTTTAATATATACTTTTCTTTTATACGGTTAGACAATGCGTTCATGGCGACTTCATACTGGATCAGGGTACATTGCATCTCCAAGCTGGTCACACACACTGCTGCTTGCCCACGCCATGCCACTTGATACAAGCACAGGTATGCCATGCCTGGAAAATGGAAGAGGGTCTGTATTGCCATGCAAAAGCAGCTATAAAGGAAGTCTATGTGTAGATGTATGGCCAAGCTATTACTTATGTGCAAAGGGTATGTTCTTGAGATTTGGATCTCCTAGTATTGACCTTGATTAGTGACCCGACCCTCCCTTTGCGCTCTGCCTAAGCCCTCTGCTCTGTCTCTTGTTTATCCTGACCACCAGTCCCAACCTGCGAGTGTCCAAGACCCAGAGCTTCTTAAAAAGGGGAAGGTTTTGGTCTTATCTTCTGCCAACTGGACCTGGGATCAGGGGCAGGGCACAATCTGCTATCACCCTCTGCCCAGTGGATCTTCCTTCTATTAAAATGGCCGCTGATGTGTCTCTTGTTTATCCTGACCACCAGTCCCAACCTGCGAGTGTCCAAGACCCAGAGCTTCTGAAAATGGGAAGGTTTTGGACTTATCTTCTGGCAACTGGACCTGGGATCAGGGTCAGGGCACAATCTGCTATCACCCTCTGCCCAATGGATCTTCCTCCTATTAAAATGGCCGCTGATGTGTCTCTTGTTTATCCTGACCACCAGTCCCAACCTGGGAGTGACCCAGAGCCTCTGAAAATGCACTTATCTTCTGCCAACTGGACCTGGGATCAGGGGCAGGGCACAATCTGCTATCACTCTCTGCCCAGTGGATCTTCCGCCTATCAAAATGGCCGCTGATGTGTCTCTTGTTTATCCTGACCACCAGTCCCAACCTGCGAGTGACCCAGAGCTTCTGAAAATGGGAAGGGTTTGGACTTATCTTCTGCCAACTGGACCTGGGATCAGGGGCAGGGCACAATCTGCTATCACCCTCTGCCCAGTGGATCTTCCTCCTATTAAAATGGCCGCTGATGTGTCTCTTATTTATCCTGACCACCAGTCCCAACCTGCGAGTGACCCAGAGCCTCTGAAAATGGGAAGGTTTTGGACTTATCTTCTGCCAACTGGACCTGGGATCAGGGGCAGGGCACAATCAGCTATCACCCTCTGCCCAGTGGATCTTCCTCCTATTAAAATGGCCGCTGATGTGTTTCTTTTTTATCCTGACCACAAGTCCCAACCTGCTAGTGACCCAGAGCCTCTGAAAATGGACTTATCTTCTGCCAACTGGACCTGGGATCAGGGGCAGGGCACAGTCTGCTATCACCCTCTGCCCAGTGGATCTTCCTCCTATTAAAATGGCCGCTGATGTGTCGTATTTACAGTCTGCTCTTATTAAGGACTTAACTTGAGAATCTGGAAAATGTTTTCACAACATTTAATATAATAATACAGCCTTCATTTTGTAACTACTATATTCAACTATTCTTTGTTACTTTGTTCCTAAAAGGATTAGATAGCTGGAAGAATGGGAGGATCGGTGGATTCCGATAAGATCTGTACTAAGTGCCAAAACTGTCACTATCAACAGCAGAAATGGAAGCGCATTCCCTAGAAAGAGACCTCCTGAAGCTAAAGACAGACTAGCAGGACAAATTCAAAGCAGCCATTACAGAGTCAGTTAAAGGGATCACTTTTCGGCACTTTATTTTATTAAGAAGAGCTTATGCTCTCTGTTTGCACTGCTTAAAATCAAATGAATAGTCCCTGTATGGGTCTGCCCACTGCAATGTATGCACACACAGACTCCGCTGTGTTTTAACAAATCAGTAATCATCTCTCAGTAATGTGCTGCTAAGACGTGGCCCTGCACATCCATCCCTACAGAGTCTGTGTCTGCATACTCTGCAGAGGGCAGACCCATACAGGGACTATTGAATGATCTTAAGCTTATAGTTAATAGATACACAGGGATATGATAGAACACCCAGAAACCTCCTATGTCCCTTTAATATAACAATTTCTCCAAAATGCTTTTATGCTCCTGTTCTATACAGCTGTTAATGCTGTTGCGCTGTTATTTCACTTGTCCTTTAGGCAACCACTAGTGTTAATTTTCTCTTTTCTTCTGTGAAATTAGATAGTAATAAGTCGTTCCTAATAGATATTTAATCACCAGAGGCTGCTTTTGCGACGCACGGCGTATAGTTTCTTTGTGGCATCCTTTCGCTCTGTATTTTGGGTCCTTTTCTCTCCAGCACCGCATAGCGCAGCCACCCTATCTGCATTCACCTGATTACATGAGTGCCTAAATACCCGGAGGGGCTGGCGCTACATCATTCATCATTTGTGGTAATGTCGCTGCTTGTGTTTGATATGCACCAATCATATGATGGCTGGAAATGCGGGTACATTGTGTACAAGTATACAAAAGCATCTTGACAAATCCATTTAGACAACTATTGTAGCCAGCAACAAAATTCAGAATTTAATGATAGAGTCAACACCCAGTTGTTAAATACTATAGCGGATAATTCAATTAATACAGGAAAGGTCCGAGTATCTGCAGTAAAAACAATATACATTTATATTAGTATTAAGCAAACCAAACGTCAAATGGATGTCAATCACAAATTACGTGTCTCCTAATGACTTTATCTCATGTGATTAGTTATCTCTCACAGTGGTGATATAAATAATAGTCACAGAGACTTTTAAAGTCTTATCATTGTTTTTCTCTGCAATGACCCACATGAAAAATTAATCTGAGACGACAATAAATTCTCCTCTCACTTTTTGTTTTTTATGGCCCCTCACTTAGTGCCGTTTGGCCAATAATGCGTCTGTGCTCACTACTAGTAGTGCTGCGCCATGGAATATGGGAGCCAGTGGTGTCTGCTGGGACACAACATGCCTAGGGGCCACACTGAATCTGAAAAAGGGGCACATCTGAATGCCAGGCCCCATTTCCCCACCCTACCTTAGCCAATTTAGCTATATTTTCTATCTATATATCTACCCATGCAAATAGGATTTGTAAGAGCAATTTCCAAGCTTAAACCATTACCCTTACCCTAACCCTAACCCTTATCTAAAGTTATGACATAGGCAGCAACATTTTTGCAGATGCTCACCACCACTGCTGCTGCCTGTGCTGGTGGTGTGTTGGAGTACTCATAAAAGGACCAACTGACATATTATTAACTCAGTCACTGCACCTCAGTGATTAACTTAATTTATATCTAAGGCCCCAGTCTAAACTCAAACATTGGGACAAGTAAGGTAGTCTAGGCTGCAAGGAGTCCAAATGTAGCCCCTGTAATTCATCATCGCTTTCTTTAAAGGAACCTGAAACTCATTTTTTTTCATGCATTTAAAAGAGCTTAAACATTGCTAAAGCTGTGTTTTGCATAAAAAATGTTTAAAAAAACTAATTAAACCCTCTTTGAACTTTATTGAAACTATCATGAAAAGCACAGAACACACTCACCAATGGAGGTTAGATTGGCAGACAGCTAGTTACTGCTCATTGGCCGACAGGGACAAGCCCCTAGACCAGCTTCACGTGTGAATCATTTTATTCTGCTTTGAGAGCTTTATTTGAAAAAACAAAAACAAAAAAAACGCTCAGTGGTACATTCTCAAATACCGTCTTTCAGATGCAACAAAGATAGAAATAATTTCAATATCCCTTTAAAATTTCAATATCCCTTTAAAATGTGTTGAATCGCATATATAGTTGTGAGCATGCGGGTTGTTGCTAACGCTTGCAGGCTCGCAAAGCGAGGGCCGCAGTTGCTGGCAAGGATCGCCAAAGGTGTTCCTTGCGCTGGTGATTAGCGCCATAGGCGTTGATCCCTACGATTCCCTACGACTTTCGCCTCGCAAAATTTCGCTTCGCGAGGGTCCGCATTTGCGAAGGTAGAGGCTCCCACGTCGGCTGCAATGAGCCGCAGGCGGGACTTACAACGGAGAAATTACGGGCTTAGCATCCAAAAATACAAGCCGCGGGACTTAGAAAAAAAAACATTACGAACTCGCAAAAATACAACCTTAATGCCTGAACCGCACGCACCTGAAAACATTAAAAACACAATAAATACACACAACAAACACATAAAATGCTTACCCACCGCAAGAGGGGGGGGGACCCAGGACCTCTGCAAGTGAAGTTACACCTCAATTTAAGTCCAAATTCCAGAGTTTACACACACGAAAATCCCCTATGGGAGAGAAAAAATGTCCGCTGAAAAAACCCGAAAACGAGGCTAAAGGACCCTAAACACGCAAAACACCACCAAACACCTACGGATTTTACAAAAAGCCATACGAGGTATCAGATACAACACTAGCAAGGACGCTACATCATCCACAGCCGCGTACCACATACACATTCGCCGCCATTTTACAACACTAACTTACACAATGCGGAAGTACACAGCTACCCTAACGGCTTCCCCTCGCACATGCTGCCTATTTACACTACACATATATTACTTCCAAATAGGTAAAGTACATTAATTTATTAATGTATTAATTATTTCATTACCATACAAAAAATAATATACACAAAAACAAAAAAATTAAAATCACAATAAACACAAAACCCATTCACTGCGCGTCTCCACCAAACAGCAGTACCTGCCTTACAATTTTATTGCCGTAATTTTTTGACGGGCAAGTCGCTAGTAATTTAATAAATATTAGTAGGCATGCTTGCTTATAAAAAGGATACTAGAACAAGGTGGAGTGGTAGGAAATTTGCCAGTCTCCTAATATTCAATAAAAAAATGCAAATTTTTAGAAAAAATATGTATAATATACACATAGAACAGCTTTATAGCAAATGTGGTAGGGTAATAATAATAACATAATTACTAGAATGCCGGGAATTATTTCATTAATTAATTGGAAACCTAAATGAAACATTTTCTATAGCTTTTTTAAAATATCATGTTTTATACATTCATTTTTTTCCAACATATAAAGCAGATAATATGAAGTTAAAGCAACATGGAAAGAATTGTTGTGTTTGTTGCATCAAAAATATGGTATTTGTACATATGTCATAGTGATTTTACGGTTCTGAAATGGTACACTCAAAGCACAATAAACTGATTCAAATGTTTAAATGCCAAGTTCTTTTAATTGCAAAATGGAAGTTGGCTTGTTATTGGAAACAACAAATCACTCCGTCATGGAATGAGATATTAAATGTGCTTAAACGGAATAGAGCACTAGAGAAGGATTCTAGAATGGCAGAGATAATAAAACATGATATAATAAAATGGAAAATCTGGGACAATTATTGTAGTTCTGAAAATAATTAGATTAAAAATGACGGTTTGGGAAAAGAATGGAAAAGGGGTTCAGCCTTACTATAGGTGGAATGTGTCTATATCCCGCTTCAGAAGTGCCATCGTTTTTTTAGGGCTCGTTTTTTCATCCTACGGGCTAGTTTTACGTCGTTCGGGGTTGGTTTTACGTCCTTCGGCCTTGTTTTCGTCGTGCTGCGGTTTTTTGGCAGCCATTTGTTTTTCTTGCTTAGGAGATTTTCGATCTTGAAAAAATTGCAAATATGGCTCAAATTAACTTGCAACCTCACTCACGGGCTCCCTGGGTCTCCCCCTGTGCTGTGTGTGAGTGCGTAAGTTATTTTTTTTGCATATTAGTTGTTTTTTCAAGGTCTATGCAGTTCCGTCTTTCGGCCGTTGAAGTCGGGTTTCTGCGAGCCGTACATTGCATGTACGTTTTTCAGTCCTAAATCGTACGGGTCGTAAGTCCCGCCTGCCTCAATGGCTCGCCTCGCTTTGCAACACAGTTGCGGGAAAGTCCCACGGGCCACCTAAGTCCTGTGTGCTTCAACTCCTCCCCTTGCTTCGCAAAGCTTCCAGTGCAATGAGCGCCAAAGCAGCCTAAGTTCCGCGTGCTTCAACTGCTCGCCTTACATTGCGAGGCTCGCAGTGCAATGAGCACCTTCGTTGCGCACTGCAGCCTGAGTCCTGCGTCGATGGCTCGCCTTGCTTTGCGATGCTCGCAATGCGTTACCGAGAGCGCAAACGTTACGAACAATGACAACTATATACAGTATGTGATGCTTACAAACTTTGTTTTTACTTAATGAAACCTTCTAAATAGTCCAAACAATGGTCCATCCCTGTAACTCATGCACACAATGTCTTTGCAGCACTATATGTACTAGCCAATCACAGTTTGTCTCAACAGCAGCATTTCAAAACATGTAGTTGAGAAACAGTCTGTGATTGCTTAGTATACATAGTACCAATAGAGACACTGTATCCATGAGCGGCTGGGGGTAGACCTTTGTAGGGACTATTTGGAGCAAAAACAGCTGTTAAGCACTTGTTAATAAAATTATGTGTAGATATGCAAACACTTAGGTAGTTTATTTTAATATTAAAACCAGGGAACCTTCCATATCCCTTTAATCTGTTTCGTTTACTTGTTCAGAGGCAACTAAGGTAATGTATGAGACCGGCGCTATTATTATACAATTGTAGTATTGTTTTACCATGTAAAGTAAACATTAGAGACAGATCAGCTGCTCTCTGTGTGTTGCTGTTATTTTTGACGTGGCTGTTTAGTTGTTCAGTCGTGTCTGACTCTCCGCGACCCCACATCTTGTGTCTGGTTGTGCTTATTCATAAGGCAAAGATACTGGGGTTGGTTGCCAGTTCCTTCTCCAGTGGACCTACAATATTTCTTTATCGAGTACACAAGCCCCTTCACCACCACAGGGTAGCGCCCCAGATGGGGATATTTGACATAGACTGTTCTATTTAGCAGCCTGCAATATATTCACTGGATGTCACTGTTACTTTCTATATAAATACCCCGTATTGTGACAATAAAGTTCAGTAAGTACCCAGTTGTGGACTAGAATCCACACTACGTGATGTCTGTCCTTGTCTTGATGTGGTTATTGGTATTTTTAGACATTGTATTATCTTGGGTCATGCACGCAGAGCTTCTAAATCACAATCACCGATCTGCTCTTGTGTAGCTTAAGACAGATACAATGGGCTGATTAGATTGGCATATTGTTTTTTTATCTGGTCTAAGTTAAGCTAATGAGTTACTTCCTGAGATTCACCATTCTCCAGTCCCTGCTATTTCCAAGACAGGAATGTGATCAATGAGCTATACATCTTGCCTGATTGGATTATCTAGCTTTGGACAGGAAGCGCAAATATTAGATGTGAGTTAACTAGTTTAGAAGGGAACTTTGATTGTGTCTGTGAGGGAACTACCAACTCCCACACTCCCAGATTGTCCAGTGAGGTATTACAGAGGGGCTGGCCAAGTTACCTGGTTAAGGGCAGGTAATATAATCAGGTTTGTTGGTTGACACAAAGTTGAAATGTTCGGTTTCCAACTTTTCCCAATAAAGTCTCTTCTAGGGAACATATTCAGGGTGTTCTTTTTTTTAATTTCAAGGTTATAACCTCTGTTTGTTATTTTTAACCCCACGATCCCTGCTCTACATCCTGATGGTCCTGGAATAGAAGCCGTCACTGAGAAACCCATCCTCTCCACGGTCCTAGTGAGGATCCTGTAGCCAAGATAGGAGGATTCTGGAGCTGATTTGCACCCCTCGCCTGGGTCGTGACAATCAGCAGTTGTGTAAGTCATGGACATGCAAATATTGTTAGAGGAGATAAGAATGGAGACTCTGGTTATGACACCACACCCCTGCCCCCTTCCAGACCCAGAAGCAAAACATTTCCATTAATAGATCAACACAAATGTAAACATCCGTCTTACACACACAACTTCCACCAATGTTTCATGGATCCCTCCAGGGTTCAGCAGAGGCATCAACATGCAATTTTTTTAATTAAAAACTATTTTATTCTATTCAAAATGATGCTTTTTTGTCAGGCTCAAAAGTTATCACACTATATTTTTTCATTGTACAGTGGTCTTAAAACATGCAAATCACGGGATAATGTTAGATGCGCCTGAGATGCTTAGTAAATCCCCCCCCCCCCGTCTTCGTTCAGACTGCCAGAAACACCAGCTCTCGTCCGGTGCAATTAAAATGGGAAAGTCATTTGTGTTTAAATTTCAAAGTTTGAAAGTTATTTTTGTTTAAATAAATAGAACAATATTGAAAAAGAGAGGGAACGTATCAAAGCTGCTCTACACCACCAAGCAAAGTCCTAAAAGCCAAGTGTAGTGTGGAAGTGTGGCATATTCCACTGTTTAATAAGCAGCTTTCTATACATTACACCCTCAACCACCCCCCGAACTGCTGCCACAATATATTAGCAAATGCTTAAAAGCTGTTTATACTCACTGAAATCTCTCCGCAAGGGTCTACCCCTGCAGCTCACGGATACAGTGTTTCTATATTAATATGTACTAGCCAATTACATACTCTGTCTCCGCAGCATTTTAGCACTGTATGGATGAGCTGCAGGGGACAGCCTTTGTAGGGACTGTTTGAAAGGTTTCAGTAATTTAAAAACAATTTTTTTATGCACTTGTTTTTAAAATGAAGCTGAAATATTCTAACACGTTCATTGTAAAGCTGGGAGTATTTGTCAGGCGTTCCTCCCACAGTCCTTATTCTCTTGGTATCTTTACCTAAGCATGTTTGGGCCCAGGTGACTCGGCATTGCTTTCTTCACATTATTTTAGAGGACGTCTGAATAGAACAAAAAAAAGGATCTCACTCCTCACGTTGTTACATAAAACATCCTTACATTGTTTTTTTGATAAATAAAAACAAATTCTTATGAAGTTTATAACTGTACAGACAGAAAACATATAAAGACAAAAAAGTATAAAGACAGATATTCAGTAATATAAAGAGTTTAATAGATAGATGACATAAATCGGTAGATCATAAAGTCTGAATAGTATTGGAAAAGCATCACAGCCCAGTAAGTTACTAAATATATAAGCCAAGTTTTTCAGCCCTTTTTTAAGGCTAAAAAGGTCCCCCTCGGCTTATACTCGAGTCACTCTCCCTCCGTGTCTCTCTAACCCCCACCCCTTGTGTCTCTCTAACCCCCCTTGTGTCTCTCTAACCCCCCTTGTGTCTCTCTCCCCCCGTGTCTCTCTACCCCCCGTGTCTCTTTCCCTTCCCCCTCCTCATCCTCAACCCCCCCTCATCCTCAACCCCCCCCCCTCATACTACCCCCCCCCCCCTCTCCCCTCACTTACCTGCTCCGGCCTCCGCTCCTTCCGGGTCTTGATGTGGCGCGCATGTGAAGTCCCATGCGCGCCACATCATTAGCATATACCGGGTGCCTGCACCCGATATATGCTAATGACGTGACGTCACACGCGCGCCACGTAATTAGCATCTACTGGGTACCGGCACCGGGTATATGCTTATGACGTGGCGCGCATGTGACGTCACATGTGCGCCACATCAAGACCCGGAAGGAGCGGAGGCCGGAGCTGTTAAGTGAGGGGAGGGGGGGGGGGTTATTTAGAGGGGTAGTATGAGGGGGGGGGGGGGGGGTTTAGAATGGGGGGGGGTAGAATGAGAGGGGGTTGAGTATGAGGAGGGGATTGAAGAGAAGGTTGAGGATGGGGGTTGAGGTTGAGGAGGGAGGTTGAGAAGGGGGTTGAGGATGGGGGGTTGAGGTTGAGGAGGGAGGTTGAGAAGGGGGTTGAGGATGGGGGGTTGAGGTTGAGGAGGGAGGTTTGAGGAGGGGATTGAGGATGAGGAGGCGGCGGAGGATGAGGAGGGGGGCTGAGGATGAGGAGGGGGCCTGAGGAGGGGCCTGAGGATGAGGAGGGGGGCTGAGGATGAAGGGGGGGGCTGAGGATGAGGAGGGGGGTTGAGGATGGGAGGTTGAGGTTGAGGAGGGGGTTGAGGATGGGGGGGTTGAGGTTGAGGAGGGAGGATGAGGAGGGGGGCTGAGGATGAGGAGGGGGCCTGAGGAAGAGGAGGGGGGCTGAGGATGAGGAGTGGGGCTGAGGATGAGGATGGAGGTTGAGGAGGGAGGTTGAGGAGGGAGGTTGAGAAGGGGGTTGAGGATGAGGAGGGAGGTTGAGGAGGGGGTTGAGGATGAGGAGGGGGGTTGAGGTTGAGGAGGGAGGTTGAGGAGGGGGTTGAGGATGAGGAGGGGGTTGAGGATGGGGGGTTGAGGAGGAGTGGGTTGAGGAGGGAGGTTGAGGATGAGGAGGGATGATGAGGAGGGAGGTTGAGGATGAGGAGTGGGATTGAGGAGGGAGGTTGAGAATGAGGAGGGGGAAGAGACACAGGGAGGGGAGAGAGGGGGAAGAGACACAGGGAAGGGAGAGGGACACAGGGGGCAGCACATTTCCCACCCTCGGCTTATACTCGAGTCACTCATATTACCCAGTATTTTGTGGTAACATAGGTGCCTTGGCTTATACTCGGGTCGGCTTATACTCGAGTATATACAGTAAGCTTAAAGTGATTTTATGATAATTAAAACAATTACATTTGCAATGGATGGATAATATAGTAGACAGATGGATAGATAGATGATAGATCGATAGATAGATAGATAGAGATAGTTAATTAGATGATAGATAGTGATAGATAGATTGATAGATAGATAGATAGTGATAGATAGAGATTGTTAATTAGATGATAGATAGTGATAGATAGATAGATATATAGATGGGTAGATAGATGGGTAGATAGATAGATAAATAGATAGATAGATAGATAGCTAGATAGATAGATAGATAGATAGTGATAGATATTGATAGATAGCTAGATAGATAAATAGATAGATAGATAGATATGTAGATAGATAGATAGATAGATAGTGATAAATAGATAGTAATAGATAGATAGATAGATAGATAGATAGATAGATAGATAGAGAGATATGTAGATAGATAGATAGATAGATAGATAGATAGATATGGATAGATAGATAGATAGATAGATAGATAGTGATAAATAGATAGTAATAGATAGATAGATAGATAGATAGATATGGATAGATAGATAGATAGATAGATAGATAGATAGATAGATAGATAGAGGGATAGATAGATAGATAGTGATAAATAGATAGTAATAGATAGATAGATAGATAGATAGATAGATAGATAGATAGATAGATATGGATAGATAGATAGATAGATAGATAGAGGGATAGATAGATAGATAGATAGTGATAAATAGATAGTAATAGATAGATAGATAGATAGATAGTGATAAATAGATAGTGATAGATAGATAGATAGATAAATAGATAGTGATAGATAGATAGTGATAGATAGATAGATAGATAGTGATAGATAGATAGATACAGAGATAGATAGATAGTGATAGATAGATAGTGATAGATAGACAAATAATCTGTTATTTCTCCTAATAACACCTTTGTTACTGGTCACTATCTCTGGCTCTATGACTGTACTGGCTCCTAATCCCTGCACTGAGCAGATTCCGAGCTTCTCTTTATTACAGCACTGTTTGTTTACAAACTAATCTTGTATACAAACTGCTAGTGTAAACATCAACCAGAGCAAACATACACTGGAACCAAGCCAAGTTTTAGTTCCATTTATACATTTCCCATAATTACCCACTGTAACCTCCGAGTTAATTCCCAATACACTGAGCTCTCCCTTAATGAAATAGACTATACCAAGTGAGGCACTGAAGGAAATGTGAGATCTTAATAAAGAAAAAGATGATAAGATATAAAATAATACACAGAAAGACGAGTAAAATGTCAGTAATCACTATAATCATAATAATTCTTTCATTTGTAGAGGGGCAATGGATACCCACAATTCCTCTGGGTTCTGGTCATTCACTAGTAGTAATGCCACAAATCACTGATTATTATATGTAATTTAAAGATATAGGGCCCTATTCTATTGCACAATTTGTAAATTTATACATTTAAAACTGTTCTTAAAATTGCCACATATTCTATTAGCTACTAGCAATCTGATTACGAGTTACCCGCCCACAATCACTACGGGCCAGCCAAAGATGCAAACTCTGCCCTAGAACTCCATTGGTTTTAGTACAGCTCGAAGATTATAAGAGGTTAATAATTAAAGATACACAAAATACATATTCTTTTAGACCCGTAGCTCTAGATCGCAAGTAAAATCTGACCTGCAAATAAAAAAAGTATCACGTTTCTGTTAAAAATATCACACTACTAAATAGGACTCACAAAGGCTTTTTCATACACGTATTAGAGCTGTAACCGCAATAAAACACACAATACTGTACTATAAAAGCATGGGAAGGCATGGAAATACATTAGAATTAACAGTCTCAAAGCCAAATATATGCAATACAAAAAAAGAAGAATTTTAACTGTTATTAATCCCTGGGTTTAAGGGGTTAATACATATCATGAAACCCACATGGACTAGAACAGACGATGTAATGCATTTTATAGATTGCTAGATTACCTGATCGCGAGCCTGCTCTACAAATATTACTTATTGGCACTAGTTAATCTGTAGCCTCTGATTGCAGATTACGTCTAACTTCCATGTCTTACTGGCGTCATAATGATGGTCCCATTTACTATTATCTGTGTCTAAGAAGTAAATTACAGGCTTGCTTAAATATTGTCAGATCATATGATAACGCCAAAGGAAATCAGACTTAAAAAGGCAGGGTTTACGAGTTTAGGCATAAGGAGGTAAATTGCAGGCTGGATTCAATAGAATACATCTAAACATTTAAAGACAAAAACACCTGCAGCCAAAATTATGGGTTAGAGGCATTTGTGAGCATCTAATAGGACTCAAAGAGTATAATATAGAATTTAAAGCTCAACGTCGTCTTCATAAACCCTAAACAATTCTTCCATTTATCTTCTGTAGATTCTTGATGAAGAGACCTATGAGGTTTTGACTTTAACGACAACAGATGAATATGGGGATTTGTACATTTATATTAAGTGAAATGGGATGCAAGTAAACAAATAATCCTTTAGTAGATCTGATTGTTTTACTTTTCTTAACCTGTTACTGCACTTACTTAAAGTGACACAGCAGAGTTTCCAACTATGGTGTAATTAAAAACTAATTAAAAACTATAGGTAATATTAAGTACTTTATTAATTAAATTACAAAATAAATAATATGTTCATACAGTAAACATACAATGAAGTTTAAATAAATATGACATTTGTAATAAAAGCCTTTATGCTTTGTATAGGTATAAATAATATACCGTATATACTCGAGTATAAGCCGACCCGAGTATAAGCCGAAGCACCTAATTTTACCACAAAAAAACTGGGAAAACTTATTGACTCAAGTATAAGCCGAGGGTGGAAAACAGGGTCCTTCCCCCCTTATCATCCTCCTCCTTCCCCCCTTATCATCATCCTCCTCCTTCTCCTCCTTCCCCCCTTATCATCCTCCTCCTTCCCCCCTTATCATCCTCCTCCTTTCCCCCTTATCATCATTCTCCTCCTTCTCCTCCTTCCCCCCTTATCATCATCCTCCTTCTCCTCCTCCCCCCCCTTATCATCATCTTCTTTCCCCCATAACCTCCCCCTCACTGCACCCCCTCTAATCCCTATCCCCCTCTCTCCTTACTTGTTACTATGCTCCGATGAGCTGATGCTGATGATGATCCTGACGCTGCAGCACGTCTTCCGTACCGGCATATGCTAATGACGTGATGTCACATGCACGTCATTATCATATTCCGGTATGGAAGACATGCTGCAGCGTTTGGATCATCATCAGCTCATCGGAGCATAGTACCAAGTAAGGAGAGACGGGGATAGGGATTGGAGAGGGTGCAGTGAGGAGGAGGTAATGGGGGAAAGAAGAAGATAAGGGGGGAAGGAGGAGGATGATAAGGGGGGAAGGAGGAGGATGATAAGGGGGGAAGGAGGAGGATGATAAGGGGGGAAGGAGGACGATTTTTTCTAAAATAGGAGAACAGGTAAGTGGGACCCTGACTCGAGTATAAGCCGAGGGGGGCTTTTTTAGCATTAAAAATGTGCTGAAAAAGTCAGCTTATACTCGAGTATATATGGTAATTTTTAATATGGCCACCACAAATAAATAGTGTCCAATTTATTACAAAGAACATCTAGAACAGTAATTTGTTAAAACAGTATTTATTAAGTATCATTAAAATAAATAATCTCACATTTCCCTAGATGATAGCAGAGGGGATCGATATTGAAGCCACTTAAAATATAAATAAACATAGACTGTATGTGTATATATGATCTCAAAAGGGATTACAGTGGACTAATTATACAGTATTTAAGTTATTGCTTTGTGAACAAATTTTTTATGTCAACTCAAATAGCTGGATGTATCAGGACTTAAGCCACATTACTGTATCAAGGTACATGGGAAGACTCTTGTGTAGACCAGGCACTTCTTGTGCTTTCTACTTTCCTCGGCTTTCATTGAGCCTCTTCAGGAGGTTGTTAGCTCGTGCTCTCCACTCAAGGCGATGTATCCCTCAAGTTCCCTATCATACACAGCGTGACACTTGCAATCAACTAATCCTACACACACCTGCCAGGTGACGTCACATGCCCGACGCGCATTTTGACCATGTGTTAAGCATGGTCTAATCAGGGGCTTTTAAAGTAATGCCCCCCTACAACCTTATAAAGGTCCCCCCCAATACGAAGGATTTAACTGTCTTCAGTGGAAAGTCATGTAAAAAAACCATGGGCATACCCGGACCTGGACACAAGGGAAGAGACTTCCGTAGAGACTGAGATCCTGAAATGTTGTTCTGCCGGCTCCTAAATATTTTTCCAAAGTATAAAGTATCTCTATGAAGTGCTTTCTTTCAGGCTCCCAGAAAACATTATGGCTCCAAAAAAATCTACCTGGTTCCTAAGTTTTTAGATATTTTCTCCACCCCCGAAACTAGATATTACCTGGTGTCCGCGTATGCGCAGCGCTTTCATTTACCTATGGACTGGACACAATACATTCAGAGCCCCAGGGGATAATTTGCAATTATTGGCAATTAGAAATGGTATTTCCCTCTGTTCTTGGAGGGTGTATCAGAAAGGCTCATTGGAAGGCAACTAAATAAAATTCAGGGATTCATATCTAAAGTGAATATAAGTGAGTTCACTGAGTACATTTCACTTCTTAGAGTTCCTATCTCCAGAGAAAAAAGCGTGTTATATATTATATGAGTCTATAAAAAGCAACACGTCACAGCTTCTGCAGACGCACCGAGGCACTGTCATGTTATCTTTGCTTTTCTAAAATTAAATAAAGAAAATACAGGAATCGCTATGAATAATAAGACTGTCATTATACACAGAATCCCCAAGTCCTCTGAAAATAACCTAAATTATACATGGGTACATGAGTCTTTGTGCCAACACACACTATGCTCCTTACTGATCACTAAGTTCAAAGCGAGCCTCGTCAGCGGCGCAGAAGGCGTCTTCAGATTGGCTGAACGGTGTACTTTTCTAAATTAGGGTAAGGCTGCAAGAACGCACATACATATAGAAGTAAGATTATTGTAATAATACCTTCCCAAATGTATTTATGTTCTTTTATGTTTTCAGATGGAAAAAATAAAATAATTCAGATTTGAATATATTACCTTTTATATTAATTTATGCTACGGTGGGATCAGCCATTAGGGTTTTCTACTTTCTATCGTTTAACTTTTGTATTGTGAGATGCTCCTCCAGCATGATACTTGTATCATTGAGTTGCTATATATGGTTCAGTTTTTTCTTTCATGCATTCAAAAGTGCAATTTTTACCTTTTGCATAAAAAATAAATACTAAGTTACAAAAATTAACACAAAAACAACAAAAAAAATAGATGAAAATCAATGTATTTGATCAGCAGATCTGAGTGGAGCATTTATCCAGTGCTCCCAAAAAAATCATTGTCTGTGACTACTTAGATTCACAATGCTCCCTGACACCTTGTCTCATGAGCCTTGTCAGGAAAAGAAAACAATCTCGCCCCTGACTCACAAGGACCGTTGTAGTCCAATATCTAAGATATGCTCTTTTTAAAGATGTTTGGTGGCAATGAGAAAGGTATATTGCTGAACTGCTGCTGAGATACAGTCTGTGATTGGCTTGTACATCTATACCACAGAAACATTGTATCCATGAGCTACAGGGGGTGGACCTTTGAACAGACTATTTGGAAGGTTTCAAGCACTTGTTAATAAATAATATTTAGATCTGCAAATAAACAGGTAGTTTATTTTAATAAATAAATAGGGGAACCTTCCATCATCCCTGCTTCAATTAAAAAGTGACATTCATAAGTGCCAGTTCCTTAAGTAGGACTAATATAAATTTAAAATCACATTAAATAAAGCACTTTCTTGTTAGGAAATTTGCTTAGTTAAGCAGCTCAGACAACATAATGGCTGCCTACAGTAAATAATAATTGCATATATTAGTAAATGAATAATCAAGAGTATTGCAGTATATAGTGATCCTTTTTTTATTGGACAAACATATTCATAGGTTTCATGACGAGCTTTCGAGAGCGTTCCTCTCTTTGTCAAGTCAGAGTCAATACTGATAGTAAATTATGCAATGTATAACTGGCTCATCTGATCATGAATGGATTAAAATCACTATATAAATTGTATAAATCAGTGTCCCTTTAACTGCATTCAGACTATGCATGGATGGCGGCCTTAATGCCCTCCGAAATATATCTGCCGGGTATTACAAAAGTTTCAAGGCCGGATATTCTGGAATAACAAAGAATCTCCCCTTTGTTAGTGTGTTTCAGCTCTCTGCATCCACTAAGGACGTGCGTTTCCTGGAACGCAATGCGCTCTTGTAGTTTGAACTCTCGTTTAACCCCTTGTTTCTAAAAACGTGCCCTAGCCAGCGCCAATATCAATACGTAGATCTCGTCAGCAGAGTATTGATGTGATGGTCAGTGAGACTCATGTACGGTGCTCGTGGGGATACAAGAACACACAACGGGAAATATTTATTGGACAATTGTAGATTAAGAAAACTTGACATTTTTGTGAAATATGAAGCAAACACAGATGTGCAATCTAAGGACCCCCTTCTGGATCTCTACTATGTTGTAGTGAACGGTCTTGTGTACCTCAAGGAAGTTGTGAGCTAAACCATGTACGGTCATCCAACATGGGCAGTTCATAGCAGAGAGGTCAGAAAAATTGCAGAAGGAACTCACAACCCACTCCAGTCTTTGCCAAGAAAACCTTATGGATAAGCCATACCAAACACAAGAAGTGCCTGGCGATTTGCTGTTTATAGGGTCACAGAGAGTAGGATATGACTGAACAACAACAAGCTGAGAACGCAAAGATATTATAAGAGAAAATCAGAATTTGGAAACTATGTATGTAGAGGAGTCTATTGTCACTTATCTTTATCAGAGGAAGGAGGGACGAGTCTTTTAGATTATGATGCCTGCCCCCTTTCCAAGACATGCCCAAAAGCTGGCAGCTTGCACCAATAGCTGCAACGCTCTGTTAGCCTTGATAATTAAATTATATTTCCTTTTTATAATTATATACCATATAATGGTACTGAAAGCTGAGATTATATACCGTATATTAAGTTCTTAAATGCCGCTAGTAAAATAATATTTTTTTGAATCAAGAAAAACAAAAAAAAGGAACATGGCCCCTGTTTAGATTCACTTTTGATCTAAAAGTCCACAGTGAATAACTTATTTTGATAATGGGCAAAGTACATTTCGCACATTATCAAACAAATCCAAGTCCTCCACATCTGTAAATGCCCCTCTAACACAAAATATCACAAAAACAACATGGATGCCTCCAAAAATTCAAATTTGCAACTGCTTTTCCCAGCTAGAGTGAATTGACGTGAAGTAAAAATAGAAGCTTTAATATATAAGCAGAGGTTGCTAAAATTATTATTTCATCTAAAAATGGTCCTATGCTAATGGGTTTCACAGCTGCGGATGTTGTTTGGCTATTACAAATGTTGTCCTACATCAGTTCTTAAAGGGCTATAACGCTTCATCGCACTATAGGACAGAGCCAACTTTGCAAAACAAACTGCACTTTTGTTAGTAAATTCTTACTTGCTAAATCATATTTTTTTATTTAAGCCCTGCCAGCGGATCTGTTTATTACGGTACAGAACATCTATATTTGTCATTAATTCATTCCTGATGGACAGATTGATGCTGAATCAGAAGAACATAGAATAAATGTTTCCATAGGAATTAACTAAAATTGGAATAATCCGTTCTGCCGCCCCGAATCTGATCCATAAATAAATACAAATGTAACCAGAATTTTCCCTTTACTGATGGCCGATGATGGCAGAAGAGGAGCAGAGGGATTAGACGGGGCGTCACCTTCCATTAGACATCAGGGCACTCATTCAATTGCAATTTGGCCAATTGAATAGGGCCCTAAATAAGCACATAGCATATTTTTATTAAAAAAGTTTTTACTTAGTGAAAACCTTGCTTTTGGAAAGATGCTTGCTAACTAAAAACTTATTTAACAAAAATGCTATGTGCTTATTTAGGGCCCTATTCAATTGGCCAAATCGCAATTGAATGAGGGCCCAGGTAACTAAAATTCTGGTGATCATTTTTTTGTCCTTTTCTCGACAACTCACTAGCATTTGATTTGGCAAAGAATTGTCCAATGTTGTCTGGGTTTTTTTTAAACTTAGTGACTAATATTGGATTTTTGGTTGAATATAGATTTTTTTTTCCTAAAACTGTGACTAATAGTGAATTTGATGACTATAAGGGCGGATGAATATAGATGATCCACTGTATCACATATATAGTTGTGAGCATGCGGTTTGTTCCTAATGCTAAGCGAGGGCAGCAGTTTCTGGCAAGGAGCGCCGAAGTGCATACTTTCAAGGGTCCGCATTTGCAGAGGTGGAGGCTCCCACGTCGACCGCAAAATTTACAGACTTACCATACACAAATACGAGCCGCGGGACTTACAAAAAAAACATTACGAGCTTGCAAAAATACGACCTTAGCGCCCGAAACACGCACACACAGAACCATTAAAAACACAATAAATACACACAACAAACACATAAAAAGCTTACCCACAGCAAGGGGGGGGACGTGAAGTGAAGTTACACCTCAATTTAAGTCGAAATACAAGAGTTTAGACACCCGAAAATCCCTTAAGCGAGAGAAAAAATGACCCCCGAAAACGAGTCGACAGGACCGTAAACACGGAAAACACCACGAAACACATACCGATTTTACGAAAAAGCCGGACGAGGTCCAACAACAAGGACGATAAATCCGCCACAGCCGCGTACCACACGTTAGGCGCCATTTTACAACACTAACTTACACAACGCGGAAGTACACAGCTACACTAACGGATTTTCCTCGCGCACGCACACTAATTACACTACACACTGCACACATTGCTGACACTTACACAGCAGCTCCACAGCAGTGAACACACATTGTATGCTGCAGCAACATGAAAACAGATTGCCAGCTCTTCTGCACAATGCAACCTGCATATATTACTTCAAAATAGGTATAGTATATTCATTTATTATTTCATTAATTATTTCATTGACATACAAAAAAAAAAACAACGCTGCTCATAGCCCACAAACAACCAACAGCCTCGCAATGAGCGCCAAAGGCGCTCAGCGCAAGGCTCGCAATGAGCGCCGAAGGATCTTGAAACAAACAATATTAACTGCCTTTTTTGACGGGTAAGTCGCAAGTTTCTAATAAACATGAGTTTTAAATATGTTAAATAAAAAAAAAAAAAAAATGATAATTGTTTTTCAGTGGGTTCGAGCAGTACTGACAAATTTCATGTCGATCCAATGTTCGTTTAAATCATTAAAAAACTTTTTTTTTTGTGTAAATAATGCTCAGTTGATTCGGTATCCCTTTAACAGTGTGAAATGAACCTACAAAAAATCTGCTCATCTATAAATTTGAAAGATAAAAACGGCACACACCAAAGATTTGAAGTTCACTCACACCAATTATAAATGAATGCAAACAGAGATTATAATTATGTAATAAATACTAAATCAGTGCGGCTGCAACGAGACCCAATTTGTACACATTACAAGGAATTGCTCTCTACTGTATTACATGAGTTTCAATTATAGTAAGCGAGAACTGGCACTGCTACATGGTGCTAAATACTGCGAGCTGCGCGCCGGCATTGACGAGTAGAGAAGGATAGCTACCCATTATGTGGCTCGATTGAAATTACAATAATGTGCGTCTTAAAAGCTTTTTCCGTAGGGTTGTAATGGCGGTGCAAGGGTGGTTGTGCAACAATTTACAGCCATCCCGGCACAGCTGGAAAACAAACACTGTAAAATGATTTCTTCTTTTCACTTACAAACGTACACCCTCATTAAAGGATCAATGTACAATGAAAATATACGTGCTTTAAAAGTTTGAGTCTCCCTAAGTGCATTCAGCTTGGAAAAAGTCCTAAAGGTAACTTTTAATTAGAGAAAAATAATAACTTTTGATGCTGTGCTGACCCTGGAAGGATCCACGATAACTTGGCGAAGGCTGTGTGTGTGTGTTTACATTTCTGGAGAGCAGTGCTTGCATTTATTGATGCAAGCTGCTTCTAAGCATGGATAGGTGTAAGATTATTTCTACCACGCCCTTATCTCACTGCCCACTGATGATGAAATAAAGAGAATACAGATTCTTCTATACATTAGCAGATTCTTCAATAATTCAGATTTGTTCTCTAAAAAATATATTTATGGCTTTGTTGTCGTGTCCAACTCTCGGTGACCATATGGACACTGTATGCCAGGCACATCTGTCTGTGTTTCTGGTCGTGCTTATCCATATTGTTTTCATGACAAAGATACTGGAGTGGGTTGCCACTTCTTTCTCCAGTGGACCGCGATTTGTCTGACTTCTCTGCTACAACCTACCCATCGTGAGTGACCCTACATGGTAAACCTCACAGCTTCATTGAAGTACACAAGCCCTTTCACCATGACAAGGTAGCGATCCATATGGGGGTTTATGGCTTACACAGCTGCCAATGTTGTTAGTTTGTCCGTTTTTCATGAATTATAGAGGTCCATTAAATTAAGATGGCAAAGACCCCAGTTATTGCAAAAATAAAGAAATATAATTCAAAGCGTAATTGTAAGATAACTGAGCATGCCTAGTTGGATAAGGTATAATAACTAGGGAGATGTTTATTTGTTAACCGTGTGTCATACATATGTACAGTGGATATAAAAAGTCTACACACCCCTGTTAAAATGTCAGGTTTCTGTGCTGTAAAAAAATGAGACAAAGATAAATCATTTCAGAACTTTTTCCACCTTTAATGTGACCTATAAACTGTACAACTCAATTGAAAAACAAACTGAAATCTTTTAGGTAGAAGGAATTTAAAAAAAAGGAAATATAATGTGGTTGCATAAGTCTGCACACCCTCTTATAACTGGGGTTGTAGCAGTGTTCAGAATTAAGCAATCACATTCTAAATCGTGTTAAATAGGAGTCAGCATACACCTGCCATCATTTAAAGTGCCTCTGATTAGCCCCAAATAAAGTTCAGCTGCTCTTTTCTTAGTCACATTCCACAGCAAAAGCCATGGTCCACAGAGAGCTTCCAAAGCATCAGAGGGATCTCATTGTTAAAAGGTATCAGTCTGGAGAAGGGTACACAATAATTTCCAAGGCATTAGATATACCATGGAACACAGTGAAGACAGTCATCATCAAGTGGAGAAAATATGGCACAACAATGACATTACCAAGAACTGGAGCTCTCTCCAAAATTGATGAAAAGATGAGAAGAAAACTGGTCTGGGAGGCTACCAAGAGACCTACAGCAACATTAAAGGAGCTGCAGCACAGAAACCTGACATTTTAACAGGGGTGTGTAGACTTCTTATATCCACTGCATGCCAGCTCTACTGGTTTATCTTCCTTACCAACGCCTACTGTGAGAGTGAATTAATGGCCGTTCATTAGGAAAAGAGAGATGGGTCCTGTACAGATAATTCAAGATCGATTAACTCACCCAGTCACTCAATTTCACTTTCACTATGTCACTTTAAAGTATATTGTTGTTGTTCAGTCCTTCAGTCGTGTCCGACTCTCGGTGACCATATGGATGCAGCTCGCCAGGCACATCTATGATTCTGGTTGTGCTTATTCATATGATTTTCTTGTTATTTGCCATTACAGCAGACTATTTTATTTGGGAGAACAAATTACATTTGTAGCTATAAAGCTCATATGGTTCTTCAATCAAGGTCCTGCCATGCTCACTTAGTGGTTTCAGGCAGTGAATCCGAGAGTCTTCTGGATCCAAGTCTTCATTATGGGAGCCCACCACCCCCTTCCTGAGACTAAACATGAGGAATGAAAGTGTTCAATCTTCATGTCACACTTCACGTTTCTCTTATGAGCTGAATGAGAATTTGAAGCATTTAATATGCAAATCTCACTCAGCGCTGCTAAGCAACAATCAGGCGACCATCTTAACAGTGGCCATGTTTTTTTTAAACGTCAGGTCAGATTTTACACTGTAAAAATAGGAAAGAAAGAAGATTCACCATAAGACACAGCTGTGCTCAAAAGTTTGCATTCCCCTGGCGAATATATGTACCATTTGTAAAGAAAACATGAGCAAGACACATTTATTTCTTATCGGATTCATATTCATCTGTAGGTTATAACAGGATGGCACAATCATAAACCAAACATGGCAACAAAGAAAAAAATGAAATGGCCCTGTTCAAAAGTTTGCATCCCCTTAGTTCTTAATACTGTGTATTGCCTCCTTTGGCATCAATGGCAGCGTGCAGTCTTGTGTAATAGTTGTCTATGAGGCCCCTAATTCTTGCAGGTGGTATAGCTGCCCATTCATCTTGGCAAAATGCCCCCAGGTCATGCAAAGTCTTTGGTCGTCTCGCAGGAACCGCACGTCTGAGATCTCCTAAGAGAGGCTCGGTGATATTAAGGTGAGGAGACTGTGATGGCAACTCCAGGACCTTCATCTGTTTCTGCTGTAACCAGTGCAGGGTCAACTTGGCCTTATGCTTATGGTCATTGTCCTGCTGGAAAGTCCAAGAGCGTCCCATGCGCAGCCTTCATGCAGAAGAATGCAAATTGTCTGCCAGTATTTTCTAAAATGCTGCATTCATCTTGCCATCAATTTTCACAAGATTCCCTGTGCCTTTAGAGCTCACACACCCAAAACATCAGTGAGCCGCCACCATGCTTCACAGTGAGGATGGTATTCTTTTCACTATAGGCCTTGTTGACCCCTCTCCAAACATAGTGCTTATGGTTGTGGCCATAAAGGTCTATTTTAGTCTCGTCACTCCAAATTGCAGTGTGCCAGACGCTGTGAGGCTTGTCAAGGTGTTGTTGGGCATATTGTAACCGGGCTTTTTTTGTGGCAGTGGCGCAGTAAATGCTTCTTTCTGGCAACTCAACCATACTCATTTTTATTCAAGTATCGTCGTATTGTGCTCCTTGAAACAACCACACCGTCTTTTTTCAAAGCAGCCTGTATTTCTCCTGAGGTTACCTGTGGGTTTTTCTTTGTATTCTAAACAATTCTTCTGGCAGTTGTGGCTGACATCTTTCTTGGTCTACCTGACCTTGGCTTGGTATCAGGAGATCCCCGAATGTTCCACTTCTTAATACGTGATTGAACAGTACTGACTGGCATTTTCAAGGCTTTGAATATCTTTTTATATCCTTTTCCATCTTTATGAAGTTCCATTACCTTGCTACGCAGGTTTTTTTCTGCTCCTCATGGCTCAGTATCTAGCCTGCTCAGTGCTCCATGTGAGAGCTAACAAACTCATTTACTATTTATACACAGACACTAATTGTAATCTAAAAAGCCACAGGTGTGGGAAATTAACCTATAATTGCCATTTTAACCTGTGTGTGTCACCTAGTGTCTGTAACAAGGCCAAACATTCAAGGGTATGTAAACTTTTGATCAGGGCGATTTGGGTGATTTCTGTTATTATTATAATTTAAAATGGAGCCAAACAACTATGTGATGTACATAACTGATGCACATATAGAAGAGAGGTTTATTTTATGAGTAAGATAAGTATTCCCAAACATCTTGTAGAGATTGTCTCAGTTTTAAGTAAAATTCATCTCAGCCATCCCTGACCACACATCTTACACTCAGACTTCAGAAATAAGAGGTTTGTTTGTATGTATGTATAGAGAGAGGGCTAGAAGGTCGTCTGTCCTACTGTGATGTGAATATGGACAGACCAAGGCCTCCATTCAATTGCAACAGTTACAGAGCTATTCAATTGATCAAGCCCGCAACTACAAGGCCGAAAGCCTAAGCCGTAATCCATGCACCCGTAAGTAGCATTTCAGAGCGTGACCATGATCAATTAAGCAAGGCCGTAACTACCGATTTAGAAAGAACCAATAGTAAATGTCATCATGACATCAGTAAAACATGGAGGTTAAATGTCAATCAATTGGCGTTTAGAAGTGCGATATGAGATCAGACTCGCAATCCGGCAATGTAAAAAATAATAAAAATGAATGGCGATACTGTATTAGTCAATGTGGGTGGCCTGATATGTACTAACTCATTGATTAACAAGATTGATATAATATGGAAAGGAAACCTTAAAAAAAATGTTTTTTTGATTGCAGATTTGCGAGCTTGAGACTGTTGTGCAATTAATTCTAATGTCTTTCATCGCTTTCCCCGTCTTTTAAAGTGAATTATTGATTTTTTTTATTTGCATTTACAGTGCTACGATCAGGTGTTTAACCCCCTTGCGAGTCCTATCTGGTACTCGTAGGATTTTCTTCTACATTTGCCATATACAGGTTTGAAGGCAATTGCGGGCTTGAGGAATTGTAGCAATTGAATAGCGATTTGCAATTGTAACATTTACGGGCTTGAAAGATCAATGGCTTAGCTGGGTCGGAGTTAAGATTTTGACAAACGCAGGGATTTTGAGCTTCTAAAAGACGCCCGATTGAATACCAAATTATTTTACGGGCTCCATTATGGGCTCTTGTAACTACATTTTGCTCAATTGAATGGAGGCCCAAGACTGTGAGCCTATTCTTCAGATTGTTTATAGGAAGAATGTTGATTGGTGCTATGTAGGTTA